>BTPG01000002.1:36107107-36144607 GCA_036245525.1 Semisulcospira habei
AACCCCGAACTAACCAATTTTGTGATACCGGATAAATTCACCCATTAACGGCACCGCTGTAATTTTGCTCGGGTCACTGTTTTTACGCTAAAGTGGGGTTACAAACTTGTAACTGATGACACTTTAGTGATCGGTTTGGGCTCATTGCCTTCTACTGTTAGATTCTATAGTGCTTAGAGCTTCTATATATTCATTTGATTATCTAGAATAAGTAAAAGTTGATGTGCTCCACCACCTTAAAAACGGACATGTTTGTCAAACCGGTTACTTTCCCACACCTCTTTCCCGGTAATAAAACAGCTACATGTTTACTCAGCTATGTTGAAATTGCGAGAAAAGATTATCATGGCTTAGTGGCCATGTAAGGGTGTGTGCCTGATATATTCGCGATCAGCCGCACCGCACCGTCATTGACTACGAAGTCGCAGCAGCAGTCTATATTCATGGTAATGTATATACTGGCACATTCGATTAAAGGTCTCACGTTTTATATCTTTGTATTTTTCGGATAGTCAACGATTGCATTTTTAGTCTAAATTTAGACGCTTTAAGTTCACAGCATTAAAATGCGGTTCTATTTGCGGTTGCTCTTAGAACTACTTTTAGAATAAGCACCCAAAAAATCTCCTTTATTATTATTATTTTTTAAAAATTATTAATATAATATTTTCATTTTCCGCCAATGAGTATGGTAACGCACATGCCATTCCTTAATCCCTCAAGCCACTTTTTCACTTGTTATATGGCTCCGCCCGTTAATACACATTTTTAATGTCTAACATAGTATTTACATTGAAAAAGATGCCAAACGCATATTTTAGCAGAATTCTGTAACATTCTTCCAGTATTTACCAAGTTAAACATGCCAAAAATACACTGTTGTTATTTGTTTCCTAATTCATGCGCCAGTTTGTTTTTGCACAGAAAAAATTCACACTAAACATGAAATGTCTGTACAAAAGCAGAATCCCAATGATAGTTTCTCTGTGAGTTGTCTGTACCAAACATTATTGTCGTGTGATATATTTTTTACCAAAAGATACATTTCATAATGTTGTTTGGGACGTGCATACCATTTTTGGGCTTTGGAAGGGACCTCTGAAAACAAAATAGCACCTTCGGTGGAGGAAACATGTGTAGCAAATACTTTCAGCCTGCCTTCATGTTACCATAATACAAAAGATTTGGTAAGTTTTATTTTGCGTTAAAAGGGTAGAAGCCATTTTGTTTTCTCTAATTAGCACTTCTTACTGACATCGGGTCAGTAGTCCTGTTTCACGCGACGTCCGTCAGGGGTCACAGATCAGTTGTGGCACAGATCGGGCAAACGCCAGCAGACGCAATCGGCACAGGCACACATACTACAATCAATTACTCCAACTTACTGTCTCCTCGACCAACGAGGGTATGGAGGACTAGCAATTTTGACTATGTGTGTCTGGCTTACTGTCCCTAAGAGGCTATTACTAGCAAAGGGACTAGCTTGTTAAACTTGGTAAAAATAGGGGGAAAGGGGGGAGAGGGCCAGTAAAGGAAGCCAAAAGGGTCGGCGGACAAGGTCGCGGACCAATTTTAGTCATAAAGTCTCGCTCATGTATACGCTGGCTTTTAGTTTGGGAGGCTAAGCCGATCACCAACCCAGAGAGCAAGGGTCCTTTTCAGTCCCAGTTAAAAATCTTTAATTGAAAAAAGTTATTTTAAAATCGAGTATATACAATCATGAAAACTAATTCCATGGTTAAAAAAAATATTAAAAAGCTAAGATCAAGTTAAGAAAGAATGTTAAAATTCTGGTTATACACTATAGTCACCAGCCGTGGTGAGTTATTAATAGCGACGCCGAAAGTGGAGCGCGGGGCAGATTGCGCGCTATTATAATACAGCTAGTAGCGCGGGGCAAAGCCGCGCGCACGTTGCATTTAGGCGATACTAAGAATGTGCATTAAATTCATAGGCAGCTCGCAGATATTAGTCAGTGCCAGTCTGATATCGTCAGGGTTTCTGAAAGTTATGGCCTTCACCAGGAGGTCCATAATTGCCCTGACGTCAGCTATTGCCTTAGCTTTGCATGGAGTGAGCTGAACTGAATTATCATTAGTTATTTCAGGGCTGAAATCGAGCTTTTGTCCTGCAGTGGGAACCAAGTCCTGGTGTAGGTCTGGGCTCGATATGAGATTCAGTCATTGTAGGCAAACCAGTACTATTCATTTGCAGATTAGTGGATTTACTAAGACTCAGCCTAGGTTTTGGTACGGGAATAACCCGTGTCTGGTTTTTTGGTTTTTTTTTTTGGCTGTCTAGGGTGAACAGGTGGTTTTATAAGAGGTTTAATCCAGGCATTCCTGTCCAACAGTGGAGAAGCGGAGCCATGAGTCTTGGTTTCCTGACTAATTGTTTTTTGGTTTATTTTGAGCTGAGCTCTCCTGAGGGCTTCATGATATGGGATATAATTTATGTTCCTTATTTTGTTTGCTTCACGAAGAAGAAGGATTTTGGGGCACTTTTGATAAGCGGCACTATGCGATCCGCCACAGTTAACGCATTTAGCCATTGCCGTGTCGGGACAGTCCGCACGGCGGTGGCTCCTGCTGCCGCAGCGGACACAAATTTGTTGTTTGTTTTTACACACTCTTGCGGTATGCCCCAATCGGCAACAGTTGGCACAGGGTGCCACCGATGGGGCAAACGGCTCGAGAGGACAGTGAATAGTTCCTATTTTTATTTTCGATGGTAAGTTAGTGAGACCATGCAGTACAATTCTGATGGCCCTGGAGGCCGTTCCGTCTCGATTTGAAAGTCGAGTAACCATAGCGTTGTAGCCTTGTTATTTGAGGGAGGAGGCGATATCCACGGGGTCCTCAACAAGTGGGACGCGTGGACAACACCCACTACCATTGGCACAGGGATGGTGCATTCTACATGTGCACCACCAATATTTTGTTTCTTACTGAGCTTTATCTGTGCCCTCTGATTGGGGCAAGAAATTATCCATATGTTATGGCCAATAGGCCTCAGGGAGATCTCCGAAGGGGACACACCAGCAGCCTGGCAAATGTGTGGCTGCATTGTGCCATGGTTACGTACGAGGGTGGTACCAGTCCCCAGGTCCCTGAGCCGGACCGGGAACCTGCACCACTCCTCCTTGACAGGCTCGGCTGTGTCCCCAGCGGGTTTCTCCCTAGCTAGGAATTTTCTGCGAGGTCTACGGTTTTTCTTCCGATCCACGATCTCGAATTCATCTTTGTCCATCACCGGCGCCATGCCCTCCTCCACAAGGGAGCCGAGCAGACCGCCGGGAGATTTATCTTTGTCCTTTTCCTCATCCACCGTCATGCCCACATCCTCCGGGGAGCTGGGCAGGACGGTGGAGGGGTCATCCAAATCAATCACTTGGTTTAAGATAGATGGCGGATCAGAATTTTGGCTAGAGGAGTTATTTGAGTGCGTCGCACGTACTAGGTTTAGGCGTACCTCGGGTTGAAATTTAATAGGAGATATCGCTCTTTGAAGTCGAAATGGCGACCTTGCTCTTTTTATAGGGCAAGGAGGCATTTCAAGACTTGACGTAGAATCGTTAAGCGAGTCAGCTGAGGATGAAGTATCCTCAGTTTCTGAAGAGGAAGATTCACTGGTTAGTGATCGTCCGACCATGTTAGGTGCTATGGTATTGACCTTATCTTGCGCTTTGAGGGGCGGGTCTACGCCTATTGCGCTTCTGTTTTTTCGCTGTCTTCGGCAGCTTCTCTCTCAAGGGAGATCGGCTGCGTTTTACAGAGTTAGAGCTTTTCCTACCAAGGGGAATTTCTGAAGAAGAAGAAGAAATTGTACCAAGTACAGACTCCATTGATATTATTTTAGATTTAATGCCAAGGTGGTTTGGCCTAAAAGTGGCCGTGCCACAGGGCTACTAGAAAATGCTAGGCTGGTCTAGTAGGCTAGGTATCTAGTGGAAACCACTGACACAGATTTTACATAAACTAGGACCCGCGCGGCACTATAGGTCGTCGCTGCGGGACTACTGTACATGAAGTTATTTTATGGGCAGGGAGGCTAAGTAACCTATGCTGCGCCGCCTGGGTGACCCCGAGCGGCGCGATTGTTTGCAGCTAAGATCCGCGCAGTACAGAAGGTAGCTGGGCGGATAGCGCTAGTGTCTAATTGGTTTAAGGATAATAGATGGCTGGTGACTCTTATTTAAAAAAGACCTATAGTAAGCCAGACTCAGATAGATACCTCCTCCAAAATTTCATCGTCTTTTTTCTTTCTGAAACTTATGGAGGCAGCCGAAAAAGTAGACAGCGTCGGCGTGGCAGCAGCGCAGCTGGAGTAATATGGCAGGCGAGCGTAGTGGGTCTAGAAGACGCAAGGCGCCGCAGGTAGCTGAAGGATAGTGGTGGTAATGCCGTAGAGACGGTTAGTGCTGGCTGGCTAGTAGTGGTAGGTGAAAACTCGAGGCAGGCTGGCATGTAGCGGTGAGCGAAGTTCAGCAGTGTTGAAGGCAAGCAATGTGGCGTGGCTGTGACCAACCTCTAAGCAGCGAGTCTGAGCGAGAATGATGTGGGACACATACTACTGGCTTCAACTTAGCTTTTGAATAAGCCACATTTAGGCCTCTGTGGGTTTTCTCACTATCTCCTTTTGATCGTATGTATTTCTATTTCAGATGCATTAACTTTAGTGAAGAGTTTTTACCTCCTGACATTAGCGGGACCGGGGAGGGGTTATAGTTATTTTTTAGTTTTTTGACTAATTTCCATGCTCTGGCGGTATAGGAGGGAGAATGGATTTCGTTTTTAATTTGAAGGGTGAGGAAGGCTAGTTTTGCTTGGGCTATAATTTTGTTACAGTCTATATTGGCTAACTTCATAGTTTGATGGTTAGGAATGGTTTTGTGTTTCTTCCACACGTTATAGGAGTGTTTTTTTGTTTTTGACAGCTGCGGCACATGTCTCGTCCCACCAGGGGTTTACAGGCTTACCCGGCAGAGCACCCTTGCTACGAGGTATGGAATTTTCCGCTGAATTTATTATTAATTTGGTGAAACTAGTGCAATAGGTTTCTATGTTTTGCGAATCTACTTTTTTGATATTATTCTGAATTAGATTTTGATATAACGGCCAGTCTGCTTTGTCGTATAGAAATTTTCCTTTATTTTGTGGGTTCGAGGTAGCGGGTTGGTGTTGAAGGTCTATAGTAATGGTAGTTGGGAGGTGGTCGCTACCCAGGGAGTCGTCTCCTACCGTCCAGTTTGTTTTGGCAAAGAGGACTATTCTCTTAACGCTGAATGCTAAATTTATTTAAAATTGTAATTGATCAACACGTGTGAGAAACTTTAGACACGCGTGGTATGCAACACTTTCCCAACATCTTTCCAGTAAAGCACCGTGGATCGTCCAGTAAGTTAACGGACGCTGGGCGAGACGGGACCCGGGTAGTTGGGCAACATAGACCACCCGGTAAAGGCGCCGCAGAGCTACCATGGCTCTGGGTTAGGGGATGGGCCCGGCAGGGGCGCTAGACAAGGCCGGGTGTACAGCCAGTTTGGGTGTTAGGCTTTTGTTGCCTTTTATGATGGTGGGGTTCGGGGGGTGGGAGTGGTGATTGAGGGTTGAGGTTCAATATTCATTCCATTTTCCCCCTTCCATTTTCATCGTTTTTTCCAATTTCATTTTCATTGTCATTTTTTTTATTTTATAAATTGATTTATTTTCTCGGCCTATATGTATTTATTTATAGAGGTAATAAAAAAATGTTTGGGTACAAGAAAAAAGCCGCATTGATTGTACAGAAAAAAAACCCGATGGGTAGCTTGTAAAAAGTCAGGTCAATCTCGGCAATCTGCCATGTGTGTGTGCGTGCGTGCACACCTTAACGCTTTTCTGCAGAATGTGACGTACAAAATGTGGAATGTGTTGGAAGCATCAGGTGGTCTTTCAAAGCAGAAATGGCGTACGTAGGCACGTACGTACGTTCAGTCCATCCAGCCAGCCATTCACCAGCCAGCCAGTCAATTCAGAATACATTGCAGTGCGTCTTTAGCGGTTGCATTCGAAAGATTTCGTTTAAACATTGGTTCTGATAAATAAATAAGAGGCACAGTTGCAGTGCGCCTGAACTGATCAGTGTTCAGGCCGTACTCCATAGGTAATAGCGGTTTCTATCCCCCACAACCCTTCCTGTGGGTCAGGCGCTGTTTTTCGCTAGGGGTGGGGTTACAAGCGTGTCACTGACGACACGTTGGTGATCTTGTACTGGTCGATTCTGGAATATTTAGCGCTTCTATTTATGCACGTGATTATATGGAATAAGTCGAAGTTGTGATGTACCGCCGCCTTAAGAAAAAAGATCAAGTCTGTCAAACAGGGTTCATTTTTCTGGCCTCTTCCAAAAAAACAAATATGACAAACTGTCAAACAGTCAGTCATACATATGGCGCTATTAAAGCAGAAACAAATATATCGGGTTATTGGAAGAACATTCTGCTGATAGTTATAGTGATGAAACGGAAAAAAAAACAGGAACTATTTTCTTAACGCAATGCTAGATTTATTGAAAATTGTAAATGATCAACTTCACACGCATTATAAAAGCACATGAGAAACTTTAGACACACGTGGTATGGAACACTTTCCCAACATCTTTCCAGTCAGTGAACGGAGATTGGGCGAGACAGGACCCGGTTAGTTGGGCAACACAGACCACCCGCGTTGCGTCATCGGGTATTCAGGCGCCGCAGAGCTCCCATGGCGCTGGGTTGGGGGATGGGCTCCGTGGCCCGGCAGGGGTGCTAGACAAGGCCGGGTATACAGCCAAAACCACTCACTTTATCCATTTCAGGTGTTAGGTGTTATCTGCCTTTTATGATGGTGTTGAATGGGATGGAGGGTAGGGGTGGAAGATTCATTCCGCTTTTCCCCTTCACCTTCATCGTCTTTTCTGTCCAATTCAGTGCATCTGAATTTTCAATGTTCAGGTCGTACATCATAGGCAATAGATTTCCAGGTCTCCCATAACCCGCCAAACGGGGCCATCTACTATTACTTCGGTACCGTGGGCGTTAAACCCCGAACTAACCAATTTTGTGATACCGGATAAATTCACCCATTAACGGCACCGCTGTAATTTTGCTCGGGTCACTGTTTTTACGCTAAAGTGGGGTTACAAACTTGTAACTGATGACACTTTAGTGATCGGTTTGGGCTCATTGCCTTCTACTGTTAGATTCTATAGTGCTTAGAGCTTCTATATATTCATTTGATTATCTAGAATAAGTAAAAGTTGATGTGCTCCACCACCTTAAAAACGGACATGTTTGTCAAACCGGTTACTTTCCCACACCTCTTTCCCGGTAATAAAACAGCTACATGTTTACTCAGCTATGTTGAAATTGCGAGAAAAGATTATCATGGCTTAGTGGCCATGTAAGGGTGTGTGCCTGATATATTCGCGATCAGCCGCACCGCACCGTCATTGACTACGAAGTCGCAGCAGCAGTCTATATTCATGGTAATGTATATACTGGCACATTCGATTAAAGGTCTCACGTTTTATATCTTTGTATTTTTCGGATAGTCAACGATTGCATTTTTAGTCTAAATTTAGACGCTTTAAGTTCACAGCATTAAAATGCGGTTCTATTTGCGGTTGCTCTTAGAACTACTTTTAGAATAAGCACCCAAAAAATCTCCTTTATTATTATTATTTTTTAAAAATTATTAATATAATATTTTCATTTTCCGCCAATGAGTATGGTAACGCACATGCCATTCCTTAATCCCTCAAGCCACTTTTTCACTTGTTATATGGCTCCGCCCGTTAATACACATTTTTAATGTCTAACATAGTATTTACATTGAAAAAGATGCCAAACGCATATTTTAGCAGAATTCTGTAACATTCTTCCAGTATTTACCAAGTTAAACATGCCAAAAATACACTGTTGTTATTTGTTTCCTAATTCATGCGCCAGTTTGTTTTTGCACAGAAAAAATTCACACTAAACATGAAATGTCTGTACAAAAGCAGAATCCCAATGATAGTTTCTCTGTGAGTTGTCTGTACCAAACATTATTGTCGTGTGATATATTTTTTACCAAAAGATACATTTCATAATGTTGTTTGGGACGTGCATACCATTTTTGGGCTTTGGAAGGGACCTCTGAAAACAAAATAGCACCTTCGGTGGAGGAAACATGTGTAGCAAATACTTTCAGCCTGCCTTCATGTTACCATAATACAAAAGATTTGGTAAGTTTTATTTTGCGTTAAAAGGGTAGAAGCCATTTTGTTTTCTCTAATTAGCACTTCTTACTGACATCGGGTCAGTAGTCCTGTTTCACGCGACGTCCGTCAGGGGTCACAGATCAGTTGTGGCACAGATCGGGCAAACGCCAGCAGACGCAATCGGCACAGGCACACATACTACAATCAATTACTCCAACTTACTGTCTCCTCGACCAACGAGGGTATGGAGGACTAGCAATTTTGACTATGTGTGTCTGGCTTACTGTCCCTAAGAGGCTATTACTAGCAAAGGGACTAGCTTGTTAAACTTGGTAAAAATAGGGGGAAAGGGGGGAGAGGGCCAGTAAAGGAAGCCAAAAGGGTCGGCGGACAAGGTCGCGGACCAATTTTAGTCATAAAGTCTCGCTCATGTATACGCTGGCTTTTAGTTTGGGAGGCTAAGCCGATCACCAACCCAGAGAGCAAGGGTCCTTTTCAGTCCCAGTTAAAAATCTTTAATTGAAAAAAGTTATTTTAAAATCGAGTATATACAATCATGAAAACTAATTCCATGGTTAAAAAAAATATTAAAAAGCTAAGATCAAGTTAAGAAAGAATGTTAAAATTCTGGTTATACACTATAGTCACCAGCCGTGGTGAGTTATTAATAGCGACGCCGAAAGTGGAGCGCGGGGCAGATTGCGCGCTATTATAATACAGCTAGTAGCGCGGGGCAAAGCCGCGCGCACGTTGCATTTAGGCGATACTAAGAATGTGCATTAAATTCATAGGCAGCTCGCAGATATTAGTCAGTGCCAGTCTGATATCGTCAGGGTTTCTGAAAGTTATGGCCTTCACCAGGAGGTCCATAATTGCCCTGACGTCAGCTATTGCCTTAGCTTTGCATGGAGTGAGCTGAACTGAATTATCATTAGTTATTTCAGGGCTGAAATCGAGCTTTTGTCCTGCAGTGGGAACCAAGTCCTGGTGTAGGTCTGGGCTCGATATGAGATTCAGTCATTGTAGGCAAACCAGTACTATTCATTTGCAGATTAGTGGATTTACTAAGACTCAGCCTAGGTTTTGGTACGGGAATAACCCGTGTCTGGTTTTTTGGTTTTTTTTTTTGGCTGTCTAGGGTGAACAGGTGGTTTTATAAGAGGTTTAATCCAGGCATTCCTGTCCAACAGTGGAGAAGCGGAGCCATGAGTCTTGGTTTCCTGACTAATTGTTTTTTGGTTTATTTTGAGCTGAGCTCTCCTGAGGGCTTCATGATATGGGATATAATTTATGTTCCTTATTTTGTTTGCTTCACGAAGAAGAAGGATTTTGGGGCACTTTTGATAAGCGGCACTATGCGATCCGCCACAGTTAACGCATTTAGCCATTGCCGTGTCGGGACAGTCCGCACGGCGGTGGCTCCTGCTGCCGCAGCGGACACAAATTTGTTGTTTGTTTTTACACACTCTTGCGGTATGCCCCAATCGGCAACAGTTGGCACAGGGTGCCACCGATGGGGCAAACGGCTCGAGAGGACAGTGAATAGTTCCTATTTTTATTTTCGATGGTAAGTTAGTGAGACCATGCAGTACAATTCTGATGGCCCTGGAGGCCGTTCCGTCTCGATTTGAAAGTCGAGTAACCATAGCGTTGTAGCCTTGTTATTTGAGGGAGGAGGCGATATCCACGGGGTCCTCAACAAGTGGGACGCGTGGACAACACCCACTACCATTGGCACAGGGATGGTGCATTCTACATGTGCACCACCAATATTTTGTTTCTTACTGAGCTTTATCTGTGCCCTCTGATTGGGGCAAGAAATTATCCATATGTTATGGCCAATAGGCCTCAGGGAGATCTCCGAAGGGGACACACCAGCAGCCTGGCAAATGTGTGGCTGCATTGTGCCATGGTTACGTACGAGGGTGGTACCAGTCCCCAGGTCCCTGAGCCGGACCGGGAACCTGCACCACTCCTCCTTGACAGGCTCGGCTGTGTCCCCAGCGGGTTTCTCCCTAGCTAGGAATTTTCTGCGAGGTCTACGGTTTTTCTTCCGATCCACGATCTCGAATTCATCTTTGTCCATCACCGGCGCCATGCCCTCCTCCACAAGGGAGCCGAGCAGACCGCCGGGAGATTTATCTTTGTCCTTTTCCTCATCCACCGTCATGCCCACATCCTCCGGGGAGCTGGGCAGGACGGTGGAGGGGTCATCCAAATCAATCACTTGGTTTAAGATAGATGGCGGATCAGAATTTTGGCTAGAGGAGTTATTTGAGTGCGTCGCACGTACTAGGTTTAGGCGTACCTCGGGTTGAAATTTAATAGGAGATATCGCTCTTTGAAGTCGAAATGGCGACCTTGCTCTTTTTATAGGGCAAGGAGGCATTTCAAGACTTGACGTAGAATCGTTAAGCGAGTCAGCTGAGGATGAAGTATCCTCAGTTTCTGAAGAGGAAGATTCACTGGTTAGTGATCGTCCGACCATGTTAGGTGCTATGGTATTGACCTTATCTTGCGCTTTGAGGGGCGGGTCTACGCCTATTGCGCTTCTGTTTTTTCGCTGTCTTCGGCAGCTTCTCTCTCAAGGGAGATCGGCTGCGTTTTACAGAGTTAGAGCTTTTCCTACCAAGGGGAATTTCTGAAGAAGAAGAAGAAATTGTACCAAGTACAGACTCCATTGATATTATTTTAGATTTAATGCCAAGGTGGTTTGGCCTAAAAGTGGCCGTGCCACAGGGCTACTAGAAAATGCTAGGCTGGTCTAGTAGGCTAGGTATCTAGTGGAAACCACTGACACAGATTTTACATAAACTAGGACCCGCGCGGCACTATAGGTCGTCGCTGCGGGACTACTGTACATGAAGTTATTTTATGGGCAGGGAGGCTAAGTAACCTATGCTGCGCCGCCTGGGTGACCCCGAGCGGCGCGATTGTTTGCAGCTAAGATCCGCGCAGTACAGAAGGTAGCTGGGCGGATAGCGCTAGTGTCTAATTGGTTTAAGGATAATAGATGGCTGGTGACTCTTATTTAAAAAAGACCTATAGTAAGCCAGACTCAGATAGATACCTCCTCCAAAATTTCATCGTCTTTTTTCTTTCTGAAACTTATGGAGGCAGCCGAAAAAGTAGACAGCGTCGGCGTGGCAGCAGCGCAGCTGGAGTAATATGGCAGGCGAGCGTAGTGGGTCTAGAAGACGCAAGGCGCCGCAGGTAGCTGAAGGATAGTGGTGGTAATGCCGTAGAGACGGTTAGTGCTGGCTGGCTAGTAGTGGTAGGTGAAAACTCGAGGCAGGCTGGCATGTAGCGGTGAGCGAAGTTCAGCAGTGTTGAAGGCAAGCAATGTGGCGTGGCTGTGACCAACCTCTAAGCAGCGAGTCTGAGCGAGAATGATGTGGGACACATACTACTGGCTTCAACTTAGCTTTTGAATAAGCCACATTTAGGCCTCTGTGGGTTTTCTCACTATCTCCTTTTGATCGTATGTATTTCTATTTCAGATGCATTAACTTTAGTGAAGAGTTTTTACCTCCTGACATTAGCGGGACCGGGGAGGGGTTATAGTTATTTTTTAGTTTTTTGACTAATTTCCATGCTCTGGCGGTATAGGAGGGAGAATGGATTTCGTTTTTAATTTGAAGGGTGAGGAAGGCTAGTTTTGCTTGGGCTATAATTTTGTTACAGTCTATATTGGCTAACTTCATAGTTTGATGGTTAGGAATGGTTTTGTGTTTCTTCCACACGTTATAGGAGTGTTTTTTTGTTTTTGACAGCTGCGGCACATGTCTCGTCCCACCAGGGGTTTACAGGCTTACCCGGCAGAGCACCCTTGCTACGAGGTATGGAATTTTCCGCTGAATTTATTATTAATTTGGTGAAACTAGTGCAATAGGTTTCTATGTTTTGCGAATCTACTTTTTTGATATTATTCTGAATTAGATTTTGATATAACGGCCAGTCTGCTTTGTCGTATAGAAATTTTCCTTTATTTTGTGGGTTCGAGGTAGCGGGTTGGTGTTGAAGGTCTATAGTAATGGTAGTTGGGAGGTGGTCGCTACCCAGGGAGTCGTCTCCTACCGTCCAGTTTGTTTTGGCAAAGAGGACTATTCTCTTAACGCTGAATGCTAAATTTATTTAAAATTGTAATTGATCAACACGTGTGAGAAACTTTAGACACGCGTGGTATGCAACACTTTCCCAACATCTTTCCAGTAAAGCACCGTGGATCGTCCAGTAAGTTAACGGACGCTGGGCGAGACGGGACCCGGGTAGTTGGGCAACATAGACCACCCGGTAAAGGCGCCGCAGAGCTACCATGGCTCTGGGTTAGGGGATGGGCCCGGCAGGGGCGCTAGACAAGGCCGGGTGTACAGCCAGTTTGGGTGTTAGGCTTTTGTTGCCTTTTATGATGGTGGGGTTCGGGGGGTGGGAGTGGTGATTGAGGGTTGAGGTTCAATATTCATTCCATTTTCCCCCTTCCATTTTCATCGTTTTTTCCAATTTCATTTTCATTGTCATTTTTTTTATTTTATAAATTGATTTATTTTCTCGGCCTATATGTATTTATTTATAGAGGTAATAAAAAAATGTTTGGGTACAAGAAAAAAGCCGCATTGATTGTACAGAAAAAAAAACCCGATGGGTAGCTTGTAAAAAGTCAGGTCAATCTCGGCAATCTGCCATGTGTGTGTGCGTGCGTGCACACCTTAACGCTTTTCTGCAGAATGTGACGTACAAAATGTGGAATGTGTTGGAAGCATCAGGTGGTCTTTCAAAGCAGAAATGGCGTACGTAGGCACGTACGTACGTTCAGTCCATCCAGCCAGCCATTCACCAGCCAGCCAGTCAATTCAGAATACATTGCAGTGCGTCTTTAGCGGTTGCATTCGAAAGATTTCGTTTAAACATTGGTTCTGATAAATAAATAAGAGGCACAGTTGCAGTGCGCCTGAACTGATCAGTGTTCAGGCCGTACTCCATAGGTAATAGCGGTTTCTATCCCCCACAACCCTTCCTGTGGGTCAGGCGCTGTTTTTCGCTAGGGGTGGGGTTACAAGCGTGTCACTGACGACACGTTGGTGATCTTGTACTGGTCGATTCTGGAATATTTAGCGCTTCTATTTATGCACGTGATTATATGGAATAAGTCGAAGTTGTGATGTACCGCCGCCTTAAGAAAAAAGATCAAGTCTGTCAAACAGGGTTCATTTTTCTGGCCTCTTCCAAAAAAACAAATATGACAAACTGTCAAACAGTCAGTCATACATATGGCGCTATTAAAGCAGAAACAAATATATCGGGTTATTGGAAGAACATTCTGCTGATAGTTATAGTGATGAAACGGAAAAAAAAACAGGAACTATTTTCTTAACGCAATGCTAGATTTATTGAAAATTGTAAATGATCAACTTCACACGCATTATAAAAGCACATGAGAAACTTTAGACACACGTGGTATGGAACACTTTCCCAACATCTTTCCAGTCAGTGAACGGAGATTGGGCGAGACAGGACCCGGTTAGTTGGGCAACACAGACCACCCGCGTTGCGTCATCGGGTATTCAGGCGCCGCAGAGCTCCCATGGCGCTGGGTTGGGGGATGGGCTCCGTGGCCCGGCAGGGGTGCTAGACAAGGCCGGGTATACAGCCAAAACCACTCACTTTATCCATTTCAGGTGTTAGGTGTTATCTGCCTTTTATGATGGTGTTGAATGGGATGGAGGGTAGGGGTGGAAGATTCATTCCGCTTTTCCCCTTCACCTTCATCGTCTTTTCTGTCCAATTCAGTGCATCTGAATTTTCAATGTTCAGGTCGTACATCATAGGCAATAGATTTCCAGGTCTCCCATAACCCGCCAAACGGGGCCATCTACTATTACTTCGGTACCGTGGGCGTTAAACCCCGAACTAACCAATTTTGTGATACCGGATAAATTCACCCATTAACGGCACCGCTGTAATTTTGCTCGGGTCACTGTTTTTACGCTAAAGTGGGGTTACAAACTTGTAACTGATGACACTTTAGTGATCGGTTTGGGCTCATTGCCTTCTACTGTTAGATTCTATAGTGCTTAGAGCTTCTATATATTCATTTGATTATCTAGAATAAGTAAAAGTTGATGTGCTCCACCACCTTAAAAACGGACATGTTTGTCAAACCGGTTACTTTCCCACACCTCTTTCCCGGTAATAAAACAGCTACATGTTTACTCAGCTATGTTGAAATTGCGAGAAAAGATTATCATGGCTTAGTGGCCATGTAAGGGTGTGTGCCTGATATATTCGCGATCAGCCGCACCGCACCGTCATTGACTACGAAGTCGCAGCAGCAGTCTATATTCATGGTAATGTATATACTGGCACATTCGATTAAAGGTCTCACGTTTTATATCTTTGTATTTTTCGGATAGTCAACGATTGCATTTTTAGTCTAAATTTAGACGCTTTAAGTTCACAGCATTAAAATGCGGTTCTATTTGCGGTTGCTCTTAGAACTACTTTTAGAATAAGCACCCAAAAAATCTCCTTTATTATTATTATTTTTTAAAAATTATTAATATAATATTTTCATTTTCCGCCAATGAGTATGGTAACGCACATGCCATTCCTTAATCCCTCAAGCCACTTTTTCACTTGTTATATGGCTCCGCCCGTTAATACACATTTTTAATGTCTAACATAGTATTTACATTGAAAAAGATGCCAAACGCATATTTTAGCAGAATTCTGTAACATTCTTCCAGTATTTACCAAGTTAAACATGCCAAAAATACACTGTTGTTATTTGTTTCCTAATTCATGCGCCAGTTTGTTTTTGCACAGAAAAAATTCACACTAAACATGAAATGTCTGTACAAAAGCAGAATCCCAATGATAGTTTCTCTGTGAGTTGTCTGTACCAAACATTATTGTCGTGTGATATATTTTTTACCAAAAGATACATTTCATAATGTTGTTTGGGACGTGCATACCATTTTTGGGCTTTGGAAGGGACCTCTGAAAACAAAATAGCACCTTCGGTGGAGGAAACATGTGTAGCAAATACTTTCAGCCTGCCTTCATGTTACCATAATACAAAAGATTTGGTAAGTTTTATTTTGCGTTAAAAGGGTAGAAGCCATTTTGTTTTCTCTAATTAGCACTTCTTACTGACATCGGGTCAGTAGTCCTGTTTCACGCGACGTCCGTCAGGGGTCACAGATCAGTTGTGGCACAGATCGGGCAAACGCCAGCAGACGCAATCGGCACAGGCACACATACTACAATCAATTACTCCAACTTACTGTCTCCTCGACCAACGAGGGTATGGAGGACTAGCAATTTTGACTATGTGTGTCTGGCTTACTGTCCCTAAGAGGCTATTACTAGCAAAGGGACTAGCTTGTTAAACTTGGTAAAAATAGGGGGAAAGGGGGGAGAGGGCCAGTAAAGGAAGCCAAAAGGGTCGGCGGACAAGGTCGCGGACCAATTTTAGTCATAAAGTCTCGCTCATGTATACGCTGGCTTTTAGTTTGGGAGGCTAAGCCGATCACCAACCCAGAGAGCAAGGGTCCTTTTCAGTCCCAGTTAAAAATCTTTAATTGAAAAAAGTTATTTTAAAATCGAGTATATACAATCATGAAAACTAATTCCATGGTTAAAAAAAATATTAAAAAGCTAAGATCAAGTTAAGAAAGAATGTTAAAATTCTGGTTATACACTATAGTCACCAGCCGTGGTGAGTTATTAATAGCGACGCCGAAAGTGGAGCGCGGGGCAGATTGCGCGCTATTATAATACAGCTAGTAGCGCGGGGCAAAGCCGCGCGCACGTTGCATTTAGGCGATACTAAGAATGTGCATTAAATTCATAGGCAGCTCGCAGATATTAGTCAGTGCCAGTCTGATATCGTCAGGGTTTCTGAAAGTTATGGCCTTCACCAGGAGGTCCATAATTGCCCTGACGTCAGCTATTGCCTTAGCTTTGCATGGAGTGAGCTGAACTGAATTATCATTAGTTATTTCAGGGCTGAAATCGAGCTTTTGTCCTGCAGTGGGAACCAAGTCCTGGTGTAGGTCTGGGCTCGATATGAGATTCAGTCATTGTAGGCAAACCAGTACTATTCATTTGCAGATTAGTGGATTTACTAAGACTCAGCCTAGGTTTTGGTACGGGAATAACCCGTGTCTGGTTTTTTGGTTTTTTTTTTTGGCTGTCTAGGGTGAACAGGTGGTTTTATAAGAGGTTTAATCCAGGCATTCCTGTCCAACAGTGGAGAAGCGGAGCCATGAGTCTTGGTTTCCTGACTAATTGTTTTTTGGTTTATTTTGAGCTGAGCTCTCCTGAGGGCTTCATGATATGGGATATAATTTATGTTCCTTATTTTGTTTGCTTCACGAAGAAGAAGGATTTTGGGGCACTTTTGATAAGCGGCACTATGCGATCCGCCACAGTTAACGCATTTAGCCATTGCCGTGTCGGGACAGTCCGCACGGCGGTGGCTCCTGCTGCCGCAGCGGACACAAATTTGTTGTTTGTTTTTACACACTCTTGCGGTATGCCCCAATCGGCAACAGTTGGCACAGGGTGCCACCGATGGGGCAAACGGCTCGAGAGGACAGTGAATAGTTCCTATTTTTATTTTCGATGGTAAGTTAGTGAGACCATGCAGTACAATTCTGATGGCCCTGGAGGCCGTTCCGTCTCGATTTGAAAGTCGAGTAACCATAGCGTTGTAGCCTTGTTATTTGAGGGAGGAGGCGATATCCACGGGGTCCTCAACAAGTGGGACGCGTGGACAACACCCACTACCATTGGCACAGGGATGGTGCATTCTACATGTGCACCACCAATATTTTGTTTCTTACTGAGCTTTATCTGTGCCCTCTGATTGGGGCAAGAAATTATCCATATGTTATGGCCAATAGGCCTCAGGGAGATCTCCGAAGGGGACACACCAGCAGCCTGGCAAATGTGTGGCTGCATTGTGCCATGGTTACGTACGAGGGTGGTACCAGTCCCCAGGTCCCTGAGCCGGACCGGGAACCTGCACCACTCCTCCTTGACAGGCTCGGCTGTGTCCCCAGCGGGTTTCTCCCTAGCTAGGAATTTTCTGCGAGGTCTACGGTTTTTCTTCCGATCCACGATCTCGAATTCATCTTTGTCCATCACCGGCGCCATGCCCTCCTCCACAAGGGAGCCGAGCAGACCGCCGGGAGATTTATCTTTGTCCTTTTCCTCATCCACCGTCATGCCCACATCCTCCGGGGAGCTGGGCAGGACGGTGGAGGGGTCATCCAAATCAATCACTTGGTTTAAGATAGATGGCGGATCAGAATTTTGGCTAGAGGAGTTATTTGAGTGCGTCGCACGTACTAGGTTTAGGCGTACCTCGGGTTGAAATTTAATAGGAGATATCGCTCTTTGAAGTCGAAATGGCGACCTTGCTCTTTTTATAGGGCAAGGAGGCATTTCAAGACTTGACGTAGAATCGTTAAGCGAGTCAGCTGAGGATGAAGTATCCTCAGTTTCTGAAGAGGAAGATTCACTGGTTAGTGATCGTCCGACCATGTTAGGTGCTATGGTATTGACCTTATCTTGCGCTTTGAGGGGCGGGTCTACGCCTATTGCGCTTCTGTTTTTTCGCTGTCTTCGGCAGCTTCTCTCTCAAGGGAGATCGGCTGCGTTTTACAGAGTTAGAGCTTTTCCTACCAAGGGGAATTTCTGAAGAAGAAGAAGAAATTGTACCAAGTACAGACTCCATTGATATTATTTTAGATTTAATGCCAAGGTGGTTTGGCCTAAAAGTGGCCGTGCCACAGGGCTACTAGAAAATGCTAGGCTGGTCTAGTAGGCTAGGTATCTAGTGGAAACCACTGACACAGATTTTACATAAACTAGGACCCGCGCGGCACTATAGGTCGTCGCTGCGGGACTACTGTACATGAAGTTATTTTATGGGCAGGGAGGCTAAGTAACCTATGCTGCGCCGCCTGGGTGACCCCGAGCGGCGCGATTGTTTGCAGCTAAGATCCGCGCAGTACAGAAGGTAGCTGGGCGGATAGCGCTAGTGTCTAATTGGTTTAAGGATAATAGATGGCTGGTGACTCTTATTTAAAAAAGACCTATAGTAAGCCAGACTCAGATAGATACCTCCTCCAAAATTTCATCGTCTTTTTTCTTTCTGAAACTTATGGAGGCAGCCGAAAAAGTAGACAGCGTCGGCGTGGCAGCAGCGCAGCTGGAGTAATATGGCAGGCGAGCGTAGTGGGTCTAGAAGACGCAAGGCGCCGCAGGTAGCTGAAGGATAGTGGTGGTAATGCCGTAGAGACGGTTAGTGCTGGCTGGCTAGTAGTGGTAGGTGAAAACTCGAGGCAGGCTGGCATGTAGCGGTGAGCGAAGTTCAGCAGTGTTGAAGGCAAGCAATGTGGCGTGGCTGTGACCAACCTCTAAGCAGCGAGTCTGAGCGAGAATGATGTGGGACACATACTACTGGCTTCAACTTAGCTTTTGAATAAGCCACATTTAGGCCTCTGTGGGTTTTCTCACTATCTCCTTTTGATCGTATGTATTTCTATTTCAGATGCATTAACTTTAGTGAAGAGTTTTTACCTCCTGACATTAGCGGGACCGGGGAGGGGTTATAGTTATTTTTTAGTTTTTTGACTAATTTCCATGCTCTGGCGGTATAGGAGGGAGAATGGATTTCGTTTTTAATTTGAAGGGTGAGGAAGGCTAGTTTTGCTTGGGCTATAATTTTGTTACAGTCTATATTGGCTAACTTCATAGTTTGATGGTTAGGAATGGTTTTGTGTTTCTTCCACACGTTATAGGAGTGTTTTTTTTGTTTTTGACAGCTGCGGCACATGTCTCGTCCCACCAGGGGTTTACAGGCTTACCCGGCAGAGCACCCTTGCTACGAGGTATGGAATTTTCCGCTGAATTTATTATTAATTTGGTGAAACTAGTGCAATAGGTTTCTATGTTTTGCGAATCTACTTTTTTGATATTATTCTGAATTAGATTTTGATATAACGGCCAGTCTGCTTTGTCGTATAGAAATTTTCCTTTATTTTGTGGGTTCGAGGTAGCGGGTTGGTGTTGAAGGTCTATAGTAATGGTAGTTGGGAGGTGGTCGCTACCCAGGGAGTCGTCTCCTACCGTCCAGTTTGTTTTGGCAAAGAGGACTATTCTCTTAACGCTGAATGCTAAATTTATTTAAAATTGTAATTGATCAACACGTGTGAGAAACTTTAGACACGCGTGGTATGCAACACTTTCCCAACATCTTTCCAGTAAAGCACCGTGGATCGTCCAGTAAGTTAACGGACGCTGGGCGAGACGGGACCCGGGTAGTTGGGCAACATAGACCACCCGGTAAAGGCGCCGCAGAGCTACCATGGCTCTGGGTTAGGGGATGGGCCCGGCAGGGGCGCTAGACAAGGCCGGGTGTACAGCCAGTTTGGGTGTTAGGCTTTTGTTGCCTTTTATGATGGTGGGGTTCGGGGGGTGGGAGTGGTGATTGAGGGTTGAGGTTCAATATTCATTCCATTTTCCCCCTTCCATTTTCATCGTTTTTTCCAATTTCATTTTCATTGTCATTTTTTTTATTTTATAAATTGATTTATTTTCTCGGCCTATATGTATTTATTTATAGAGGTAATAAAAAAATGTTTGGGTACAAGAAAAAAGCCGCATTGATTGTACAGAAAAAAAACCCGATGGGTAGCTTGTAAAAAGTCAGGTCAATCTCGGCAATCTGCCATGTGTGTGTGCGTGCGTGCACACCTTAACGCTTTTCTGCAGAATGTGACGTACAAAATGTGGAATGTGTTGGAAGCATCAGGTGGTCTTTCAAAGCAGAAATGGCGTACGTAGGCACGTACGTACGTTCAGTCCATCCAGCCAGCCATTCACCAGCCAGCCAGTCAATTCAGAATACATTGCAGTGCGTCTTTAGCGGTTGCATTCGAAAGATTTCGTTTAAACATTGGTTCTGATAAATAAATAAGAGGCACAGTTGCAGTGCGCCTGAACTGATCAGTGTTCAGGCCGTACTCCATAGGTAATAGCGGTTTCTATCCCCCACAACCCTTCCTGTGGGTCAGGCGCTGTTTTTCGCTAGGGGTGGGGTTACAAGCGTGTCACTGACGACACGTTGGTGATCTTGTACTGGTCGATTCTGGAATATTTAGCGCTTCTATTTATGCACGTGATTATATGGAATAAGTCGAAGTTGTGATGTACCGCCGCCTTAAGAAAAAAGATCAAGTCTGTCAAACAGGGTTCATTTTTCTGGCCTCTTCCAAAAAAACAAATATGACAAACTGTCAAACAGTCAGTCATACATATGGCGCTATTAAAGCAGAAACAAATATATCGGGTTATTGGAAGAACATTCTGCTGATAGTTATAGTGATGAAACGGAAAAAAAAAACAGGAACTATTTTCTTAACGCAATGCTAGATTTATTGAAAATTGTAAATGATCAACTTCACACGCATTATAAAAGCACATGAGAAACTTTAGACACACGTGGTATGGAACACTTTCCCAACATCTTTCCAGTCAGTGAACGGAGATTGGGCGAGACAGGACCCGGTTAGTTGGGCAACACAGACCACCCGCGTTGCGTCATCGGGTATTCAGGCGCCGCAGAGCTCCCATGGCGCTGGGTTGGGGGATGGGCTCCGTGGCCCGGCAGGGGTGCTAGACAAGGCCGGGTATACAGCCAAAACCACTCACTTTATCCATTTCAGGTGTTAGGTGTTATCTGCCTTTTATGATGGTGTTGAATGGGATGGAGGGTAGGGGTGGAAGATTCATTCCGCTTTTCCCCTTCACCTTCATCGTCTTTTCTGTCCAATTCAGTGCATCTGAATTTTCAATGTTCAGGTCGTACATCATAGGCAATAGATTTCCAGGTCTCCCATAACCCGCCAAACGGGGCCATCTACTATTACTTCGGTACCGTGGGCGTTAAACCCCGAACTAACCAATTTTGTGATACCGGATAAATTCACCCATTAACGGCACCGCTGTAATTTTGCTCGGGTCACTGTTTTTACGCTAAAGTGGGGTTACAAACTTGTAACTGATGACACTTTAGTGATCGGTTTGGGCTCATTGCCTTCTACTGTTAGATTCTATAGTGCTTAGAGCTTCTATATATTCATTTGATTATCTAGAATAAGTAAAAGTTGATGTGCTCCACCACCTTAAAAACGGACATGTTTGTCAAACCGGTTACTTTCCCACACCTCTTTCCCGGTAATAAAACAGCTACATGTTTACTCAGCTATGTTGAAATTGCGAGAAAAGATTATCATGGCTTAGTGGCCATGTAAGGGTGTGTGCCTGATATATTCGCGATCAGCCGCACCGCACCGTCATTGACTACGAAGTCGCAGCAGCAGTCTATATTCATGGTAATGTATATACTGGCACATTCGATTAAAGGTCTCACGTTTTATATCTTTGTATTTTTCGGATAGTCAACGATTGCATTTTTAGTCTAAATTTAGACGCTTTAAGTTCACAGCATTAAAATGCGGTTCTATTTGCGGTTGCTCTTAGAACTACTTTTAGAATAAGCACCCAAAAAATCTCCTTTATTATTATTATTTTTTAAAAATTATTAATATAATATTTTCATTTTCCGCCAATGAGTATGGTAACGCACATGCCATTCCTTAATCCCTCAAGCCACTTTTTCACTTGTTATATGGCTCCGCCCGTTAATACACATTTTTAATGTCTAACATAGTATTTACATTGAAAAAGATGCCAAACGCATATTTTAGCAGAATTCTGTAACATTCTTCCAGTATTTACCAAGTTAAACATGCCAAAAATACACTGTTGTTATTTGTTTCCTAATTCATGCGCCAGTTTGTTTTTGCACAGAAAAAATTCACACTAAACATGAAATGTCTGTACAAAAGCAGAATCCCAATGATAGTTTCTCTGTGAGTTGTCTGTACCAAACATTATTGTCGTGTGATATATTTTTTACCAAAAGATACATTTCATAATGTTGTTTGGGACGTGCATACCATTTTTGGGCTTTGGAAGGGACCTCTGAAAACAAAATAGCACCTTCGGTGGAGGAAACATGTGTAGCAAATACTTTCAGCCTGCCTTCATGTTACCATAATACAAAAGATTTGGTAAGTTTTATTTTGCGTTAAAAGGGTAGAAGCCATTTTGTTTTCTCTAATTAGCACTTCTTACTGACATCGGGTCAGTAGTCCTGTTTCACGCGACGTCCGTCAGGGGTCACAGATCAGTTGTGGCACAGATCGGGCAAACGCCAGCAGACGCAATCGGCACAGGCACACATACTACAATCAATTACTCCAACTTACTGTCTCCTCGACCAACGAGGGTATGGAGGACTAGCAATTTTGACTATGTGTGTCTGGCTTACTGTCCCTAAGAGGCTATTACTAGCAAAGGGACTAGCTTGTTAAACTTGGTAAAAATAGGGGGAAAGGGGGGAGAGGGCCAGTAAAGGAAGCCAAAAGGGTCGGCGGACAAGGTCGCGGACCAATTTTAGTCATAAAGTCTCGCTCATGTATACGCTGGCTTTTAGTTTGGGAGGCTAAGCCGATCACCAACCCAGAGAGCAAGGGTCCTTTTCAGTCCCAGTTAAAAATCTTTAATTGAAAAAAGTTATTTTAAAATCGAGTATATACAATCATGAAAACTAATTCCATGGTTAAAAAAAAAATTAAAAAGCTAAGATCAAGTTAAGAAAGAATGTTAAAATTCTGGTTATACACTATAGTCACCAGCCGTGGTGAGTTATTAATAGCGACGCCGAAAGTGGAGCGCGGGGCAGATTGCGCGCTATTATAATACAGCTAGTAGCGCGGGGCAAAGCCGCGCGCACGTTGCATTTAGGCGATACTAAGAATGTGCATTAAATTCATAGGCAGCTCGCAGATATTAGTCAGTGCCAGTCTGATATCGTCAGGGTTTCTGAAAGTTATGGCCTTCACCAGGAGGTCCATAATTGCCCTGACGTCAGCTATTGCCTTAGCTTTGCATGGAGTGAGCTGAACTGAATTATCATTAGTTATTTCAGGGCTGAAATCGAGCTTTTGTCCTGCAGTGGGAACCAAGTCCTGGTGTAGGTCTGGGCTCGATATGAGATTCAGTCATTGTAGGCAAACCAGTACTATTCATTTGCAGATTAGTGGATTTACTAAGACTCAGCCTAGGTTTTGGTACGGGAATAACCCGTGTCTGGTTTTTTGTTTTTTTTTTGGCTGTCTAGGGTGAACAGGTGGTTTTATAAGAGGTTTAATCCAGGCATTCCTGTCCAACAGTGGAGAAGCGGAGCCATGAGTCTTGGTTTCCTGACTAATTGTTTTTTGGTTTATTTTGAGCTGAGCTCTCCTGAGGGCTTCATGATATGGGATATAATTTATGTTCCTTATTTTGTTTGCTTCACGAAGAAGAAGGATTTTGGGGCACTTTTGATAAGCGGCACTATGCGATCCGCCACAGTTAACGCATTTAGCCATTGCCGTGTCGGGACAGTCCGCACGGCGGTGGCTCCTGCTGCCGCAGCGGACACAAATTTGTTGTTTGTTTTTACACACTCTTGCGGTATGCCCCAATCGGCAACAGTTGGCACAGGGTGCCACCGATGGGGCAAACGGCTCGAGAGGACAGTGAATAGTTCCTATTTTTATTTTCGATGGTAAGTTAGTGAGACCATGCAGTACAATTCTGATGGCCCTGGAGGCCGTTCCGTCTCGATTTGAAAGTCGAGTAACCATAGCGTTGTAGCCTTGTTATTTGAGGGAGGAGGCGATATCCACGGGGTCCTCAACAAGTGGGACGCGTGGACAACACCCACTACCATTGGCACAGGGATGGTGCATTCTACATGTGCACCACCAATATTTTGTTTCTTACTGAGCTTTATCTGTGCCCTCTGATTGGGGCAAGAAATTATCCATATGTTATGGCCAATAGGCCTCAGGGAGATCTCCGAAGGGGACACACCAGCAGCCTGGCAAATGTGTGGCTGCATTGTGCCATGGTTACGTACGAGGGTGGTACCAGTCCCCAGGTCCCTGAGCCGGACCGGGAACCTGCACCACTCCTCCTTGACAGGCTCGGCTGTGTCCCCAGCGGGTTTCTCCCTAGCTAGGAATTTTCTGCGAGGTCTACGGTTTTTCTTCCGATCCACGATCTCGAATTCATCTTTGTCCATCACCGGCGCCATGCCCTCCTCCACAAGGGAGCCGAGCAGACCGCCGGGAGATTTATCTTTGTCCTTTTCCTCATCCACCGTCATGCCCACATCCTCCGGGGAGCTGGGCAGGACGGTGGAGGGGTCATCCAAATCAATCACTTGGTTTAAGATAGATGGCGGATCAGAATTTTGGCTAGAGGAGTTATTTGAGTGCGTCGCACGTACTAGGTTTAGGCGTACCTCGGGTTGAAATTTAATAGGAGATATCGCTCTTTGAAGTCGAAATGGCGACCTTGCTCTTTTTATAGGGCAAGGAGGCATTTCAAGACTTGACGTAGAATCGTTAAGCGAGTCAGCTGAGGATGAAGTATCCTCAGTTTCTGAAGAGGAAGATTCACTGGTTAGTGATCGTCCGACCATGTTAGGTGCTATGGTATTGACCTTATCTTGCGCTTTGAGGGGCGGGTCTACGCCTATTGCGCTTCTGTTTTTTCGCTGTCTTCGGCAGCTTCTCTCTCAAGGGAGATCGGCTGCGTTTTACAGAGTTAGAGCTTTTCCCACCAAGGGGAATTTCTGAAGAAGAAGAAGAAATTGTACCAAGTACAGACTCCATTGATATTATTTTAGATTTAATGCCAAGGTGGTTTGGCCTAAAAGTGGCCGTGCCACAGGGCTACTAGAAAAATGCTAGGCTGGTCTAGTAGGCTAGGTATCTAGTGGAGACCACTGACACAGATTTTACATAAACTAGGACCCGCGCGGCACTATAGGTCGTCGCTGCGGGACTACATGAAGTTATTTTATGGGCAGGGAGGCTAGGTAACCTATGCTGCGCCGCCTGGGTGACCCCGAGCGGCGCGATTGTTTGCAGCTAAGATCCGCGCAGTACAGAAGGTAGCTGGGCGGATAGCGCTAGTGTCTAATTGGTTTAAGGATAATAGATGGCTGGTGACTCTTATTTAAAAAAGACCTATAGTAAGCCAGACTCAGATAGATACCTCCTCCAAAATTTCATCGTCTTTTTTCTTTCTGAAACTTATGGAGGCAGCCGAAAAAGTAGACAGCGTCGGCGTGGCAGCAGCGCAGCTGGAGTAATATGGCAGGCGAGCGTAGTGGGTCTAGAAGACGCAAGGCGCCGCAGGTAGCTGAAGGATAGTGGTGGTAATGCCGTAGAGACGGTTAGTGCTGGCTGGCTAGTAGTGGTAGGTGAAAACTCGAGGCAGGCTGGCATGTAGCGGTGAGCGAAGTTCAGCAGTGTTGAAGGCAAGCAATGTGGCGTGGCTGTGACCAACCTCTAAGCAGCGAGTCTGAGCGAGAATGATGTGGGACACATACTACTGGCTTCAACTTAGCTTTTGAATAAGCCACATTTAGGCCTCTGTGGGTTTTCTCACTATCTCCTTTTGATCGTATGTATTTCTATTTCAGATGCATTAACTTTAGTGAAGAGTTTTTACCTCCTGACGCGCATTAGCGGGACCGGGGAGGGGTTTTGACTAATTTCCATGCTCTGGCGGTATAGGAGGGAGAATGGATTTCGTTTTTAATTTGAAGGGTGAGGAAGGCTAGTTTTGCTTGGGCTATAATTTTGTTACAGTCTATATTGGCTAACTTCATAGTTTGATGGTTAGGAATGGTTTTGTGTTTCTTCCACACGTTATAGGAGTGTTTTTTTTGTTTTTGACAGCTGCGGCACATGTCTCGTCCCACCAGGGGTTTACAGGCTTACCCGGCAGAGCACCCTTGCTACGAGGTATGGAATTTTCCGCTGAATTTATTATTAATTTGGTGAAACTAGTGCAATAGGTTTCTATGTTTTGCGAATCTACTTTTTTGATATTATTCTGAATTAGATTTTGATATAACGGCCAGTCTGCTTTGTCGTATAGAAATTTTCCTTTATTTTGTGGGTTCGAGGTAGCGGGTTTGTGTTGAAGGTCTATAGTAATGGTAGTTGGGAGGTGGTCGCTACCCAGGGAGTCGTCTCCTACCGTCCAGTTTGTTTTGGCAAAGAGGACTATTCTCTTAACGCTGAATGCTAAATTTATTTAAAATTGTAATTGATCAACACGTGTGAGAAACTTTAGACACGCGTGGTATGCAACACTTTCCCAACATCTTTCCAGTAAAGCACCGTGGATCGTCCAGTAAGTTAACGGACGCTGGGCGAGACGGGACCCGGGTAGTTGGGCAACATAGACCACCCGGTAAAGGCGCCGCAGAGCTCCCATGGCTCTGGGTTAGGGGATGGGCCCGGCAGGGGCGCTAGACAAGGCCGGGTGTACAGCCAGTTTGGGTGTTAGGCTTTTGTTGCCTTTTATGATGGTGGGGTTCGGGGGGTGGGAGTGGTGATTGAGGGTTGAGGTTCAATATTCATTCCATTTTCCCCCTTCCATTTTCATCGTTTTTTCCAATTTCATTTTCATTGTCATTTTTTTTATTTTATAAATTGATTTATTTTCTCGGCCTATATGTATTTATTTATAGAGGTAATAAAAAAATGTTTGGGTACAAGAAAAAAGCCGCATTGATTGTACAGAAAAAAAACCCGATGGGTAGCTTGTAAAAAGTCAGGTCAATCTCGGCAATCTGCCATGTGCGTGTGCGTGCGTGCACACCTTAACGCTTTTCTGCAGAATGTGACGTACAAAATGTGGAATGTGTTGGAAGCATCAGGTGGTCTTTCAAAGCAGAAATGGCGTACGTAGGCACGTACGTACGTTCAGTCCATCCAGCCAGCCATTCACCAGCCAGCCAGTCAATTCAGAATACATTGCAGTGCGTCTTTAGCGGTTGCATTCGAAAGATTTCGTTTAAACATTGGTTCTGATAAATAAATAAGAGGCACAGTTGCAGTGCGCCTGAACTGATCAGTGTTCAGGCCGTACTCCATAGGTAATAGCGGTCTCTATCCCCCACAACCCTTCCTGTGGGTCAGGCGCTGTTTTTCGCTAGGGGTGGGGTTACAAGCGTGTCACTGACGACACGTTGGTGATCTTGTACTGGTCGATTCTGGAATATTTAGCGCTTCTATTTATGCACGTGATTATATGGAATAAGTCGAAGTTGTGATGTACCGCCGCCTTAAGAAAAAAGATCAAGTCTGTCAAACAGGGTTCATTTTTCTGGCCTCTTCCAAAAAAACAAATATGACAAACTGTCAAACAGTCAGTCATACATATGGCGCTATTAAAGCAGAAACAAATATATCGGGTTATTGGAAGAACATTCTGCTGATAGTTATAGTGATGAAACGGAAAAAAAAACAGGAACTATTTTCTTAAAGCAATGCTAGATTTATTGAAAATTGTAAATGATCAACTTCACACGCATTATAAAAGCACATGAGAAACTTTAGACACACGTGGTATGGAACACTTTCCCAACATCTTTCCAGTCAGTGAACGGAGATTGGGCGAGACAGGACCCGGTTAGTTGGGCAACACAGACCACCCGCGTTGCGTCATCGGGTATTCAGGCGCCGCAGAGCTCCCATGGCGCTGGGTTGGGGGATGGGCTCCGTGGCCCGGCAGGGGTGCTAGACAAGGCCGGGTATACAGCCAAAATCACTCACTTTATCCATTTCAGGTGTTAGGTGTTATCTGCCTTTTATGATGGTGTTGAATGGGATGGAGGGTAGGGGTGGAAGATTCATTCCGCTTTTCCCCTTCACCTTCATCGTCTTTTCTGTCCAATTCAGTGCATCTGAATTTTCAATGTTCAGGTCGTACATCATAGGCAATAGATTTCCAGGTCTCCCATAACCCGCCAAACGGGGCCATCTACTATTACTTCGGTACCGTGGGCGTTAAACCCCGAACTAACCAATTTTGTGATACCGGATAAATTCACCCATTAACGGCACCGCTGTAATTTTGCTCGGGTCACTGTTTTTACGCTAAAGTGGGGTTACAAACTTGTAACTGATGACACTTTAGTGATCGGTTTGGGCTCATTGCCTTCTACTGTTAGATTCTATAGTGCTTAGAGCTTCTATATATTCATTTGATTATCTAGAATAAGTAAAAGTTGATGTGCTCCACCACCTTAAAAACGGACATGTTTGTCAAACCGGTTACTTTCCCACACCTCTTTCCCGGTAATAAAACAGCTACATGTTTACTCAGCTATGTTGAAATTGCGAGAAAAGATTATCATGGCTTAGTGGCCATGTAAGGGTGTGTGCCTGATATATTCGCGATCAGCCGCACCGCACCGTCATTGACTACGAAGTCGCAGCAGCAGTCTATATTCATGGTAATGTATATACTGGCACATTCGATTAAAGGTCTCACGTTTTATATCTTTGTATTTTTCGGATAGTCAACGATTGCATTTTTAGTCTAAATTTAGACGCTTTAAGTTCACAGCATTAAAATGCGGTTCTATTTGCGGTTGCTCTTAGAACTACTTTTAGAATAAGCACCCAAAAAATCTCCTTTATTATTATTATTTTTTAAAAATTATTAATATAATATTTTCATGTTCCGCCAATGAGTATGGTAACGCACATGCCATTCCTTAATCCCTCAAGCCACTTTTTCACTTGTTATATGGCTCCGCCCGTTAATACACATTTTTAATGTCTAACATAGTATTTACATTGAAAAAGATGCCAAACGCATATTTTAGCAGAATTCTGTAACATTCTTCCAGTATTTACCAAGTTAAACATGCCAAAAATACACTGTTGTTATTTGTTTCCTAATTCATGCGCCAGTTTGTTTTTGCACAGAAAAATTCACACTAAACATGAAATGTCTGTACACAAGCAGAAAATCCCAATGATAGTTTCTCTGTGAGTTGTCTGTACCAAACATTATTGTCGTGTGATATATTTTTTACCAAAAGATACATTTCATAATGTTGTTTGGAATGTGCATACCATTTTTGGGCTTTGGAAGAGACCTCTGAAAACAAAATAGCACCTTCGGTGGAGGAAACATGTGTAGCAAATACTTTCAGCCTGCCTTCATGTTACCATAATACAAAAGATTTGGTAAGTTTTATTTTGTGTTAAAAGGGTAGAAGCCATTTTGTTTTCTCTAATTAGCACTCCTTACTTACATCGGGTCAGTAGTCCTGTTTCACGCGACGTCCGTCAGGGGTCACAGATCAGTTGTGGCACAGATCGGGCAAACGCCAGCAGACGCAATCAGCACAGGCACACATACTACTGGCTTCAACTTAGTTTTTGAAAAAGCCACATGTAGGCCTCTGTGGGTTTTCTCACTATCTCCTTTTGATCGTATGCATTTCTATTTCAGATGCATTAACTTTAGTGAAGAGAAAACTACGTAAGTGAACAAGCAGTCCTTTGTTTTGTGAAAAAGAATGAGGCAAAGTGCAGTGCAGAATAACCACGCGATGAGAAGATGCTTTTGTGTTTGTTCGTGCACTACATTTGCCAAGTTAGTGAATCAAACTGTTAGACACAACACTGAATCTGCTGAGGTGATGTACCTTCCTTACGTGGCAGGTGTACGCCTATGATCATATCAGTCCACATTCTTCAATCACTCTAGAGCCGCTGATCTGGTAATTCTTCATAAAATTAAACTTTTTTCAGCGCGATGGAAATGGACATGTTAATGGTGAATCCTGCCAGCCCTATGCAAGGACACGCCTTGATACAGGAATATTGCACAAAGGAGGATGTGATGGTGGCCTTTTTGAGTGTTTCATTGAGTCTGGCTAATGGAAACACTATTAAAAGCATCAAAATCTTTGTTGATACAGAGGTATGGAGACGTAGCATGCACCTACTCTCTCTCTCTTTCTCACACACACACACCAGTACCCGATGACCTACAGAGCTAGTGTTTTAGGTACCGCTTTGGCATGGGTAGGGCCTATAGCAGGGCGAGTCTACTAAACAGGGAATGCGTTTTGAAATTGAGTTTATCATGGGTTTCCTTCAGATTCCATCAGTGTATTGTCCTTAATGGACATGACCAAAACGCAAGATGAACAGGTCATAATGAGCCCCTCCAAAGGTCGGGTGTAAACATAACAGTTGGAACAGGTCTATCCATTTTACCTATAAGAAGATACCTCTGTTTCTCATACTCTTGTAGTTTTATTTTATCTCTGCTATTGATGCTACAAGACTCCCAAGCATCGGTCCAGAGTTAAGAGCTTTTCTAAATGTGAAGTTAACATCTTCAGTAATTACATAAAGACTAATGAATTCAAACCTTACGTCCCAGTGAATTACAGGGGCAGGAACAACTACCCACTTATTACCAACATGCTTCAAGAGGTAGAGACATTATTTACAGAACTAGGTACATGGTTCACTTGGATCCCATGACCCACTTGGCTTTAATCCGAAATCGCTTTCAGGTTTGCTTGTCTTAGAAGTGATGGGTTTACTCAAGTCCATTACAGATGTTCCAAAACCAGCTTAACTTTGCTATACTATTGCTACTACTGGCTGTGGTGTTTCTTTTACAAACCACTTAAATCACACAAACTGATTAGCACTATTATCGTCCCCCCCCCCCCCCCACCCGGGTCTGCCCTGGGAACTTGGGTGGGGTTAGGTATTTTTTAGTTCCCAGGGTCACCCTGGTCAGCCCCACAGGGTGGGTTTTTCTCTCTATTCTGGGGCATGTGTTTCTGTCTACCCTTTGTCCATTCACCTGTTTTTGCCTTTTTAAAACTCTCCCTACTGTCTGCACTGCCTGTACCTCTTGGTATTACATGTGTGCTGCTAAATGGTCTTAGCTTTATTTAGGCTCCACCTCAAGCTGAAACCCAAGAAAGCCCCCCCCCCCCCCCCCCCAAGAAAAAGCTTGATGTTGCCAGCCTTCAGCGTAACGACAAGAAAGCTGCCCTTCAGGCCGATTTACAGCGCATGCTCAAAGACACAGTTGATCCAGCAGACTCCTCCCCTGAAACACTCTGGGAACAACTGAAAACTGCTATTGTAAAATCTTCTGTGGAAGTCTTGGGCTTTGCTAGAAAGAGGAACAAAGACTGGTTTGACGAAAACGACGTAGAGATCCAGGAACTTCTAGCAAAAAAAAAAAAAAAAAGAGCCGCCCACCAGGCCCACCTAGCCCAGCCTTCCTGCCCTGTGAAGAAGTCTGCCTTCCGCCTCATCTGCAGCAGTCTCCAGCTCAAGCTTAGAGAACTCCAGAACGAGTGGTGGTCCAGACTCGCACAGAGGACCCAGCTCTGCACTGACAACGGTGACTACAGGGGCTTCTACGAAGCACTGAAAGCAGTGTATGGCCCTAGGCACCTGGTACAAAGTCCCCTGCGAAGCGCTGATGGACAGGCACTCCTCACAGATAATACCTCCATCTTCAACCGCTGGTCGGAATACTTTCAGGACCTCTTCGGTGCTGAGCGCACTGTTCAAGAAACAGTCATCCTCCAAATCCCACACCTTCCACTAAAGGTTGAATTGGACGAACCGCCCAACACCGAAGAGACCCTCACAGCCATCCACCAGCTCAAGAGTGGCAAAGCAGCAGGCATTGACGGAATCCCGCCAGAGATATGGAAACATGGAGGCCCAGCAGTGCACAACAAGCTACACGACCTCTTTTTCTGCTGCTGGGAAAAAGGAACACTACCAAAGGATCTCCGTAATGCAGTCATCATCACCCTGTACAAAAACAAAGGAGAGAAGTCTGCCTGCTCTAATTATCGTGGAATTACCTTGCTGTCCATTGCCGGGAAAATTCTCGCAAGGTTGCTCCTGAATCGGCTGGTACCTGCCATCGCTGAAGACCACCTCTCAGAGGGCCAGTGTGGCTTCAGAGCCAACAGGAGTACCACCGACATGGTCTTTGTGCTGAGACAGCTTCAGGAGAAGTGCCGCGAGCAGAACAAAGGGCTGTACGTAACGTTTGTCGACCTAACAAAAGCGTTTGACACTGTGAGCAGGCAAGGTATGTAGCAGATCCTGGAGCGACTAGGCTGTCCCCCAAAGTTCCTCAACATGATCGTCCAGCTCCACGAGGACCAGCAAGGCCAGGTCAGACTAAACAGTGACCTCTCAGAACCATTTCCCATTCGCAACGGCGTGAAGCAAGGCTGCGTGCTGGCACCGACCCTCTTCACCATCTTCTTCAGCATGATGTTGAAGCAGGCCACAGTGGACCTCGACGATGACGACGCAGTGTACATCAGGTATCGTCTCGATGGCAGCCTGTTCAACCTCAGACGACTGCAGGCCCACACGAAAACCCTAGACCAACTGATTCGTGAGCTGCTCTTTGCTGATGACGCTGCCCTCGTTGCACACACAGATAGAGCCTTGCAGCGCATTACGTCCTGCTTCGCAGATGCCGCCCAGCTCTTTGGACTTGAGGTCAGTCTGAAAAAGACAGAGGTCCTTCATCAGCCAGCACCTAAGGAAGAGCATCGCCCTCCCCACATCACCATCGGCGAATCTGAACTGAAGTCTATACACCAGTTTACCTAACTCGGCTGCATCATCACGTCAGACGCCAAGCTGGACAAGGAGCTGGACAACAGGCTGGCAAAAGCGAACAGTGCTTTCGGGCGACTATTCAAGCGGGTGTGGCACAATCAACAGCTGAAAAAAGGCACCAAGATCAGCGTGTACAGAGCTGTCGTCCTCACCACCCTGCTGTACGGTTCCGAGTCCTGGGCTCTCTACCGCAGCCAACTACGACTCCTCGAACGCTTTCACCAGCGCTGCCTACGTACCATCCTCAGCATTCACTGGAGTGACTATGTCACCAACGTCGAGGTCCTTGAACAGGCGGAAACTTTGAGCATCGAGGCTTTGCTGCTGCGGACACAGCTTCGCTGGGCGGGGCACGTCTCTAGGATGGAGGATCATCGCCTACCCAAGATCACTCTGTTCGACGAGCTCGCCACTGGACACCGAGACAGAGGGGCACCAAAGAAGAGATACAAAGACGGTCTCAAGAAGTCACTTAGTGCCTGCCAAATCGACCACCGCCAGTGGTCTTCGCTTGCTGCGGACCGTGACACCTGGCGCTCCACCATTCACAAGGCAGCCGTCTCCTTTGAGGACTCTCGCAGAGCTAACCTCAAGGACAAGCGGCTCAGGAGAAAAAAACAGAGTTGTCGTAACTCAGAACCCTGACCAGACCTTCCCCTGCAGCCACTGCGGTCGAACCTGCCTGTCCCGGATTGGCCTCCGCAGTCACGAAAATGCCTGCAGACGACGTGGGCAAGCCCTATAGAATCTTCGTTCGCGAAGTCAAGCCAAGAGTTCTCAGGGTCACCCTGGTCAGCCCCACAGGGTGGGTTTTCTCCTCTATTCTGGGGCATGTGTTTCTGTCTACACTTGGTCCATTCACCTGTATTTTCCTTTTTTTAAAACTCTCCCTACTGTCTGTGCTGTCTGAAGCTCGTGATATTGGATGTGTTGCTAAATGGTCTTGGCTTTATTTAGGCCCCATGTTGTAGGTTTATTTAATGTATTGGACCAGCTGGCGACATACATTCAATATATTTTTTTTCACAAGCAGTGGCAGGCGCGTCCTGAGAAAGCCTTGTTGCTGTTGGGACGTTAAGCAATGTACAATCAATCAACCACCCCCTTCCCCCGAACACACAACCAACAGTTCTGTGAACAGAACTGGCCGCATACACGAGGGCGCCATAATTAAAGAGGAGTCAACAACTGAAACCTGATAATGACAATACGACAGATAGCGCATGTTAGTTCACAGCACCAGTGGCTGCATGCACGTGGGTTCCAAATTTAAAGTTGAGGCCACGACAACACGCTGTCCACACATATCGGTGATATCCATGACTTCACAGGTAACTCGTTCCAAGGTGTTGTGACACCCTGGTTAGCCAGTACAGGCTTAAAATCTGGGACTGTAAATATTCAACTTTCTCAGTTCAAGCAAAATGATAAAGTCATTAAGAATAAAAGAAAACATCAGCAAGCATGAATTCGGAAAAGAAATGTGCATTTCATATCTTCCACATATGTTTTCCCCTGAATAAAAATGTCGATGCAGTAATCAAATACTAAACTGAGAAGGGAAGAAAGTTTGATAAAGCAGGTAAAAGTGGGTATCGATAGACTGCAATATGATTATGATTGTGATGAATATCATTTGATCCCTGAATGTTAAAACTGTTCAATAGTTAGAGAAATTGTTGTACTCGTTGATTTATTGTAGAAGCAAGTCCATGTTTGATGTATGTAATTTATTGTCTTCCAACAGTAGGAAAAATGTCACCATTTAGTAGTGGCTGTCTTCTCGTGATCACATCTGTAAAGTGATTTTACTAATTAGTAATGACCATTAAATGCTCGTTAATGTCTTTGTCAAATTTTGACAAAGATAGTGTGTGCCATTGTTTATCAGTGAAAATGCATCAAACATGTAATTCATATATTTTCCCCAGGGTAAAGGATGAGGGAAACACAATCGCTGAATTTTGATTATTTAAATTTTGGTGTGTGTGTGTGTGTGTGTGTGTGTGTGTGTGTGTGTGTGTGTGTGTGTGTGTGTGTGTGTGTGTGTGTGTGTGTGTGTTCAGGTGGCAAGGACAGAAAACCCCATCTGCTATGAAAAAACGTGGACAGCGTCGTTTAAAGGAACACCGTTTGGTACGAGGCTCAAATTTGAGATTGAACAAGCTGAGGACAGTGACCACCAAACGGTGTCGGAACAGAAAGGCCCCTTCCTTCAACTGAAAGTTTTCGGTTAGTTGACATCTTTTTATGGTGACGATTGGCAGTCAGATGTCATGTATTGCGCTAGTACGTCATTATTCGAGCACAGTTTGTCTGGCGTCTAAGCATTAGTCTTACGTCAAGATTTGTGCGAAGCCATGGCAGAGGCTGTATTGCTATCTAGTCACTGTGCCGAAAACAAGGTATTGACAACCTGACGTTCTGCGCGGGTCCAACCCGCTGAGAGTATGATTTTAACTCGCTCTGAATGCAAATAATTTGACATTCAACCTACAGATTTGGTCCTTCAAAAGGTCGTATGTTTGGCTAAAAGCTGCTCTTTGCTTTTTTTGAACGCTTCAGTGATTCAAACGTTATGCTGCAGAGGGTTCGGTTTTAGGGAATGTTCATGACCTTTCTCCGAATATGATCATCATCATCATCATCAGTCCCTTGCCCGAACTGGGCGTTGGGGGGACTGAAAGGCAGCAGCAACAGACAGTGCTCTCCACTGAGTTCTATTTTGGGCGGTGGCAAGCAAGTCTGACATCTCGAGTTCGGTCCATTCTTTTATGTTTGCGACCCAACTCTTTCTCTGACGACCTCGCCGACGACTTCCTTCGAGAGTGCCTTGGAGGATAGTCTTGGACAATGTGTTGTGTCGGGTCACGTGGCCAAACCAAGCAAGCTTGCGCCGTTTCACGGTTGCCAGAAGGGGTTCATGTGGGCCCACCAGGGAAGTGACGATGCTCCGTACATATTCGTTGGTCTTGTGCTCGCGGTACGAGATGCGGAGCAACTTCCTCAGGCACTTGTTCTCAAAGGCCTGGATTTTCTTTTCTGAGTCTGCAAGCAGTGTCCAAGTCTCACAGCCGTAGAGTAGAATAGACACTATGAGGGACTTGTAAAGCCTGTACTTGATGGTGAAGCTGATGGAGTTACTTCGCCATATCCTGTCCAGCCTGGCCATTGCGGATGTTGCTGTACCTATCCTGATACGGATCTCTGCTATGCAACTACCGTCTTTGGACAGGGTGGCTCCCAAGTACTTGAAGCTATTGACCTCTTCTAGCTTTTGGCCATTCATGTGAATGTTGCTGCTGCTGTCGCTTGTGGTGTTGATCATCACTTTGCTTTTATCCGTACTGATCTCCATGCCATAAGACCCTGCGCTACTTGAAAGTTTGTCTGTCCGAATATGATAAAATCCGCTAAAAAGAACGCATGTGTTCTGGACGCAACACAAACAACATTCAATTTCCAGTAGATATGTGTAAGTTTTATGGTTGTAGAGCGAATGGTGGAGACGCCCTCCGCAGAAGAAATAGTCACTATGCTGCGGGTCATCTTACGCAATAATGTGAAAAGACATGTATAGTAGGCTTTCGTTTCATTTCTAAATGTGGTAATAAAACGAGAAAAGAATATTACAGTTTGTTTCGTCTCCTTTTTTGTTGTTGTTGGTGGTGGTGTTCAGCGAGCTATAAATCATCAAAACGAGGCAGTGATTGTCAGCGATATTTTCCCGGGCCGATCGCGCACACGTGGATAGTATGTTCTTTCCTCTATCCCCTAGTCAGTCTACAAATCTGGTTTTAGAATCATTGGAAAGATCAGATTATTGGATTTATTAAGCAGTGTGTTGCCATAAAACAAACATAGTAATTCATGGGATATTCTGCAAGATGTGCGTTTATAGAATGTGTTTCTGACTTTTTACCGATCATCATAAATCCGAAAAGCAACATGCGTTCTGGGTTCCAATCAAATGCCATTCAATTTCCAGTAGGATGGTAAGATGGGATGAACCATAACTCTACAAAGTCTCTTCTGTATGAGAGCTGTCCTCGCTGATTCTGATGTTGAAATATCTCCTATTGAAGATGATGAGGATTTTATCTCAAAGTCTACCGTATTGTTTGGAGTTCATATACGTTTTTCTTTTAGAGACATGCACAGTTGTTCATATTTTTAAGCTTATCCTTCTGATCCATTTCCCTCCTCTCTAACCCTACCTCTGATCTATACACAGGCCAGCACATACAAATAAAGGCGGACACACGGCGCTTCCAGCTATTAGTACTTTTTGTGGGCTGGAGTAGCGACAGGAATTCTGAAGAAAAGTAGCACGAGCAGCAAGATGTCAAATGACACCGTGTACACATTGATGAAATTGGTGTTTCACGTCACTCATTCGAAAGGCACAAAGCCTCTTACAGGGCTGATTTTTTTTGTTCCACACAACCTCTTCCAGGGCTGACTGTTTGATGGGAGTATATAGTGGATTCAAAACTTGCTAAAATGAATTAATTATTATTTAAAATGTTGAAGAGATACAAAATTGGCTAACAAACTCATCCAATGTCTTCCTCCAAACTAGCTATATCCAAAATTTCAAGTACATAATTATGACAATAATTACGGACTCTGATCTGGG
>BTPG01000002.1:36149607-36152107 GCA_036245525.1 Semisulcospira habei
CCTGAAGCACGTCTACTGCCATCACCCTTGATTGAGTAGTTGTATATATGTGGTCTATAAGGGTGGAGGAAGTTGGACTAACACGAGTTGCTGTTTTAACTAGCTGCTTTAAACCAAACATAGACATGGTGCACTCCCAAGCAGGGTTATTCAAAAACATGTTAATATTGAAATCGCCTAGGATCAAAATTTCAGAGCTGGACTGTCTGACCTTATCCATCATGGCGATAAAGTCGTCGAACCATTGAAATGTTGATGCTGGGTTCCTGTAAATGTACCCGACCAGCACGGGGCTGGATTTGTTTGCCCTTAACTCAACCCAAATGCATTCTACGGTTTTTGACTCCAGGTCCCCACGCCTGCGAGTAATACCGCTAATTGAATTATGAATGTATACTGCAATACCCGTATGTCCCGGGTATTCAGCATCGCGGCGCAGTACAGTGAAGTCCTGGATAGAAACGGCCTCATCGCTGATGTTACGATTGAGACGCGATTCCGTTACACCAAACAAGTGAAATGGATTGGATTGACTCAAGAGCACACACAGATCGGGAACTTTGTTAGTTAAATGATAAACATTTAAATGGCCAATATGTAACTGGCGATCATACACCATGATTGCTAATGTATGTCAATACCAAAGAGTACAAATAAAAAAGCTTATAAATGATACAAAGGCAAATAAGAGCTGAAATAATAAAACAAAGCAAAAGAATATCAGTCCGCTCTAACACACAGAATGTGGGAGGCAAGTGAAAAAAAAAAAAAAAAAGAGTTTCTTCTACGCATTCACTGATATAGACCACACTACCGGTCACTAACGGTCACTAACAGGGACTAATCCCTTTAGCAAACTTCAACAGTCAAAGCTAAACGACCCCGCTGCGCGATAGGGGAAATAAAGTCAGCGCTGCGAAAGGACACAGATATGATCGTAGTGTGAATATACGTAGAGCACTAGTAGAGAAAGTGTCACGGTGCACAAGTACTAGTGCTATAAGCGTCACAAATCGCACAGAGTGAGAAGATCGGTATTCACGAATACTGTCGGCAGAAGTCAAAAGGATGACAATGTTAATATTGGACCACGCGCAGTGGTTGAAGTTAAAAACAAATGAATACGTCTCTGCGCAAACACAATAATTATGAGCAATGAGACGCAAGAAAATCAATTCGATATTGTTCAGTGTTAGCCTGGAAAGTAAAGCACAAAGTTATGTAAGGAAGAGTAACTGAATGTTCTGGAAATGAGTCTAATACACACGCACGGGGTGGCTGTACTGTGCCCACGGTTCCTGCTGTGCGTATGGCGTGTATGTGAGCGGGGGGACGCTGAAAGGATACGTTGGTTGCGTCATGCTGAAGTGTCCCCATGGTCCGGCCTCGCGATACTGTGGAAATGCGGCACTGTATGGTGGTAGTGGCGGTTGCTGCCACATAGGATACTGGCCCGGCATTTGTTGCTGATAGCTACATTGACTCTCTGCTGTACCACCAAATCTGGATTCGCTGTACTGTGATTCCAGACCTGGTGCTACAGCAGAGGACACTGACAGTCCACCTTGACTCTCCGGTGCAGCACCGAAGCTGGATGCACCACAGAGCGATTCCAGGTTGGGTGCTGCAGCGGACACTGACTGTCTGCCGGCTGCGACATTAGCGTAAGTGTTGGTGGTGCCAGCGTGTCCTTCACGTCGCTGACGGCGGTGACGGTCACCACCTGCAGGCTGGTTGTTGGGAGTGGTGACGTCAGTAGCTGGCCCTCCTCTCTTTATGTTGAGGGCCAGACTGATGGTGCCCTGGCGACTAGGATGGATGGGGTCACCGCGCCTGTAGAATTTTCTACGCGGCAACCCATCAACAGCAGTAAAGACCTGAGTGTTGTCTATCAGTGTGACACCCAGCTTTCTGCACACATGGAACAGGTTACTGTTGGAGGCGGTGATGGCCCTATACAGCTGGTGTCTACTGTCGGTCGGCAGGATGGAGGATGCCTGCAGACGAGCGCCGGGAAATACCCGCCTGCATTCCCGGACGAGCTGTTCCCACACAGCGCTGGTCACTTCCTTCTGTTTGCAATCGTTGATCCCCACGTGGAAGGTCACCAGTGCCACCGCTGTGTGGGACGCGTGTTGTCGCTGGAGCCAGTTCAGCAGGTGGACAGTCCGCAGGCCAGAGACAGATAATACGTCTACTTTTTCTATAGGGTAGGTGGGCATCTTCTCTGCCTTGATGTTGCGAACAACAGAGTCTCCAATGACCAGCGTGGTGGTGTCACTCTGCACTGAATGTCGCAGTATTTGCTCATCTGGAGACATTTTGTTATTACGCTGCTGCTGGCTGTTGGCGTGGTCATACCCGTTGTTGACCTCAGGCAGGCCGCCGGTAATCCGTACTGGTATGAGTCGCTCTGGGCTCTTCTCGGCTGCACTCACAGCCTGTACCGTGGCCAGTTCTTGCAGAACGGGTGGAGGGGAGGGGTGACAGGGAGCAGCGA
>BTPG01000002.1:36157107-36178155 GCA_036245525.1 Semisulcospira habei
TTATTTTTTATTTTTACTGGCATCATCTACAAACATTAATTGATGTGAATTTGTTTTAATATGCCTGCTGCAAGAAATGCTACATGTTCCTTTGGTGTCTCCGTGAAAGCAGGTCGATGAACATCTAGCTCTAGTTGAAAGATGTTTGTAAACAGATTGGTAGTGGATGTACCTAACTCTCTAGCTGAATCTCAGTTTCCCAGAAGTTTTTGGTTACAAATTATAAGGAAACAAAAACACACTACCACCGAGCCACCCAGCTCCCCCTCAAAATACAGCTTTACTGCAGAACATATTTCAACTACATGTAACATTATTCACATTTACATTGACAAAGTGCTGACTTTATATAAGCTATTTGGGAGAAAAGTGGAGCTGATGTCATTTTTAGTTGTGTGCATGCCTACGGAGACTTGTATGGACACGGATCATAGTCAGGTCATTCTGTTTGCTGGCGTGTGTCATGTACAGTACATCTGTAAAACTTGTGAAATGAACCATGTGGTTAGCAATTCTGATACGATAAGTAAAGCCACACAGCTGAAAGTCAAAGATTGACAGTGGAAGAAAAAAAAAAAAAAAAAAAACAAAGTACAGTACATATCATATGCCTATGATCAGTTATCGCCCAACCACTTAAATCTGCTGTGACAGCTGGAGGGTAATGCAAGAACTGCATGGTCAACTCACTCTTGAGCAGTATTGCGTTTTTCATTGAGCAAGTCCACATTTGCACAACATTTTAAGCTGAGGGTTTAATGACATAAATATACATCCCCACGTTTCTATATTTCCGCACATCCCCTCTTCAGAAAGGACCCATGGGTTTTATACTCTGAGGCCAATGACCATTTTCAGAATGAACCCTGTATATCATTTTGTATCATGCAAAGCGGAGCAGTGATAAGTTTTCTCCTTGTCTCACACCGATGCTGCACAAAATCTATCTGTACCACTGTTTCCTACCCCATAAGTGTCAGCTGTGGAGTACATATTTTGAATGACTGATGTATGCCAGTATTTAGGAACTTGTCACAAAAAAGACCTGTTCATATGATGAAATGTCTTCGAAAAATGAACACATTGTCAGTAAAGAGGTTTTCCTTGGATAATCAAAAACTAATACATATTAAGCTGCGTTTCCAAATCGCGACATGACAGGAGAGTGACAAAAAGTAACTTTTCTGAGGGGGTCATCCAAATAAATATGCATAGGAAGGTCTTACCATCAGGTATCTCTTTACCAAGTTTAGGGTTACAGTTAGGAATACTTGAGAAAAAAACATCTTTGGGCAATATATGGCTATCTTGTACCTATTTCCCGATTTCTTGTGACCCTTGACCTTTCTGACCTTTCATGCATACGAAATTAGTATGCATGAAAAGTTCTTACCACCTTGTACCAAGTCTGGGTTTGAAGTTGTGTATACTTGAGAAAACATCTGTTTGGTCAAAATAAAGATATTTTTCACCTTTTTACTGCACTACAAATTACAACATGGGTGTCAAATCGCTTTGTCACATTGTTATATGAAAACACACAAAGCACACCCCCATCACTGTACAATAGCCCCTGAACTGCTCGACTGCACGTTACAATTTTGTCGCCCCGCTGCTTCTATGTCAGGCTTATGGAAACACTCCCTCTTTATTTCTATGTTCTTGAGTTTTGTCATTGTCACTTTGTTGTCACTGCCCCACTGCTGTTGTGTCTGCAGTTGAATAGCCAGGCCTAAAGCCTGCTTGCCCTTCTCCTAATATATGGCTATGCATCAGCTCAGGCAGTTGAGTAAGGCACAGGCTTTTGCTGCATTGCGAATGATGTGACTGTCCAAAACCTTGACATTGTGGCCAGCCTGGTGGATGGACATCAAAATAACAGGACGTCTGCCCTCCTACACAGGACAATCAGTTTACTTCCTTTGCCTTCTCGTCGGTTGGCCATCGCGGAGAGATGTACCCGCTGAACTCTTTTTCCCTTATCTTTTGCAACCTGCAAAAGATAATTTTGTATCAAAAAAAGTTTTGACATGCACATATTGCTTGCATATATGTTTGCAAGTATTTATACAAAGTACATACATGCATAATATGACAGTAGTCAGAACATGAACAAGAAAGGCAATGTCCTTATGGTTCACGTGTATGACCAATCCACATAATACGTCTGACCTTTTTGACCTTGGCTTGACTTCTCCAACAGGTCTCTGAAAATGTCTAAACATAAGTATAGGGCTGGATTTTGTACCAGTGAAACCTGAGGTTTTTTTCCAAATCCCTTCATTTTTCACACATTTGTCAACCCTCTGTGACCCTTGACCTCTGTGAGGGGCTGATTACATTAGTATGCACAGAAAAGTGTTATCATCATGCCAAATGTTATTGAAAAGTTTGCAAAAACATTGATAAAAACTACAACTCTACCCGAAACTAACTTTTGTCACCCTTATCATGTGGTATCTCCATAGCAAGTTTGAGTTTGAAGTTGAAAATACTACTTGAGATGACCTTTGAAAGGTCACAGAAATTGGTATGTTTAGAATTATTTTACCACAAAGTACCCTTGTGCCAAGTTTGAAGTCTGAGGCTTGCATAGTCTTCGAGGAAATGCCAATGTTAAAGTTGCCCACAGATAACAGACAGTTGACGGACAACCCATTACAAACACTTACTTTTGCTATCACACGTGCGCCAAAAATTAGACGCCATTGAGCTTGAAATGACCACAAAGGGTGTATACATATATCTAGAATCAGCATCAATATTCAAAGTGTAACTTGCAGAAATTGTTTCAAACAGGACACAACGCATTGCTGTTTAGCAACAGCACACACTGGACCAAATGGGTAGTATTCAGAGTTTTCTAGTCCTTTTGTATGCACTGAGTGCTTATTAAAGAAAACGACAGTATTTGCAGACTTGCCCAACCCTCTAGTTTTCAAATCAAATGCAATATGGTGCCACTTGTTGACAGCAAGTGATTTTAGCATTCGGTGTTGTTGAGAATGCTGGTACTAGTACTACACCATCTTCAAAATGAAAGAAAGCATTACAGTGTGATGTGTTTATTCCAACCAGTTGTGTTTTGTTATGAACCTGATTCTATTCACAAATCAATCGGTATGCTTTACCTCGAGTCCAGGACAATAAGTTTCGCCTTCTCTCACTTTAGTTGATCCGCTGGAACTGGAATTGCCTGCTTTTAGCTGTGGCCTTTTCCTTTGAGCAACATGACCTGACTAGCTCTTGCCTCTTCTTGGTGTAGGCGTCATACTTCTGTGCTTGTTTGCAAGTATACCCTCTGGGCGTGACTCAGCAGTGAGACGTCAACAGCAGCACTGACCTGAAATGAAATACATGTTTATTATCGTGTTATTCGGCAGCATGGCAATTTCACTTCTGATCTTATTTCAGGGTGGGTCGGTTCAAAACTCCACAAACAGGGACTTTGTTATAGCATTATAAACAATTTGAGGCCGGTGGGGGGAGTCCCCCCCCCCCTCACCCACCCACCCACCCAATTCGTCCCTACATTTAGTTTACACATTACTACCTTCAAACTAATGTGAAATAAACTGTGAACACCACAAACAACAATGGTGAAGCCTGGATCGCTCGTGTGCATTTAAAACTGATCATTTTCTTAATCTGAACTGTGTGACCTTTCCAACAGGTGACTGAAATTTAAGTGCCATGAGTCTAAGCATAAGTAAAGGGCTGGCTTATGTACAGTTGCGAATAGTATTTGAGAAAAAATATCTTTTGTCAAAATATGGCTATTTTTTTTTTAACCTATTTCTTGATTTCTCACGACCCTTGGCCTGAACTCAAACTGGTAGGCTAAGAGTAAGAAAGGTCTTGCCACAAAGTATCCTTCGGCTACGTTTGAAGACTGTGGTTTGAATAGTCTCCGAGAAAATGCCAACATTAAAGTTTACCATGGATGACCAATGGCCCAGAACATAGCCTTACACTTGCTTCGCACATGAGCCAATGAAAGAAGGCATTACAGTATGATGTGTTCATTCACACCATAGTTGTGTTGTGTTCTGCACCTGATTCTCATCACAGATCTACTGGTATGATTTACCTTGTCCAGGAGAATACGTGTCACCTTCCCTCACTTCACTTGAGCTGTGAGTGTGACCTTGGTCAGTTGGTGTAGGCGTCATACTTCTGCGCTTGTTTGCAAGTATGTACTCTGGGTGAAAGTACTGAGACTCCACAGCGAGAGGTCAACAGCAGTATTAGCCTGAAATGAAATACATGATTATTACTGTGTTGTTCGGCAGCATGACAATTTCACTTTGCGTGAACTAAATGCAGGGGCAGATTATTACTTTCAAAATAAATGCGACAAAAACTGTGTAAACCACAAAGAACAAACAACAATGGCAAAGTCACGTCTGTACGCCTCATGCACATAACTGATTCACAACCTGTGTGACCTTTCCAAAAGGTAGCTGAAATAAGTGTCACGAGTCTCAACATAAAGGCTTGCTTTTGTACTAGTCAAATTTGTATTTTTCACACATTCTACGGTCATCCAAAATGGTAGTCAACAAATATTAGGGTTTCAGTCATAGTAGCGTTTTACTAGGTAACCCTTTTAATCCTGATACACCTACTGCTTGAAATAAATGTGACTATGATAGTTCAAGGGTGGTGCCAGAATAGATTGGCGTATTATCCGCCAAGCTATTCTGGCACCATCCTTGAACTAAAAAAATGCTGGACCTATCTCCTAATCTGTAATATAGCCTTCATATGACAGAGAATTGATGAGAAAACTAAGTTACTAAGTACTGAAAGCAGTTACTGAGTTAGTAATGTAAAATTCTCCCTTAGCAGGACTTTTTACTACACACAGTACGTTTTCCTAAATAATAAGCTCTGGCACTGGTTTAATATCACTACAATGTGGACTACATTCCTTCCACCGTATTAGTAAAGGCTCTCTGAGAATGTATGGAAATGTTCTACTTCTAGGTGGTGACTGACATACATGGAATGCATGCCCCTGTCAACCCACAATAAAATGTAGTCTTCTTCATTGCAGGTAGGCTGTAAGTTTCCATGCATAAAAGGACAGTTAGCTATTGGGGTTTTACGCCGTGCAGGTGACATCTCACGGCGGTGCATAAAACTTTTTTTTTTTGAAAGAGTTGGAAAACCAGTCAGATACACCACCAACCACTTTTTCTACTTCAGTTTACATTTTCCTTGCTGATGTCTGAAGAGATTTTGTTGTTTTCCTGGCTCCCGTTCGGTTGGCCCGTTCATTTTTTTTTTCTTCTTCTGAGAAATGGTTATGGGTTACCACTGACGCTCGATGACTTGTCGCAACTTATGCAAAAGTATCTTATTTCTGAGGAAACACAACATTTTATGCATAGAAACAGTCAGCTTACACACCTATTTCAGACAGTATATATCTTTTGTCAATTATCGATAAATTGAGCTTGTTTGCAATACGACTTGCCGTACGGCGGTTTTTTTCGGTGACCTCTAGTCTCAGGTCACGGCAGACGCAAGATAGCGGTATCTAAATGCGCAGAAAAGATGCGCGAAAGAGGTGTGTCCTACAACCTTAAGGACATCACGTCCAGCTACGCAAACCCTGCTAGAGAACCTGAACGTATTTTGGCGTGAGTGTGTGTGTGTGTGTGTGTGCATGCGTGCGTGTGCGTGCATGCGCGTGCGTGCGTGCGTGCGTGTGTGTGTGTGTGTGTGTAGACGAAAGAGCTAAAATGGGTGACTGTCTTTACCATCCTTATGGAAAATGGGGGTGTGTATAATTCTGGGTTCCCAAGTCAGACACCCATTTTTTCTGAGGGTTGTTTCTGCATTGTCTTGCAGTAAAGATTCATAAAAAGTTAAAAAATCCGTTTTTCTCATTTTGGCGTTAACACATGCATTTTTGTGTTTAACAGACACGCCGGTAGTGTGTTTGAAAACTTGTCCCTCCCAGCAATGTGTGTTGTGCACACAGAACCCTGAAAATGAGCGTGTACATCACCCTTCTCAGCTATAAATAACTTCATAGCTGATATAGGTCAGGGGGGATATTTTGTTGTTTGAGGGAGTAAATAGTTTATGTTTCTACAAAATTAGGTTTGTTATTTGAGGGTGTGGTTGTTTTGTTAAAAAAAAAAGTGTTGAGTTGTAATGTACTTCCGGGGTGATGTGGACAAAGGTCATGTCTAGTGACAGATTTGAGATTCATGTATACGTTCACCAGGGACTTAGCCTATACGTTTTCTACGTTTGTTTCCATGTCAGATGAAGAATATTTGATCTGAAACGTCGTTCTTTGTTTCTATTTTAAAGGGTTTTCCGCCCACTATCTTCTGTTTTAGTTTGACTTAGCCTATAATTATATTCGTGCGCCGGTTGCTAAGAAGTGAAGTGATTGTATGAGTGCGCATTGTAAGAGAGGACGTTTAGACTTTGGGTGAGGCTGCTGTTGTCTTTTGTCCTGCCCGACCTTTTGGTTGAACCTGTTGCTTTATTTTGTAGGTTTGTCGATGTTATCAATGCCGCATCTCCTTTTGGATTGTATGCACAAATTGATTGAATGGAAATGACGTCACAGAGTCAGCGTCGTTTCATGCGTCGTCTGCTACAGTCAGTCGTTTAGTGCAGTTAAAAGAGTGCAGGCTTGGATGGGCCATTTTCTGATGTAATAGTAAAGTATTATTTGTGTGAATGCTGTCCGTTTGAAGGAAGGTTGATTGATTGTACATTGCTTAACGTCCCGACAGCAACAAGACTTTCTCAGGACGTGCCTGCACTGCTAGTGACAAAAACTCAACAGAATATTGAATGTATGTCGCCAGCCGGTCCAATACGTTAAATAAAACCTACTCGGACATGGGGCCTAAATAAAGCTAAGACCATTTAGCAACACACATCAAATATCAAGAGCCACAGGCAGCGCAGACAGTAGGGAGAGTTTAAAAAAAGGAAAATGCAGGTGAATGGACCAAGGGTAGACAGAAACACATGCCCCCGGAATATAGAGAAAAACCCACTCTGTGGGGCTGACCAGGGTGCCTCTGGGAACTAAAAAGTCCCCCAGGGCAGACCCGGTTGGGGGTGTTTGAAGGAAGGACTGGAAAGTCGAGTGTTGAGGGCAGACCAGTTGGGGGTGTTTCAGGGAAGGACTGGAAAGTCGAGTGTTGAGCGAAGCCCGAGAGAAGGCGAGGATGGGAAAAATATCCAGCACTATATGTTGGAATAGATGCATATCAGTTACGACATGCTTGTAAATTAAAACACTTTTAACCCCACCCGGGTCTGCCCTGGGGGACTTGGGTGGGGTTAACTACTTTTTATTTCCCAGGGGCACCCTGGTCAGCCCCACAGGGTGGGTTTTTCTCTCTATTCTGGGGCATGTGTCTCTGTCGGCCCTTTGTCCATTTACCTGTATTTGCCTTTTTAAAACTCTCCCTACTGTCTGCACTGCCTGTAGCTCTTGATATTGGATGTGTGTTGCTAAATGGTCTTAGCTTTATGTAGACCCCATGTGTTAGGTTTATTTAATGTATTTGACCGGCTGGCGACATACATTCAATGTTCTGTTTAGTTGTTGTTTTTTCACAAGCAGTGCAGGCACGTCCTGAGAAAGCCTTGTTGCTGTCGGGACGTTAAGTAATGTACAATAAAACACTTTTAACATTAAGAAAAGTTGAGTTAAAAGAGGTTTTAAAACAGTTTTCATAAAAACCTTTGCCCGACACGCTTCTAAAAACAACATTTTCTTAGTTTTAAACCTTGTACCGCGCCATAAACGCCGGGATTGCTTTTCAGTCTTAGCTGTCCTATAGTGTGGAATGTGGGACTTTGCCAACTGGATCCATCTGGTGCACTCCAAATGAGTATTTGTGAGTGGTTCGACGTGCAACTCAGTGTGCGCCTCTGAAATGACCTACTGATTCCACTGATAATGAAAATCTTTCATTCATAAGAGCGCATTGAGCAGCTCTATAAACCAAAAGTGATGACCCCCTCTCCCTCCCCCCCCCCCCACACACACACACACACTTCTTCCCCTCCCCTCCCCCAACCCCCTTACAACCCCACTCAAACAATCATAATAGTAAAATCAACCAAAGGTATCTTTAGTGAGGTATTTTCACTGTAATCCCAGTTTTGTGTGAGAGGCACCCACTTTTTGGGTAAAAACCCATTTTTTTTTCCATCCAGTGGCTCTGTTTCTAGAAAATGTCTATTTTATTTTAAGTTGTAGAGCTTAGTTATAAGGTGAGTTCTAAACATTGGCATCAACTCCAGAGCCCTAGAATAAATAGAAATATGGGAACCCATTTTCACATAAAATGGTAGGTAACCCAGTCTGAGGGTTTTGTGTTCATGTGTGTGTGTGTGTGTGTGTGTGTGTGTGTGTGTGTGTGTGTGTGTGTGTGTGTGTGTGTGTGTGTGTGTGTGTGTGTGTGTGTGTGTGTGTGTGACGGCCACCAGAGCCCGCGTTTGAGGATGGACAAGCTTGACATTTTAGGTTATTGTTCCTAAAAGAATTATCTCGAGACCTTTTTTTCAATGTTTTTTTTTTTTTATTAAGATGGTTGGTTAGTTCGGGTTTAACGTCCACAGCACCGAGATGATCATGGACGGCCCTGACGGGCGGGTTATGGGGGACAGGAAAATCTATGGCCTGTGGAGTACAACCTGAACACTGATCAACTCAGGCCCACTCCAACTGTGCCACTTTGATTTACCAGGACCTTTCAACGGACATGCTTTTGAACAAATCAGTTTTTTCCCCCTTTTTTATATTAAGATGCTCATTGGCGAGATCATGACCGTATCACAAAAACCTGTTGATTAACATTGGAGTCTGTAATATTTTTTTTTATTTTTACTAGATATTTTGCATATAGCTAGATAAAAGGGAGATATTGAAAGAGTTTGTTAACCAGCATTGTACCTCTAGAAACTTTTGAGTGAGAATTAATTTATTTTTAAAGATATATATTTCACATTTGGGGGATTAATTTCTCGAATTATATGCGTTAATCTTAAAACAATTGAATGTTTCTTTTTACGAAAGAAACATTCTTCTCATTAATAATCGCACGATTTTTCGTATACGGTATTTACATAAGCTTACAGATTGTCTCGGCTGTCGGTTAAATTAGGTCAATTGTGACCTGCATGCCCTAGGTGTGAAAATCAGACAATTTTCTGCACCATTTTTTTTTCAGAGTCATTTGTGAAACAGCTAAAATAACTTTAATTTTTCTTTTACAAAAACACTATTTTCTCATTAATACCGGCATGATTTTTCACAGTGTTGCATAAGCCTGCTGTTTGTCCTGGCCTTGGGGTAGGATTAGGTCAAAATTGTGACTTGCAAGCCCTGGGCGTGAAAATCAGCAAGAAAATTGCAAAGTCTGATACGTCAAATGTTAGTACTACGGTTAGTGATGTATAACATCGAGTTGTCACTATGAACACGGCGTCATGGGACTAATGATGCCATGACGTGAAGCTTGAAGTGACGTCATTTCGCTGCTCGTGCTATTCTTCTTCTTCAGAATAGCTGTATGCTACGCCAGACCACAGAGCTTACGAATGGCGCGAATTGCCATGTGTCCGTCTTTATTTCTGTGTGTCAGTGTGTGTAGATCATAGGGTGTGTTAGAGTAGAGGGAGATGGTTTCCTGTCGCTACACGAGCCACAGAGTGTATTAATGGCGGGGTGGGGTTAGTTCCCAGGGTCACCCTGGTCAGCCCCATAGGGTGGGTTTTCCCCTCTATCCTGGGGCATGTCTACCCTTGGTCCATTCACCTGTATTTTCCTTTTTTAAACTCTCCCTATGGTCTGCAATGCATGTAGCTCTTGATATTGGATGTGTTGCTAAATGGTCTTAGGTTTATTTAGCGTATTAGACCGGCTGTCGACATACATTAATACTTTTTTTCACAAGCAGTGCAGGCACATCCTGAGAAAGTCTTGTTGCGGTCGGGACGTTAAGAAATGTCCAACCTACCTACCTACCTAGAGAGGAAGGAAATGGATCAGCATAATAAGCCTAAAAATATGAATATCTCTGAATGTTCTTTAAAGACAAACGCATCTGAGCTCCAAACAATAAGGTAGACTTTGTGATAAAATCCTCATCTTGTTCTTATTTTTACTAGATATTTTGCATATAGCTAGATGAAAGGGAGATATTGAATGAGTTTGTTAACCAGCATTGTACCTCTATAACGTTTTGAGTGATAAATAAATATTTTTTGAAAAAAATATATTTTCACATTTTCTGGATTAATTTCACGAATTATATTGGTTAATCTTAAAACAATTGAATCTTTCTTTAAAGAAAAAAACAGCAACTATATTTTCATTAATATCCGCATGATTTTTCATAAACAGTGTTTGCCCCAGCCCTGGGTAGGATTATGTCAAAATTGTAAGCCCTAGGCGTGAAAATCAGCAAGAAAATTGCAAAGTTAATCATTTGATACGTCAAAGGGTGATCCTCTGATACGCCAGATGGTGAGTTGGAGTAGAAGGAGATGGATTCCTGTCGGTACACGAGCCCACTGAGCGTACTAATGACATTAGGCTCAGTGTGTCCGTCTTTATTTGTGTGCGCCGACGTGTGTGTTGATCAGAGGATGGCTTAGAGAGGAGGGAAATGGATCAGCATAAGTCTAAAAATATGAACATCTCTGAATGTTCTTAAAATATAAACGTGTGTGAGGTCCAAACAATACGGATACCGATACAATTACTACAGTTTTTCGGTATGTACTTTTTACAGTGCTTTTGGGTAGCCGTCTCGGTACTGTCATTACTTGTTATTGTGTCGGTTTACCAAACACGTTCATGGCATGAACTTGACACGAAAAGCGTCACACAGGTCGCTATGTGTGAGGTGACCCCTGACCCAACCTTGACAACTTACCTCAGTGGTTTTTTTGTTTTGACCTGTTTTACCTGCGGTGATTTACCCGTGATGACCCAGTTTCAAACGGTGCTTATTCAACCGAACAAAACTACCTGAGTCTGTTGCTTCTCCGGTGCGGCGACATAAAGTCAAACCCAGGGCCAACTGACCAAGAGCTGTCTGGGATACTGCAGCGACTAGAATAAAAAATCGATTCACAGTCACAGTCCTTTGAGAACCAACTTAGTCGAATTATGTCTGAAATCAGAAGTGCGATGTTAGTCCAGGGTCAGCTGTTAGAACAGAAACTTCAGACAAACTACGAGACACTCGAATCGCACATCTAACGACTTCAGACTAATGTTACCTCTGTGCATGCTGTAGCTAGTGCCAATAGAGAGAAAATCAAACTGTCAGACAATCATGATGCTTTAGCAGCAAGGGTAAAGGAGCTAGAGGACGAAGTCGCAGGTTGGAAAGGTACTCAAGACGGAACAACGTTATGTTGTACGGCCTACCTGAGGATGAGGGCGAGACTTATGAAGTGAGTACAAATAAAGCAATGCAAACCCTGAAGCGATACTTCTCTGAGAAGGATTGGCACAGAGACGACATAGAGAGGGCACACAGGGTGGGCCACACCCAGTATTGACGACCACGGCCACTCATCATAAAGTTGCAAAAGTGGGCTGATTATGAGAAATAAAGCGGGGAAAGAATTGATGTGACAAAACAAACTGAAATTATCCGCCGATCTCACATTGAGACAAAGACAGACAATCAGAGAGCTAAAAAGTCACGGACAACACGGCTACTTTGTGAATGGAAAACTGAGAGTGAGGGCAGATAAAGAAAACATTGACGATAGTGACCATGATGAAACGGGTCAGAACGAAGACATATGGGAACAGCATGCAGGTCACCAGTACCATGACCCAACTCTTAGTAACCAGGTAAGGGACTATTTGCCGGACTTTAATCATGGAGACAACAGTACCCCCAGCTATACTGCCAGGGATCAGCCTATTGGCGACAAAAACCCCACACCCGCACCATCATACGCCAGTGTCGCTGCCTCCCCGCCGATCCCAGACCTGTCAGGTGATGGACTGAGCTAGGCGGGTCGCAGTACCAGCCTAGGCAGACCCGGACACATGAATACATGTACCAGCAGGGCCAGCAACAAGTCTACACCCAATAACCGTGGCGGCAACGACGGTTCTCAGTCATCGCCTGTATCGAGAGACCAGTCGCGCGTCTTCATCGGTTCAAGGGTCACACAGAGCGGTCGTGGCACATACAGCGATGGCAAAGACAACCACGCTGGTGACGGGAGTAACGCCATCACCAGTGATACTACTGTGGGTGGAACGACAGCAGCAGAATCCGAAACGACAGCGGGTTTAGAGGGATCCCAATGTACTGACGTCAGTAGGGGAACCCCAGCGGACGTCAGGAATCCCCGTGCCTCAGGCACGCCACATATCAACACAGCAGCCGCTACTGGGTCAGGAAAACACCCGGCAGCTGCACGTGAACAGCCGAGTAAAGACAAGCTAGATACGTCACGTGGTCAACGTAACTCCGGAAAGGTCCCGACCAACCGACCTGCTACCCGTCTCCATCCCTAATTTCCGACAGAATGAATTCTGCACTCCGCAAGTCCACTGTGGGTAGCGGCCAACCTCAGGACCGTCCGATCACCGCCAGCAGTTAGGAACTCGGCCTCGGCCATGTTTCTGTATGTGACAATGCTGACATTACTGACGCCACTAACACTACCACGTCAGGGGCAAAAGTGGGCACTGAGTCACAATGTAGGTTGAAAATACTAAACTGGAATATTGGTGGCCTGCTTTCAAAACTAGTATACACTGATTTTATAGATTATGTAACATCTTTTGATGTTGTTTGTTTTACAGAAACGTTTATAGAATGCAACATAGAACTAAAAGTTTCAAAGAGGTATTCAAGTGTGATGAAACCCCGTTAGATGTATCCGAAACCCCGGATATTGGCGCCTTACCTGGGATAGAGGAGCTCGATGAACCAATTACCGAAGAAGAGGTGCGATCAGCATTGAGACGCTTAAATGTCGGTAAAGCCAGCGGTGCGGACGGCATATCAGCAGAGATGCTTAAATCAGCGTCAGAATTATTGATCAGTTTTCTCACAACATACTTTAACACTTTTTTAAAAATGGTACATACCCAAGTATGTGGAAGAAGGTTATAATAATACCCATTCACAAAAAAGGCGGTCGCGAGTCCCCTCAGAACTACAGGGGAATCTCCCTCCTTAGCCTGATTGGGAAGTGTTATGCATCCGTACTTAATGACTGACTGTACTGCTGGATTGAGGACAACCATGAGATCTCTGAAACACAGGCAGGCTTCAGAAAAGGATATAGTACAACGCACCATATATTCTCACTGTACGCTGCTACGGCCAAAAATACTTGAGTAAACCTGCAAAGCTGTATACTTGCTTCGTGGACCTGAAGCGTGCCTATGACTCAGTGAGACATTCAACCCTTTTGAGAGCTTTAATGAAATCAGGCACTTCGGGCACCTTTGCTAAAGCTGTTATGGCCATGTACGATTCTTTGAAAGCACGTGTACGTGTACAAGATGGTCTTACTGACTGTTTTGACTGTCCCCAGGGTTGAAGACAAGGTCGCGTGGCCAGTACGACATTTTTCTCGCTCGTTATCAACGAGCTAGCTGAACAATTATCTATGGATGGAAAACATGGCATTCAATTGTGGTGAGGACTAGCGCAATTGTTTGTTTCACTTTTTGCCGACGATTTAGTGTTACTTTCATGTTCACCATCTTGTCTGCAAAATCAGGTTAATAGTCTAGTTAGTACTTGTTGTAAACTAGGGCTGCAAATCAACTGTGACAAAACTAAAGTCATGGTCTTCAGGAAAGGTGGTTTCCTGAGCAAATGTGAAAAATGGTTTATTGGAAGCGAACAACTTGAAGTAGTAAACAGTTACGTTTATTTAGGTTTTACTTTCACAACCACAATGAGTACCTTCCAGAGCGCAAAACAGCTAGCCGTTAAGGGAAAGAGAGCGACCACCGATATTATCAGAGCTCTGCGGCGCATTGATGGTATGACAAAAGAAACCTTTTTCAAACTCTTTGATTCAGTCATACAACCAACACTCTTGTATGCTTGTGGAATATGGGGCCTCCTCCACGATGATAGTCCCACTGAGAAAGTACACCTGTACGCCTGTAAAAAGTTTCTTTCTGTTCCTGTCCGAACCCCTACTGACATGGTATACGGCGAGCTTGGAAGGTACCCACTGTTGGTGAATTGTTTGAAAAATATACGTTTTTGGCTTAAGATTATTAAGATGGATACCGATCGTATACCAAAGCAAGCATATCTGTTGCTGTCAAATTTAGATAACAACGGAAAGCTAAATTGGGTATCAAAAGTACGAGCCACTTTAGAGAATACAGGATTTAACTTTGTTTAGATGAACCAAGGAGTAGGGAATGAAAGGCGCTTTTTGTCTGAGTTTAAGCAGAGACTTGTCGATGTTGTTCGTCAAGAATGGTTCGCCGGCCTCAGGGACAGTCGGCGTTTTCGGCTGTACAGAACGTATAAGTTTACTCTGGAGCCTGAATCGTATTTTAAAGATCTTTGAATAAAATGTTTCAGAGATACCCTGGTGCGCTTTAGGCTCGGAGTAAGTGATAGCCAGACACACAGGAATCGTTTTATTCGAAGCGTTACTAATGGAATGAACGAATGTCCCTTTTGCTCACAAACTGTCGAAGATGAAGCTCACGTGTTTTACTGTCCGAAGTATATAGACTTGCGTCCGGATTTTTGGGCAACTGTAGATAACAACCGTGAAAGTGTTTTACTCACTCAGTTGTTATCCTGTGAAAATGCATCTAGAACGAGACAGTTCGCATGGTTTCTTTTTAAATGTTTCGAGAGACGAAAAAGAGAAACAACGATATGTTCCAATGATTGATTGATTACTTCTGTTTCACCTGATACTGTCTTTTTATGAAAACTGTCATTTCAACTTAGAATGTGAATATACCCCAGGTTATGCTCTTGTGGTATTGAACTTATATATGTATACGCTCTCCATGTGTAAATGGCCGAAGTGCCAACATCAATAAAAACTCTTGACTTGACACCATTGTGGCTGATTGTGACAGTTTACCATACTACATGTTCTCCATCTCACACTTCATGTTTTACCATCTGATCTTACCCCCACGCCCATCAAAGAGCAAGCACTTTTAGTCAGTCTTTTTGATCTGGCATCAGCATGTACAGATCTCGTAAACGTTATGGCAGTTCAAATGAGTCAAGGGGAAGACACAGATACACTTCATGAGTCACTATCTAGTGTGTCATTAATAGAAATACAAGTTAAGATACAACATACACGAAATGGCATTGGCAGGCTGCCAAACACATACACACTAATACAGTCTGTACTCTATACCTTTGTTTCAGCCTGCAGCAAGTGCCCGTCCATCATTGCCAACATCACAAGTCACAGCGAGGTACATTTGGTGCTAAAGAAACCACTATTTGATCCCGTACAAAGAGAGTTGATTGCGGAATTTCTAATCAAAGTAAATGCCCTGCTAAATGGCAAAGGGGGCTACATCATCATCCACGCAGAATGCCCTAATTACCTGGGAAAATTGGACGACAAGGTGGACGACTGTCTTTTGAGACTTATCCCCGACAACACATGCTTCCATGACGTGTACAGCCGTTACCAGGATAGAGAGCACATTGTTTTCTTCGTCGATCCCACGAGATCAAAGAACCGTCCTATCAGCACTCTGAAGTTTCACACCAAAGTAGCCACTAACAAGTCGGTAATACAGCCCACACAGGCACAGCTGCACAGACTTCTGGACATTGCATCAGACCCACGGTTTATGGACAAGTACGATGCCATCGTCAATGACTGTAACGAGGACGGCGATGAAGAGCAAGAAGCGGAATCTCAGGACAACTGTACCAATCCGAAGAAACTAATTAATATGGGAAGAAAAACGCTGGACGAAGGGGAAAAGCTCATATGTGAAGGGCAAATGAAAAGGAGACGTGGAATGGAGATGATAATTAAAGGACTACAACTCAAAACAAAAAACACTGAGAGAAATTGTCATGGCAAAGGAGCCGACAAAGGTGTGAATTACACCTTCATTAAAGGCGACGAAGCCCTAATCAACAACTTGCCATTTCAAGAGAGTTTGAGTGTTCAGGCCAAAGACGTAGATGATGACAGTCTGCGTACTCCAGAGACGTCGGGTTTGGCAGACAATATGAATGGTACAGAGACGTCGGGTTCGACAGACAAGATGAATGGTACAAAGACGTCGGGTTCGGCAGGCAGTATGAATGGTACAGAGACGTTGGGTTCGGCAGGCAGTATGAATGGTACAGAGACCTCGGGTCCTGTACACAGAGACAGTCAAAGTAAAAAGAAATCCAGAGTCGAAAAACTCATGACACATTTCTGGGGCAAGCAACATATGCCTGGATACATATCCGCATTTGCAAACACACGGAATGGTGGTTCAATTTTCTATGGATTGGCAGAAAACAGTGGGCAGATGTTCACATCTGCACGGGACATAGACGACCCCGCCCTCCACGAGTCGCCTGCTGCCTTGCAGGCCTGGCCGCTTGGCTGCGGAAAGGCTAAGGGAGGAAACCCCTGACATCAAAGCCCCCGTGTCTCCGGGGAAGGCTTTTGAGCCAGAGACTAGGACAAGGACAGTCTGATATAAAACCTACGACCCGAGGACCTCGATGCCATCGTCCCAGCTTGCTAGGCCATGGCAGATGAACCAAGGGTTTAAAGGGTGGGGCCAGTACTGCGCACACTGCACTCCACCAAAAAGCTCCACCGCGCAGGCTTTAGGAAACGTCCACGGACCATGACACTGACCATTCCAAGTCCTGTAGCGACGGGCGAGGGGCGAAACGGCAGGTGAAAGATGTCACTGGAAGCCGCAGTCTCAAACCTGCATGCAGGCGGTTCAGGATATTGGTCGCCTGATGTTGACCTGGGGATGACAACATCACTCGGCACACCCTGAACGACCAAGCAGCCTTCTCTAGGGACAGCACTGCTTGCTCCACACGGAGAGGGGCCTAGAAAAGGTGGCCTAACCAAAGCTCGTCCCCTCGCAACCCCAGTTGGCTAACCGCGGTCAACGGGCATCTTCTCCTGCGGTCAAAAAACAAGAAAGAATAACGGATCCACTCTCATGACGACCACGACCGGACTCAACGTAGCATGCTGGAACGTCCGTACCATGCTCGACAAAGCAGACAGCGGACGCCCTGAACGTCGCTCCGCCCTCATTGCCCATGAATTGCGGAGGTTAAACATCGACATCGCCGCGCTCAGCGAAGTACGCCTTCCGGACGAAGGCAGCCTCCAAGAACTTGGTGCTGGGTACACCCTCTACTGGTCAGGCAGGCCTGCATCAGAAAGACGGCTTTCAGGCGTGGGTTTCATGGTCAAGACATCCATTGCGACTAAGCTGGAAAACCTACCAACGGGCCACTCAGACCGCATCATGTCCATGCGCCTCCCACTGAGACACCAGCAGCACGTCACCCTTCTCAGTGTGTACTCCCCAACCCTCCTGGCAGAGCCTGCTGAAAAGGACAAGTTTTACACTGACCTGCGCAGCCTCCTACAGAGTACCCCTGCAGACGACAAAGTCATCATCCTTGGCGACTTCAACGCCAGAGTGGGCCAGGACTCTGAAGCCTGGAAAGGAGTCCTCGGCAAGCATGGCGTGGGGAACTGCAATGACAATGGCCGCCTACTGTTGGAGTTCTGTGCGGAGCAGCAACTGGTCATCACCAACACTACTTTTCAGCAAAAGGACAGTCGAAAGACCACCTGGATGCATCCTCGCTCCAAACACTGGCACCTTATCGACTATGTCCTAGTGCGTCAGAGGGACCGCAGTGACGTCCTCCTCACCAGAGTGATGCCCAGCGCAGAGTGCCACACTGACCACCGCCTTGTCCGCTGCAAACTCAGGCTCCACTTCAAGCCAAAACCCAAGAAATGGGGGCCCCCCAAGAAAAAGCTTGATGTTGCCAGCCTTCAGCGTGACGATGTGAAAGCTGCCTTTCAGACAGATTTACAGCGCAGGCTCAAAGACACAGCGGACCCAGTAGACTCCTCCCCTGAAACACTTTGGGAACAACTGAAAACTGCTATTGCAAAATCCTCTGCAGAAGTCTTGGGTTTCGCCAGAAAGAAGAACAAAGACTGGTTTGACGAAAACGATGTAGAGATCCAGGAACACCTAGCAAAAAAAAGAGCCGCCCATCAGGCCCACCTAGCCCAGCCTTCCTGCCCTGTGAAGAAGTCTGCCTTCCGCCTCGTCTGCAGCAGTCTCCAGCGCAAGCTCAGAGATCTCCAGAATGAGTGGTGGACCAGACTTGCACAGAGGACCCAGCTTTGTGCTGACAATGGTGACTACAGGGGCTTCTACGAACCACTGAAAGCAGTGTATGGCCCCAGGCACCTGGTACAAAGTCCCCTGCGAAGCGCGAATGGCCAGGCACTCCTCACAGATAATACCTCCATCTTGAACCGCTGGTCGGAATACTTTCAGAGCCTCTTCAGCGCTGAGCGCACTGTTCAAGAAGCAGTCATCCTACAAATCCCACACCTCCCAGTAAAGGTTGAATTGGACAAACCGCCCACCGCTGAAGAGACCCTCACAGCCATCCACCAGCTCAAGAGTGGCAAAGCAGCAGGCATTGATGGAATACCGCCAGAGATCTGGAAACATGGAGGCACAGCACTGCACAACAAGCTCCATGACCTCTTTCTCTGCTGCTGGGAGGAAGGAACACTACCAAAAGATCTCCGTGATGCAGTCGTTATCACCCTGTACAAGAACAAAGGCGAGAAGTCTGACTGTTCCAACTATCGGGGAATTACCCTGCTGTCCATTGCTGGGAAAATCCTTGCAAGGCTGCTCCTGAATCGGCTGGTACCTGCCATCGCTGAAGACCAACTCCCAGAGGGCCAGTGTGGCTTCAGAGCAAACAGGAGCACCACCGATATGGTCTTTGTGCTGAGACAGCTACAGGAGAAGTGCCGCGAGCAGAACAAAGGGCTGTACGTAACATTTGTCGACCTAACAAAAGCGTTCGACACTGTGAGCAGGCAAGGCATGTGGCAGATCCTGGAGCGACTTGGCTGTCCCCCAAAGTTCCTCAACATGATTGTCCAGCTACACGAGGACCAGCAAGGCCAGGTCAGACTCAACAATGACCTCTCAGAACCATTCCCTATTCTCAACGGCGTAAAGCAGGGCTGCGTGCTGGCACCGACCCTCTTCACCATCTTTTTTAGCATGATGTTGAAGCAGGCCACAGTGGACCTCGATGATGACGATGCAGTGTACATCAGGTATCGTCTCGATGGCAGCCTGTTCAACCTCAGACGACTGCAGGCCCACACGAAAACCCTAGACCAACTGATTCGTGAGCTGCTTTTTGCTGATGATGCTGCCCTCGTTGCACACAGAGAGAGAGCCCTGCAGCGCATCACGTCTTGCTTCGCAGATGCTGCCCAGCTCTTTGGACTCGAGGTCAGTCTGAAAAAGACAGAGGTCCTCCATCAGCCGGCACCCAAGACAGTGTATCGCCCTCCTCACATCACCATTGGCGAGTCTGAACTAAAGTCAGTGCACCAGTTTACTTACCTTGGCTGCGTTATCACGTCGGACGCCAAGCTGGACAAGGAGCTTGACAGCAGGCTGGCAAAAGCGAACAGCGCTTTCGGGCGACTTTTCAAGCGGGTGTGGCACAATCAACAGCTGAAAACAGGCACCAAGATCAGCGTGTACAGAGCTGTGGTCCTCACCACCCTGCTGTATGGTTCCGAGTCCTGGGCCCTCTACCGCAGCCAACTACGACTCCTCGAACGCTTCCACCAGCGCTGCCTGCGTACCATCCTGGGCATTCACTGGAGTGACTATGTCACCAACGTCGAGGTCCTTGAACAGGCTGAAACTGTGAGCATCGAGGCTTTGCTGCTGCGGACACAGCTCCGCTGGGCGGGGCATGTCTCCAGGATGGAGGATCATCGCCTACCAAAGATCACCCTGTTCGGCGAGCTTGCTACTGGACACCGTGACAGAGGGGCACCAAAGAAGAGATACAAAGACTGTCTCAAGAAGTCACTTAGTGCCTGCCAAATCGACCACCACCAGTGGTCTTCGCTTGCTGCGGACCGTGACACCTGGCGCTCCACCATTTACAAGGCAGCTGTCTCCTTTGAGGACTCTCACAGAGCTAGCCTTAAGGACAAGCGGCTCAGGAGAAAAAAACAGAGATGCCGCAGCTCAGAACCCTGGCCATACCTTCCCCTGTAGCCACTGCGGTCGAACCTGCCTGTCTCGGATTGGCCTCCGCAGCCACGAACAAGCCTGCAGACGTCGTGGGCAACTCCTATAAAATCTTCGTTCGCGAAGTCAAGCCAAGTAGTATGTATGGCAGAAAACAAGAAGGGAAAGAAGAAATTCATCTGTAACGGCTTTCGGCTCTCCGAAGAAGAACAATATGCCATTGTAGAATGTTTACACGCCAAAGTTACGGAAGACATGGTGTGGCTCGGCCTGACTCCACTGCAGAGACCTGTACAGGTGAAATTTCATCCAATTACACACCATGTGATTGAACAGGTACAGACAAATACTAGGAGAAAGCACAGACATCCAAGTCCCCAGTTGAAATCCCAAGAGAAAGATTCAAATCCTAATGTAAATGGTAACAGTCAAACGCTCATGGATCAAACTCCGAACGTTGACAAGGCTGAAGCTCGTCCAGTTTCACCGGTAAAAAAACAGAAATCACCCAAAAAAGAAAATCCTTCAGACCAGATTCAAAGCGTTGACGAGGGAAATTTACTGCCAAAAGAGAACAAAAAGAAGAAAGAACTGCTTCCTGATGAGGACTGGTGCGTCATCGAAGTCTCTGTAAGTTCAGTCCACGGACTGTCTTTCTACAAGAAGGAAAAGGAGAATAAAGAAGAAAAGAAGAAGAAAAAGAATGCAGAAAAAGAAATGAAGAAGAAAAACGAGGA
>BTPG01000002.1:36178655-36263877 GCA_036245525.1 Semisulcospira habei
TAATATCAACAGTTATTTTTTTAATAAATGGATTATCAACACATAAAGTTATATTACCAGACATATACAGTGTTGTTGGTAACATAAATAAATTACCGGGTGACTCTCTATTATAAAGCTGGCTTACATATTTAACTTCTTTAAAATAGCATGTAATATCTATTATTTCACCAATAGGCCAATTTTGTCTGTCCGTCATTTTTATAGACAAACCCAAAAGATAAATTAATTTACTAACCCATACCCTGTGGGCTGATCTGTCTTTAAAATGAGCTTTAGATGCTTAGTTGATTTCAGTTTATTTTTTACATCATCCCGTTCATGCTTATTTGGGATGACATCGTTTTCTCTGAGACAGTCTTCAAAGCTGTCACGATCCTTACAGTAAAACAAACATATAAACTTTAACTGTTCTCGAAAATCTTTCAGTACAGCATTATATTTCTGAGTGAGAATCCATACACTAACGTTTGCGTGTCTGCCACTGAAGGCAAGTTCTGCTAAAGTGTTTCTCTTCTTGACAATGTCTTTCTCTGCAGAACAGTCATCAACAATAAACAACGTTGGCTGTCCTTCAAATTGTTTGTAAAAATACAGTAGGTAATCATTCAGTTTTTTCACAGGGTCAACTAAATAGATATTACTGTCAGTCCAAATGAATAAACGGTTGTGATAAGCTTTGTTGTGTTTTATCGTAGGGCAGAATATTACAATGTTTTCAAAGTGGTGTATGTATCTTGTTTGTAAAAGGTTAAGAACAAATTCAGTTTTTCCACACCCTGTGGCACCAACAAATAAGCCACAGTGTGGATCGAGTGTCATTAAGCTCCGGTTCATTTTAATACACAATATAATTTTAATATATGTGTCCACTCAGTCTGCTTTCTGCAATATTGAGTTGTGCGTCATATATCAGGTACAAATATATATTTATGGCTGCAGCAGTTTCAACCTTCTTTTGTATCTGAATTGTAATCCCATCACTACCATTCTCAACAGTTCGTCCTGACCCATGAAGATAGTCATCATCTGTACTACGCAGGTCTAACCACAGTGCATACTTGTTTGTCAGGTATTGACCAATCCTAACGTCATACAGATGTAGATCTTTGCACGCAATGTTTGCTGGTTTATCTCTAATCCTTCCTCCTGCAAAATACTTTGTGATCTCATCGTAGTGCTGGTATGGTAACATTCCAGATGCGTACACTTGATTAGGGCGGCCTTCGATTGTGCAGGACAAATGTGTAATCTTAGGATTGTAGAATTTTTCTGAATCCCGTTTGTATGGAGCCGCTGGTTCAATAAACAACATAAAAATACCTTTCAGTGACCTGGCAGGTGTGTTTAAGTTTATGTTCCACATTGGGTCGCTTTTGTCTTTGGGTATTAAACTATGTCTAATCACCCTGTCATAATAAATTGGTAGTCTTGACTGATACTGATTTTGTATGAGTCTGGCTAGTTCAGTGTGTGTGACAATTTCATATTCCAAGGAAATGTTAGAGATCTTACATGTTGCACTAAGATCAGATGATTTAATAACTTTGGAGTAGTCATTGAAGGTTAGTTCAAAACTCAGACGGTCATTCAGTGCTCCTTGATAATAAGGCAGATGAGCTGTTAGGATTTCAAACTCAAGTGGAATGTAAAACCTGGTTCCATATGTTTCTGCTATAATAACATCATTGGCTGCTGACGTTGATTTATCTGCTGCATCGATTCGAAGTTTACCAACATTATCTGGCTGTATGCCTTGGTAAATACGGTCTTCTCGTTCTTCTCTTGTTAGCCAAAGGTCTTTGTAACAGTAAAATACATCTGAGTCGTCAAGACTAAACACTTCCTGTCCTTCAAGTTTTACTTTAATAGTTCTAACAATTGCTCTACCAAGATTGTTAACTAGTGTTCTGTTCACGTCTGCGTCTGATGATAGTTCAATATTAAAAGCAAGGCGTGCAGTGCCAGGAACAATAACGTCACTGGGTCCTAGGTTTGGAAACTTGACTGTAAGTGTTTGATTCTGGTCTATGGTACTTGGATTGTTTGTGATGACTATTGTTTGTCGAATGCCCTTAACACCCAGGGGCTCACGTAGTTTTCTAAATGGGTCTAACTTTGATCCGTAAGACTGTGTCATTTTTATTATGCACAATAAAAAATAATAAATTAATAAAACAATGGCAGCGGGAGGATTTAATCATGAAGATTTTGAAATGGATGACATGAATGACTATGATACTGGTGCAACAGATATGACTGGAATGGTAACTAGTTCTAGTATGTATCACGAACTGTTAAAAGACAAAGTAAACTCGTTTTATGATAGTGTTGGTGACCGCCCAGATGAAATAGATCCTAATCAGTTTGAATATGAAAAAGGGCATTTATATTTAAACACTGTTGACAAAGGAAAAGTATGATTGACTAACAAAAGAGACCCTGGTAAGTTTAGGACTTTAAGTACAATCAAAGGTGATGTTGGTGGTGAGGCAGCACTGCAGCGTTACCTTGGCATTGGAAGTAGAAAGTTACCACCTCGACTTGTTAGTGCTCTTCATGATGTACAAACAAAATTGCCGACCGGTCAACAAATTGATATGACTGAAGTAACAAGACTGCCAGAATTAGCCAACACAGTAATACAAGAAACTTCATTTACAGAAGGACAAACAATTGGTGACTCTCCTTTGACAATGCGGGAGTTAGCTGGGTTAGATAAAGCACTTCAGTCAATAAGGGGTGAGCTTGTGAATAATTTAGCCAAACTAGGAGAGCTTGATAATCACATAGAAAGAGAAAAACAAAAACTTACTACAGCCGATGATGAAAATTATGACACAGAAATGAAAGAAAGAATACAAGAAAGATTAAATAAAATGTATACAGAAAGATCTGCGCGACTAGAAGTTATTGAAATTGGAAAAGAAAAACTGAAAACACAGGTGAACAGGATTAGAGAAACTATACAAAAAATACTTCATGAAGACACAACTTTGACTGAAAGATTAAAAACACTTTTTAGAGAGCAGGGTATCACAATTGCAAGTTTAATTACTGCTCTTGGATTTATTATTAGTACTGTAGTGTTAGCTGTAACAGGAGGTGGTAGTAGTCCAGCACCTCCATCTCCTCCAACTCCATCAGACCCAAAAGATTTACAGACTTGGGTAAAAAAACAGTTGTCTCATATATCAGACTTGCTTAAAAAATTAGCTGTAAAAGCAGCAGATGCTTTACCAGGTATTATAGGCAGTGTTGTCAGTTGGCTTATTAGTACTACGGCAAAGGTAGTAGGGTTTATGGCAGAGCACGTGTGGGTCTTTTTGGTGACAGTAGGAGGGTTAATTATAGGATATTTAATGAAACAGGTAAAGAAGTAGTATTCCTAATCCAGTAAGGCCTATTACCAATGCAGTTCTCTCTGACTCATGTGTGTTTTCTTGGTCTGTTACTGGCTGTACTGGTGCCGGTTCAGGTGTCGGTGCCGATGCTGGGGCTGTTATTGACATTACTGGCGTTACTATCTGTACAGGTGATGATGATGTTACTGGTGTTACTGGCGTTACTGGTGGTGTTACTGGTTGTATGTGAGAGGTTGTTGGACTCAAGTTTACAGATTGATTGAGTCCTAATTTCTGATCACTCCCTGCAACAACTATTTCATTATTATAATTTGTTATTGATCCAATTTGGAGTTGAAGGTCTGATGGTAACATATATAACCCAATTCCAACTACAAAGTCAACTTTTGATCTAGCATATCTAAGTACGTCTTGATAGTGTTGTATGCTTTATGGTAAATCTACCACTGAATTAATTGAGTCTTCCATGTTTGCTAAAAACTGTTTTTGTGAATCGAACTTTCCACTTCCATTCAAAATGTTTGATTTTGTTTGAGCTTGTGCTCCTAGAATACACCACACATATGTTCTGATAGACTCATTTATGCGTTCGACTCCTGCTTGAGTAAATCCGTCACTCTTATCTAAGACAAATGTGGTCCAGGCATTAGACTGCTTCTGTTCAATTGAGCCTAACCACACTTCAGATTTTGATGAGAATGAAGTGTAACCAGGGTAATAATCTTGAGGGTATTGTCTGTGACTCATAGCATAATACAATGTTCCCATGCCTTTGTGATCATCAAGTTTTTGTGTAAAGTCATACTTTGTACTGATGTTAAATTCATTACAGATCCGTTCAAATGCTTTCAAATCCATGGGATTGTTAAACTGATTAAAACTGGATTCAGTGGGCAGTGGGGTATGCAGTTCTGACAGTATTCTTCTAAGCTGGTAATACATGTGGAAACGATAGACAGACTTAATCAGTTTGTTTGGGTGATTCAAATGGTCTGTAAAAGAAACGCCACAGCCTGTAGTTGAGCATAGTATAGCAAAGTTAAGTTGGTTTTGAAACATCTGTAGTGGGCTTGAAGACCACTTTCTTGCAGTAGAGTCATCTGTAATTGGAGGGTTTAGGTAATGCTCATAAGGATTTGGAACTTTTACTTGAAATAAATCTCCTTCAGACAAAGCTATATCAAGCTGATTTAGTTGAATTATTTTCTGGTCATAAGTTGGTGCAACATTATACTTGGCATCCACGTTAAATTGAAACGCGTTTACAATGGCAATTGTTGGTGATTTAAATTCCATTGTGCTTTTTTTTATGTGATAATAAAAATGTTTATAACCTTAACAAATCTTGACACGAGCAAACCAGTGTGGCTAACTAATGGAATCGATAATCGAGATGGTAACAAGGCTGTGGCTATCCATGAAATGTTTTATACAGTAAAGTGGTTTAATGTAACGGATGATGAAAATTATTCTGTAAGTGGAACTCTTGATGGTATTGAGAAGGGTGATACTTTACGAGCTGGGTATTATGACTTTTGTACTTTAGCTGAATGGCTTCAAAATGAATTTAAAATTAAAGCAACTTTAAACCCAGCTAATTTACTTGTTACAATTGAATTTCCAAAAAGTGGTCAGTTTTCTTTATCAATTAGTCTTTTATTATTACTTGGATTTTTAGGTAAAAAAATAACACATCTAGATGAAGATTGGTCACAATCAGTCGAACGTCTACTATCACCAAAAAAACCAAGAATAACTGGCAGATATCCTGTTCATTTGTCAGTACACACAGTGCTAAATGTTTATTTAAAAGAACTGAACACTACTGAAAATGTACACAATGGAAAGCCTTCAACTTTGTTGAGATGCTTACCTACTGGAACTGCTCCGTATTGTGAAAGTGTAGTTGCTAGATTTCCTAATTTGCAGTTTAAAAAATTAGGTTCTAGTTTCTTTGAATCACTGTGTTTATCTGTAACTAATCAGGATGACAAACCAGTTCTTATGCATGATTTTAGTGTAGTGTTAGAAGTTAAATAATTTTATTTTTGTTTATAAAAATGAGTGGTCTTGGTCCAAAGCCTAGAATCATACCAGTTGCATGTCCAGTAACAGAGTTGAAAGATTTGGCTGATGTACAGGATTTTGAGAAGGAAGGGGAAATTGGAGAAATATATGGTTTTGAACTTGATTCAAATGGCATGTACAAGAGGAAAGTAATTGTTGACATGAAAGATGGTGAAAAACAGATTTCTAAACTTGGTCAGCTACGTGATGTTACTGTACCTACTCCACCTGTAAATAATGTGCCCTACAACTTAATACATGTAGGTAGTAAGTGGGTGGTTTCACCTGTGCCTGTTCCACCACCCACAATTGACTGGGACATAAAGATTGAATTTATTAGTCCTTATGTATACACTGATGATGAAGGCACCTTAGTGTTTAGGAAGGTTGTTAATTCTGGGCCGCTTATTGTAAGCCTTGTTCCAAGTTTTGCCCCAGACAACAATAGCAGAGAAAAACTGAAAGCTGAAAATTATGAGAGACGGAGATATCTTCTTACAACTAGAAAGGGTAGATCAGATACTTCTGTTGTGTTTATGCCAGCAAGCTTAGTCGTGGCTAGAGAAGTGACAATAGTATTTGAAATTATCATGAAATCTGTTGCTTCTGCAAAAGAGGCAAATATAGCACAAGGAATTAAACTTACATGGAATGAAACAGTAACAGAATCATCAAAGGTCTTTATTGCTATTACAAAAAATAATGATGTTATTAATGTTTCGAGCAGTGTTCCAGCTGTCAAGGTGGTGGTCGACAAAACAACTTTTGTTCGTCTAACTTACATAAACCTTGAACACATTGATCTTGTTGCATTTTATTATGCCAGCAAATTGTATACTTTTGAAGAGTTGCAAAATGTAATTACTGATTAAAAAAATATTTGTCAATAAAAAAAATGGTAAAATTCTATCCAGTACTACCAACGCTTGAGCCAACTGAAACAAATGTGACGACTAAAACAACGCTTGCGCCTGATCCACATATGTCAATTGCTTCAGATAAAACATTACAGGCAGATGCATTCAGATTAAATAATATTACAGAAGCTTTGAAATATTTGGAAAGTGAAGAGGCTAAGTACTCACGGTGCAAAAGGAGGTATAAGTCAGTATTTAATTCTGTTCAAAACACTTCTATGGCTATTGGTGCAGTTTCAGCTTCATGTTCTGTAGGGGGTATTGTTCTGTTTGCCACGGGAATTGGGAGTTTGGCTGGAATAGCAGTTGAGGGTGTTAGCGTTGCTACATGCCTGACTTGTTTTGGTTTGGAAGCCTTAAACAAAAGGTTTCACACAAAATTACAGAAACATGAAGCATTGAGTACACTTGCTGGTGCAAAGCTGAGCAGTATGAAACTTATTATCAGTAAGGCATTAAATGATAATTGTATTGATGACGAAGAATTTAAGCGAGTCCAGGATGATTTAAATAATTACAAGAAACAGAAGTCTGAAATACAGAATAAAATGCGTAGTCAATCTCCCGTGAATGTTGAAGAACTGAAGGCTAGTTTTTTAGAGATGGGGAAAAGGATCGGTGTTCAGGAAACCACAGAAAAACTACACAATCTTTTAAACAAATAAAAATCAGATTTGGTAATCATTTATTAATGTCATACACTTCGCAAAAAGGTGACATGTTGCTTGCACCTAACTATTTAACCCCATCAGCTCCACCACCACCACCTGACTATTACTAAAAAAAAAGTTTTCTTGTTGTCCTTGTATCTTGTCAAATCTGTCTGAGTAAGTTGTGACTTGAGTCAAGAACTTACATTTTGTTATGTTTAAGTTCTTATAAGTTCTTGACTTAAGTCACTTATAACTTATTATTAAGTCACTTAATAACTAATTATAGGTTCTTAAAAGGTTACCTGTAAAGTTATTTGTCAGTTATAATTGACTTTGGAAATTTGTTAACAAGTATCTGTAGGTAACTTAAATAATTTGTTATCAAGTGCATATAGGAATAGTTTTTGTGTGTGTGTGTGTGTGTGTGGTTATTATTTAAATAACTATGTTTTGGGGGGGGTATTGACACAGAGACAATAAAAAAAAATGTTCTTGGAATGTCATTTCTTATATCTCTAACACACATATATATACACGCACGCACACAAACACACACGCAAGCAAACACAGACGCACACACACACATATTCACTCGCACACACACTCGCACTCTCACTCACACACACTAACCATACAAACCGGGGACGTCCCCCGTTTACTGGAAGTCCCCGTTTGTGGGTGTATAACCTGTGTGTGTCCCCCGATTAACGGGATTTACATACTCACACACACACGCACACACACACACACATTACAGACGCATTCCGACACGCATAATTACACACGCACGCACGCATGCACTCACACATACCTACACACACACACTCATGCACGCACGCATGCATTCACACAGACGAACACACGCATGCATACATACATACATACACACGCGCACAGACAAACATACGCACGCATTCACACAGACTCATACATACATACATACACACGCACGCATACATACAGACGAACACACGCACGCATACTCATACACGCATGCACTTACACACACACTCATACACGCACACATACATACACACGCACGCATACATACGCACACACTCACACGCATAGACAGACAGACAAACAAACACAAAATCTTTATTCAGCATGAATATTGTAGACTCGTCCGCAAAACACCGTCAGGTGAAAACACCGTTGTATGACACGCGATACACCGTCTGTGTACTCAAATTGACACTGCGCACTTAGACTGTTACTAAGGTCCTATACCGCGCTCATGGTATGAGCGCCGTTTCTATCGTACTACGTCATTTATTTACACTGTTACTAAGACCCTATGACCTAGTACTACATATTCCGCGCTCATGGCATGAGCGCCGTTTCTATCGTACTACGTCATTTATTTACACTGTTACTAAGACCCTATGACATAGTACAGCATATTCCGCGCTCATGGCATGAGCGCCGTTTCCATGGTCAGTCCTTTGTTTACCACACAGCCAACATAAGACCCTTAAACAGAGTCATTTAACTCTGTGTTCTGTCTTCAAATTTCTTAGTTGTCCATGGCAAGAAAGTTGAGAAAGCTCAATATTGTGTTAACACCTTCAAAACACCCTGCCACTGATTCAAGAACGCGGTTGCCAAAATTGGATTGACTGTGTTCTGTCTCATTTTGACTACACTTACTGTTTCTCATCAAATTTGAAGCGTCGTATTGACGGTATTAGCGGCTATTTCCGGGACTTTTAACATTTCTTTAATTTGCTTTCGCAAACCATACACCTTCCGAAAAGGCAGTGCCAGAAAATGAAATTTTCGATACCTACGTAACAGCTTGGCTAAATCACGTAACTGACGAGAATAAGACTCTCTGGTTAACAATAGCGCACTGAAATATTACAAGTTTAACAGACAAATTATCGTCAAACTACCAGTCATTTGTAACTTACGTTAGTCAGCGTTCAATTAACAGTCACTTACCGCTCACCACGTAGGATATTTTACAAGATTTAGTGCTATCACCGGATAAGTTAGTCCGTCACTCTGAGAACACAACCGCACTCCAACACAAAGTAATGGAAAGATCGAGAATGTTCGTCTTCACGCCCTACGAACGTCTCAACGACGCAATACTTGATCAGGAGACTAGGGTCACGAGTTGACACGTGGCGTTGTTATTGGCAACATTGACGTCACTTACTTTTGGGTGGGTGATGTGGCAATTACACCTAACGGGAATTTCCACAATGACGCAAGTAATCATTTCCCAAAAACGGCTGATAGTAGTCAATGACAGCATTAATAATTTAGGTGGGAGTGGGGGATCTGCCTTAATAATCGCGGGTTGGTAGCTGATCAAAAAACGTAGCTTGAATGATTTCTGGAGTGGAACTAAAATGGCTAGGCGATTAAGACATTGGTGGTAAGTGCTGGAGTTCGTTTGTCTAAATACGGAGAGGATCAAATAAATCTATTGATTATGGGAGGGGTGGGCGTCAACTGTCCACTTTACTATCTCTACTGGTAAATTCAATATCAAATCATCGCTGAGTCATTTTCCATCTGTGATCGTTTCTGTCGTGCGACTACCTACGCAAGGTGAACACATTGTGCCCCAGGAACGAAATGCCCAAATATTGAAGGTGCCCTCTGAATGTATTACAATTCTAGAGTCGGGTCGAGCATGATAACAAGTGCCATGGATGTAAAAGTCGATGGTAATGCCGAACTTAACCTTCTAAGCGTCAGTAATGCCCGCCCTATAAAAATGCTCTTCCGCTTTTCTAAATAGTGTCACCCGTCACATTAGAGAGTCGTTGCTATGGTCCTATCATGGCGCTCAAGGTCATAAAGTCATATCATCGGTTTATCATTGTCATATCGGTTTGGCCACGGGTTGTCTGACCAATTAATATGGCCTGTGAGGGCAAAAGACAGTACGTCAATTTTTGTGTGAAAAGCGAGATTTTCATTGTATTACAATGAAAATCTAGCTTTTCACACAAAATGGGCTTCGCAGACATGATGTAGGTTTTTGATTTGACAAAATGTCTTTGCTATGCCATCACAGATAATTAAGGTCACACGGTCAGCGTGCTGTCAACGAATCTGTATATACCCGCGCATGACGAAGGTCGTTGCCAGGACACCACACACAATCAAGGTCACACAATCAACGTAATGTTAATGAGTCTGTCCAGCCATAAACCGGCCGCTCGCACGATGAAGGTCATTGCTATGGCACCACAGAGTTCAATGTCACAAGGTCAGCGTGCTGTTGACGTATCGGTCCAGCGAATGGTTGGCAGCTCGCATGATGAAGGCCGTTGCTATGGCACCACCAAACATGAAAGGAACTGCCAGGAAACTGAGCCACGCCAACATGCCCATGCCAGAGATGCCGTGACCGCTGAAAAAAAAGGAATGAAATGTTTCCAGCCAGTAAGTACGCCTACATCTGCAGAAATGAAGGAATGTGCAATACAGGTTACAGTAAAGCCGGCTGCTCGAATGATGATGGCTCCGGTAGCTGGACTCGCAATCCAGGGAAAAAAAGACGGGCATGTTCCATAGCATGTCCGTTGAAAGATCCTGGTAAATCAAAGTGGCACAGTTGCATTGCGCCTACATTGATCAGTATTGAGGTCGTACTCTATAGACAATAGATTTCCCTATCCCCCATAACCCGCACAGGGCCGTCCATTATCACTTCGGTGCCGTGGACGTTAAACCCCGAACTAACCAACCAACCGACAATAAACGTGCCTTACGGGCACCACGTGGGATACTCGTCTACAGAAGGGAAACGGAAAAAAGAGAAGCATCAGTTTCAAGCACTACCAGAGAGCTATCAAGATCAGTCTTTCGTGTGTTAACCCCTTCCCTGCCACTGTACGTATATGTTTTTTTGTTGTTTTTTTTGTCTTTGCTCATTCAACGACCGAACGCCAAAACCGTCCAAGACACTTGAATAGAAATTATTCTCAGCAAGAGGCATAGATCCTCATGAGCCCCCGTAGTCTGGGAGCCCCCGTAGTCTGCGGGGGCTCATGACGATCTATGTCTCATGCATTTGGGTCGTCTTCACTTTTACTCGGCAGTAAAGGGTTAAATAAAATGCTCAGTCTAGAGATATAAGCCATGCAACCCATTCAAGTGGGGCGGCCACAGGCTGTATTGCTGCCACGATAGTAATTCCAACTGACAAGACCTCTGTCCCTCAAATCAACATAGCAAGCACTAGGCAGCCAAAGGCATAGATACACATGAGCCCTCGCGAGTGCGACGGCTCATGAAGATCTATGCCTTTTGCAATTGGGTTGTGTTTAGGTTTAACTCAGTAGTGAAGGGATTAACCGTACTGACCTGGTGCAGCCAGCACCGAGGCGCGCGCCAACCAGCATGAGGAAGCCCCCAAACAGCGCCTCCAGCACCCCCACCCCCGGGACCGCAGCCAGGGATCCGGACAAGGATGCCGCCGCCAGTGCTCCAAGTATTGCTCCGGATACGTACAGCACCTGTATAGAGGCATCATCGTCATTGTTATTATTACTAGCATCGTCGTCGACGTCATCATTACCAGCATTATACAACGGCGGTCGTCATAATCGTCATTGTTGTCGTCACTATCAAACGTCATTACGTTTATCATGATATCACGTGAGCGACATCTATACTGACGTGCAAAAGAAATGCGACATTTCTGGAATCATCGGAAACACTAAAGTGTTTCCGATGATTCCAAAACTGTTGCATTGTTTTGCTCATCAGTGTATGTTGGACAAAAGCTTACTACACAATTTCGACGTCACACGCAATGTTCGTTTTGTTGTTGTTGTTTGTTTGTTGTTATTGTTTTTATCTTTGTTGCTGTGTTGTTGTTAAGTCCTTCTATTTATAGAAGGGACTTTTTAGGACGGGTCGCGGTGGGGCGAATTTAATAGCATGTCCATGATGTCACCTCTAACAATTGAAGTAACAAGATAAAAATTACGTCATGTCTAGTTACTCTAACCTCGCTGCTGAACGTACATTTGTCGCAAAGCGCCGTATGTGCGTATTTATGTATGTACGTATGTGTGTGCGTATGTATGTAAACAAGAGAATCTCCGATATTTCTGTACACACAAGCTAGAAACTTGGCAAAATACTTTCTTAAGTGGGTGGCTAAGAGAGCCTCCGAACATAGTGTAATTGAATGTCTCACTGAAGACATAAACAACCGTTTATTGGAAGTCGGTTGACCCAGATTAAAGTCCGTAATTTTTGTCATATTTACTTAAACGTTTGCATATATCTGGTTTGGAGAAAGACATTGAATGAGTTCGTTAGCCAGCTTTGTATCCTTTCAACTTCTTTAGTAAAAATTAATTCTTTTCAGAAAAGAATTAAAACACTTTTTAAAAAAACTTGACTTTTAGAGAAAGTCCGACAGTGGCGGTGACGCAAAAGAGGCAACTCCGTCACCACGCAGACACTGACATAATACTCAAATATGACGTCATTCTCTCTCGCGCGCGCGTCTCTCTCTCTCTCTTTCTCTCTGTGTCTGTCTGTCTGTGTCTGTCTGTCTGTGTCTGCATGTCTGTGTCTGTCTGTCTCTGTCTGTCTGTGTCTGTCTGTCTGTCTGTCTGTGTCTGTCTGTCTGTGTCTGTCTGTCTGTGTGTCTGTCTCTGTGTGTCTCTGCGTGTCTCTGTCTGTGTCTGTCTCTCTGTGTCTGTTTCTGTCTGTCTGTGTCCGTCTGTCTCTCTCTGTCTGTCTGTCTGTCTGTCTGTCTGTCTGTCTCTCTCTCTATCACACACACACACACACACACACACACACACACACACACACACACACACACACACACACACACTCACACACACACACACAAACACACACACTCACACAAACAAACATGCGTGCATCTCCAGGAGAAATAAATCCTCATGAGCCCTTCAGGCGCATGAGGATCTATGCCTCTTGGAGATGTTTGGACGCGCGCGCATGCACGCACTAACACGCACGCACATCGACGCGCTTTCAGAAGATTGATTGATTGTACATTGCTTAACGTCCCGACAGCAACAAGGCTTTCTCAGGACGTGGCTTTCAGAAGAGCATGCAGGTGACCCGTATACTTAGTATATCATGTAGCTTGGTAATGTCAACCTGCTTTCACACAAATTATAGCAAGACTGAAATTGTACCGTGAAGTTCTAGTTTTGTCACCATTTTCTCAAGCCTTTGAAGCGAAAGTGAAACTCATTTCACGTAAAGTATAAAATTACGTAAAAACTAAAACTTACGTCATGACAATTGACGTTTGACAAATCAATGACGCTTTATGTCCTGCGCCCCTTATAGAACTCACCGACGAATTGGCAGATCTGCCAAACTTTCTCTGTCATGTAGCTTGGTAATGTCAACCTGCTTTCACACAAATTATAGCAAGACTGAAATTGTACCGTGAAGTTCTAGTTTTGTCACCATTTTCTCAAGCCGATGAAGCGAAAGTGGAACTCATTTCACGTAAAGTATAAAATTACGTAAAAACTAAATGTTACGTGTTGAGCCGTAGTCGTAGTATGATAAACACACCAGACGCACGCACGTAAGGTTCTTTTAAAGAAACTTCATTCAGCTGCAACCCGTTACACGTGGCTTAAGGATGTAGACTACACTGGAGTAACAGTTCCAACAATATTTTATTTCAGCGATGCGATCTCCACACAATGCATTCCCAAATGCACCAACACTGATACAATGTCTCATCTGCAAAATGTCAACACTGGCGACACAAAGCGTTTCTCCTACAACGTACACCACCGTTACGCTGCGTCTCTCACAATGTACACCCTATACGGGCCACGTACCTACGATAAACTGTGTGTCCCTACAACTGACAATGTATGACAAATGTACACACGTGCTTCCTAGCACCATCTTTTATAGTAAAACAGCGTTCTAGAATAATCCAACGATTCACACAACGCAACCAATTAGAACGGAACACGTAACCGAAACTCATAAATATTAATTTAAAAAAAAAAGAACTTTCTAGAATAAACTATACTGGTCTAAAAAAATTCGACTGCTAATTTCAGCCCCTATTTTGGGAAATCCCGGCGCGTTATGACGTCTCACAAAAGTATGGCAGACAATTCACGACCTAGCCAGTTTCACGATCCTTCATAATACATACTGGCTGCTAATTTCACGCGCACAGAAAACAACTATGAATATTTGAACGGATTTAATAATGTGTTACAAAATGTTGCCTATACTTTGACGTCACATATAAGGTCACTCGACAGAGTGCAACTTCGATCGAACGTTCTAGTCTATTCTCAGCGAATCTACGCATTACAAAAATCGACCGCTCTTCTCCGTGCGACTTTGCTAGAAACTTCCGGACTAATCTTAACATATCATAACAAAGCCAATTCCGCTCTCTGCGCAAACGATAGATAATCTTACTGAAAAGGTACGTGATTCGTAACCATGATAGCTCAAATAAATATCAGATCGTTTCCTACGATCAATTCATGCATGCTCTCACGGAACAACACAACCACAATCGTAACACTAAAACTTACGTCATGACAAATGACGTTTGACAAATCAATGACGCTTTATGTCCTGCGCCCTTATAGAACTCACCGACGAATTGGCAGATCTGCGAGACTTATTGAATAGGAGATAATTCAACATCAGAATCAGGTCAAAGACAAAAGATAGAGACCATTGACAGCGAGGACAGCTCTCATATAGAAGGGTCTTTGTGGGTTATTTTTCATCCCATCTTGTTTTGTTTGTTGTTGGTATTGTTTTTTTGCCTTTTGTTGTTGCTGTTTTGTTTATTGTTGTTGTTTTTTCTTTTTGTCGTGTGTGTTGTTGTTTTCTTCTTGTTGTTTTACTGCGTGTGACAGCAGTAATGTCGTATCGTAGAGGCGTCCGTCCCAGACAGTGACAATTAATCAGATGTAGGAAAATTAAACATTCCGTGAATTCATCCAGCCCTTCCATCCCAATAGCAAAAAGCCTTCGGACCGACTGCGGCCGCAGTGGACCCGCGTACAGCCGTGCGCGTGCTCATTGCGGCCGACGTCGGCCCGAGAACATTGAAAGATGCGCATTACTCACGGCCCCTCCAGACCCCTATCTAGATTTTGGAGGGGCATATCGCTAACATGGTCCACAGGGGCATCTGCTAAACCAAGGGGCACTTCACACGTTCAAGGGGGCACTGAAAAACTTTTGACGAAACACTTCCTGAGGTTGCACTTATTTCCGCGTTTAATAATCTCTCTTGTGTTTTAATATTCCCGTGTGTTCACAATGCATCCATTAAAGGTCGCACAAACAAAGCAATAAAACACATAATACGTGATGAGGCAGCCTACAGCCACGCAGTATCACACAATACTCCAACTGAGGACACATTTAGTATATTAATAATTACATGAGGTTTTTCAAGGTTTTGTAAGTAACCGAGAATGTCATCAATTGTTTGGTGGATTTGATCTCACAACGAAATGTCATCTTTACAACTGATCTGCGTGTTGCACGGATGGCTGTTGTAAGCATTGTGCTGCGTGTATGCTTTGACCAACATTATACAGGCATACTTGAACTTAATGTTTTTATCTGAAAACCAGCGTTAATCGCAAAGAATGAAGGTTTGCCGTTGTGCAGTACATTTACCACAGGAAACAACACCAAATGGTCATTTGAAACACTAGATCAGCTGATAGTCGTGGCCTGCGGCAATAACAGGTTTTAACCCCTTTCCTGCCACGGCACGTACATTTTGTTTCTGAAATCTGTAATCACCGAACGACCAAAAGCCACGACTGTCCCAAAATCATGGACAGAAAGTGATCTAAGAAAGAGGCATAGATCCTCATGAGCCCCCGCAGTCGCGGGGGCTCATGAGGATCTATGCCTCTTGCAGTTAGATCGCCGTTCACTTTTTCTCGGCAGTAAAGGGCTTAAGTGCTCTTTTGTGTCGGGCGGCAAGTACGTGCATATGTGTGGGTGTCAACGGTTGTCATCACCCTCCATCACAATGTCTCTGCTCATTGCGTGTCGCCCTCTTAGTCATACCCATCTTACTGGGTCTGATGATGTACACATGGCCTATCACTGAAAGCATGATCGTTTTGGGGTCCCTGCGGCTGTTGGAACACGTGGAATTCTGTGTCGCTTCAGCTTCAGTTTGGTCTTGTAGACGGAAAGATCAGCTTAGGTCTAAGACAACCCTTGTCACCTCCGCTAACAAAACAAGATCAGGATTTCATCCCAAAGTCTACCGTATTGTTTAGAGCTGACATGCGTTTATCTTTTAGGAACATTCAGAGTTGTTCATATTTTTAGGCTTATTATGCTGATCCATTTCCCTCCTCTCTAAGCCAACCTCTGATCAACACACACGTCGGCGCACACAAATTAAGACGGACACACGACGCTTCTCGCCATTAGTACGCTTTGTGGGCTCGTGTAGCTACAGGAATCTATCTCCTACTCTAACCCACCCTCTGATCCACGCACACTAGCACACAGAAATAAAGACGGACATACGGTAATTTCCGCCATTCGTAATCTCTGTGGTCTGGCGTAGCATGGCGATTCTGAAGAAGAAGAATAGCACGAGCAGCGAAATGACGTCACTTCCAGCTTCACGTCATGGCATCATTAGTCCCACGACGCCGTGTTCATAGTGACGACTCGATGTTATACGTCACCCATCGCAGTACTAACATTTGACATATAACAGGATCAACTTTGCAATTTTCTTGCTGATTTTCACGCCTTGGGTTTACAGGTCACAATTTTGACCTAATCCTATCACAGAGCCGGGACAAACAGCAGGCTTAAGCAAACACTGTTTATGAAAAATAATGCGGGTATTAATGAGAAGATAGTTTTTTTCGTAAAAGAAAAATTAAAGTTATGTTAAAATGACTCCGAAAAAGTGGTGCAGAAAACTGTCTGATTTTCGCACCTAAAGCATACAAGTCACAATTGACCTAATCGTACCTGACAGCCGAGACAAACTGTATGCTTATGTAAATACCGTATACAAAAAATCATGCGATTAGTAATAAGAAGATTGTTTCAATTGTTTTAAGATTAACCCATATAATTCGTGAAATCAATCCCAAAAACGTGAATATATATATATATATATATATATATATATATATATATATATATATATATATATATATATATATATATATATATATATAATATATATATATATATATATATATATATATATATATATATATATATATAGTTTGTCTCGGCTGTCGGGTACGATTAGGTCAATTGTGACTTGTATGCCTTAGGTTATATATATATGGCAGACTTCTTCACAGGGCAGGAAGGCTGGGCTAGGTGGGCCTGATGGGCAGGTCTTTTTTTTTTTGCTAGGTGTTCCTGGATCTCTACATCGTTTTCGTCAAACCAGTCTTTGTTCTTCTTTCTGGCGAAACCCAAGACTTCTGCAGAGGATTTTGCAATAGCAGTTTTCAGTTGTTCCCAAAGTGTTTCAGGGGAGGAGTCTACTGGGTCCGCTGTGTCTTTGAGCCTGCGCTGTAAATCTGTCTGAAAGGCAGCTTTCACATCGTCACGCTGAAGGCTGGCAACATCAAGCTTTTTCTTGGGGGGCCCCCATTTCTTGGGTTTTGGCTTGAAGTGGAGCCTGAGTTTGCAGCGGACAAGGCGGTGGTCAGTGTGGCACTCTGCGCTGGGCATCACTCTGGTGAGGAGGACGTCACTGCGGTCCCTCTGACGCACTAGGACATAGTCGATAAGGTGCCAGTGTTTGGAGCGAGGATGCATCCAGGTGGTCTTTCGACTGTCCTTTTGCTGAAAAGTAGTGTTGGTGATGACCAATTGCTGCTCCGCACAGAACTCCAACAGTAGGCGGCCATTGTCATTGCAGTTCCCCACGCCATGCTTGCCGAGGACTCCTTTCCAGGCTTCAGTCCTGGCCCACTCTGGCGTTGAAGTCGCCAAGGATGATGACTTTGTCGTCTGCAGGGGTACTCTGTAGAAGGCTGCGCAGGTCAGTGTAAAACTTGTCCTTTTCAGCAGGCTCTGCCAGGAGGGTTGGGGAGTACACACTGAGAAGGGTGACGTGTTGCTGGTGTCTCAGTGGGAGGCGCATGGACATGATGCGGTCTGAGTGGCCCGTTGGTAGGTTTTCCAGCTTAGTCGCAATGGATGTCTTGACCATGAAACCCACGCCTGAGAGCCGTCTTTCTGATGCAGGCCTGCCTGACCAGTAGAGGGTGTACCCAGCACCAAGTTCTTGGAGGCTGCCTTCGTCCGGAAGGCGTACTTCGCTGAGCGCGGCGATGTCGATGTTTAACCTCCGCAATTCATGGGCAATGAGGGCGGAGCGACGTTCAGGGCGTCCGCTGTCTGCTTTGTCGAGCATGGTTCGGACGTTCCAGCATGCTACGTTGAGTCCGGTCGTGGTTGTCATGAGAGTGGATCCGTTATTCTTTCTTGTTTTTTGACCGCAGGAGAAGATGCCCGTTGACCGCGGCTAGCCAACTGGGGTTGCGAGGGGACGAGCTTTGGTTAGGCCACCTTTTCTAGGCCCCTCTCCGTGTGGAGCAAGCAGTGCTGTCCCTAGAGAAGGCTGCTTGGTCGTTCAGGGTGTGCCGAGTGACGTTGTCATCCCCAGGTCAACATCAGGCGACCAATATCCTGAACCGCCTGCATGCAGGTTTGAGACTGCGGCTTCCAGTGACATCTTTCACCTGCCGTTTCGCCCCTCGCCCGTCGCTACAGGACTTGGAATGGTCAGTGTTATGGTCCGTGGACGTTTCCTAAAGCCTGCGCGGTGGAGCTTTTTGGTGGAGTGCAGTGTGCGCAGTACTGGCCGTCTGCAGCAGTCTCCAGCGCAAGCTCAGAGATCTCCAGAATGAGTGGTGGACCAGACTTGCACAGAGGACCCAGCTTTGCGCTGACAATGGTGACTACAGGGGCTTCTACGAAGCACTGAAAGCAGTGTATGGCCCCAGGCACCTGGTACAAAGTCCCCTGCGAAGCGCGAATGGCCAGGCACTCCTCACAGATAATACCTCCATCTTGAACCGCTGGTCGGAATACTTTCAGAGCCTCTTCAGCGCTGAGCGCACTGTTCAAGAAGCAGTCGTCCTACAAATCCCACACCTCCCAGTAAAGGTTGAATTGGACGAACCACCCACCGCTGAAGAGACCCTCACAGCCATTCACCAGCTCAAGAGTGGCAAAGCAGCAGGCATTGATGGAATACCGCCAGAGATCTGGAAACATGGAGGCACAGCAATGCACAACAAGCTCCATGACCTCTTTCTCTGCTGCTGGGAGGAAAAAACACTACCAAAAGATCTCCGTGATGCAGTCGTTATCACCCTGTACAAGAACAAAGGCGAGAAGTTTGACTGTTCCAACTATCGGGGAATTACCCTGCTGTCCATTGCTGGGAAAATCCTTGCAAGGCTGCTCCTGAATCGGCTGGTACCTGCCATCGCTGAAGACCAACTCCCAGAGGGCCAGTGTGGCTTCAGAGCAAACAGGAGCACCACCGATATGGTCTTTGTGCTGAGACAGCTACAGGAGAAGTGCCGCGAGCAGAACAAAGGGCTGTACGTAACATTTGTCGACCTAACAAAAGCGTTCGACACCGTGAGCAGGCAAGGCATGTGGCAGATCCTGGAGCGACTTGGCTGCCCCCCAAAGTTCCTCAACATGATTGTCCAGCTACACGAGGACCAGCAAGGCCAGGTCAGACTCAACAATGACCTCTCAGAACCATTCCCTATTCTCAACGGCGTAAAGCAGGGCTGCGTGCTGGCACCGACCCTCTTCACCATCTTTTTTAGCATGATGTTGAAGCAGGCCACAGTGGACCTCGATGATGACGATGCAGTGTACATCAGGTATCGTCTCGATGGCAGCCTGTTCAACCTCAGACGACTGCAGGCCCACACGAAAACCCTAGACCAACTGATTCGTGAGCTGCTTTTTGCTGATGATGCTGCCCTCGTTGCACACACAGAGAGAGCCCTGCAGCGCATCACGTCTTGCTTCGCAGATGCTGCCCAGCTCTTTGGACTCGAGGTCAGTCTGAAAAAGACAGAGGTCCTTCATCAGCCGGCACTCAAGACAGTGTATCGTCCTCCTTACATCACCATTGGCGAGTCTGAACTAAAGTCAGTGCACCAGTTTACCTACCTTGGCTGCATTATCACGTCGGACGCCAAGCTGGACAAGGAGCTTGACAGCAGGCTGGCAAAAGCGAACAGCGCTTTCGGGCGACTTTTCAAGCGGGTGTGGCACAATCAACAGCTGAAAACAGGCACCAAGATCAGCGTGTACAGAGCTGTGGTCCTCACCACCCTGCTGTATGGTTCCGAGTCCTGGGCCCTCTACCGCAGCCAACTGCGACTCCTCGAACGCTTCCACCAGCGCTGCCTGCGTACCATCCTGGGCATTCACTGGAGTGACTATGTCACCAACGTCGAGGTCCTTGAACAGGCTGAAACTGTGAGCATCGAGGCTTTGCTGCTGTGGACACAGCTCCGCTGGGCGGGGCATGTCTCCAGGATGGAGGATCATCGCCTACCAAAGATCACCCTGTTCGGCGAGCTTGCTACTGGACACCGTGACAGAGGGGCACCAAAGAAGAGATACAAAGACTGTCTCAAGAAGTCACTTAGTGCCTGCCAAATCGACCACCACCAGTGGTCTTCGCTTGCTGCGGACCGTGACACCTGGCGCTCCACCATATACAAGGCAGCTGTCTCCTTTGAGGACTCTCACAGAGCTAGCCTTAAGGACAAGCGGCTCAGGAGAAAAAACAGAGATGCCGCAGCTCAGAACCCTGGCCATACCTTCCCCTGCAGCCACTGCGGTCGAACCTGCCTGTCTCGGATTGGCCTCCGCAGCCACGAACAAGCCTGCAGAAGTCGTGGGCAACTCCTATAAAATCTTCGTTCGCGAAGTCATCCCAAGATATATATATATATAATATTTTTTTAAATATGTAATTATCACTCGTACCCGACAGCCGAGACAAACTGTATGCTTATGTAAATACCGTATACAAAAAATCATACGATTATTAATGAGAAGATTGTTTCAATTGTTTTAAGATTAACCCATATAATTCGTGAAATCAATCCCAAAAACGGCTGTCGGGTACGATTAGGTCAATTGTGACTTGTATGCCTTGTATGCCTTGTATATATATATATATGTATACAATTTTTTTAAAAATATGTAATTATCACTCAAAAAGTTCTAGAGGTATAATGCTGGTTAACGAACTCATTCAATATCTCCCTTTTATCTAGCTATATGCAAAATATCTAGTACAAATAAGAAAAATAACGGACTCCAGTGTGGATCAACCGGTTTTTGTGAAACGGCGATTTTCTCGCCAATGAACATCTTGATTAAAAAAATCGAAAAAAAGGTAATGCTTTTAGGGACAATATCCTAAAATTTCAAGCTTGTCCATCCTCAAACGCGGGTTCTAGTCGCTGTCACACGCTTAGGTGAAGACGGACAGAGAGACAGGTTGACACAAGCCAAAAGACAAGCAGGCACATAGATATGCAGACACACAGACGAACAGACAGACGGACGGACAGACACAAATACACACTGACGGATCGACTAACCTGCCACCAGTTACCAACGCCACACCTCTTCCGCGCCAAATAAGGAAACATTGACTTGAGGCGTGACGTCACCACCCACTGTGACATCACTGTGACGTAACTGGAGCTTCCACCAATCGTGTCCTCTATCACGAGCACAATGGGAATCTGGAGGAGGCCGACGATAATGCCTGCACACAGGCACTAGATCAGTTTGCATGAATGAATGAATAAATGAATTAATGAAAAGAATTTTCAAAGAAAGAAATACGCTTTGCAATAGACGATTAGTCACTAGATCAGTTACAATGAGTGAATGATTTGTTGGTTAGTTATTTGGGTTTAACGCCGAGCAGGGAGTGAGTGAATGAATGAATGAATGAATTTCAATCAATCAATCAATCAATCAATAATCAATCAATCAATCAATCAATCAATCAACCAATCAATCAATCAATCAAACAATCAATCAATCAAAGTCTGTCTCAGTGGAAGAAGAAAAGAATGATCAAAGAATGAAACCCGCTTTGGAATAGGCGATTTTCCGGAAATCAGAAATAGGTAAAAGATTGCGTGGCTTTTGAAGCACACAGTTTTATTAACCCGTTAACTTTCGAGAAAAATTTGAACACCACCCGACTGCAAGAGGAATAGATCCTCAAAAGCCCCCACATTTGCGGCGGCTAATGTGGATCTATGCCTCTTACTGGCCCCACTTTCAGTCCACGTTTCTTTGACCGGCAAAAATTGTAGGCATGGAATTAACAAAAATTTGTCACATCCGCGTCCTGTAAATGTATGTTATTGAAATCTTTGTTAACTGTTGTTAATCTTTGTTTAAAGCCCAGACAAACGTGCGATATCGCATCTGTCCGGGCCGCAACTTCTATAACAAGGACAATGCAGTGAACTCTTTGCCCTCGGCCGGAAACAAACGCGCTTCGTAAACTGAAACTGGATCTGACGAGTACAATGCCGTAACCGGTTCTGGCGTCTGGGTGTAAACTGCGTTTGGTCTTGTTATTCCCACGCGAGTTTCTTTCGTTGCTGGTTATTCCAATCCAATTTGTTTTAACTACACGATTGACATGCAGTCACTGCGTTGGCGTGGATTTCAGCGGAAGACCAAGAGGTTCTCAAAGACTTCCTGATTTGATTTCACTCAGAAAAAAACATGGCGAAACTGTCTGACTGTCTCCCAGTCTCTCACCAAGCTCATTTCTTCTGAAAAAAACATAGATTCTCATTAACCCCACACGGCAGCATGGTCTTATGAGAATATGTGCTTCTTTGAGGCAAAGAATGGACAAAGTTATATCCTCAGAAGCGACGATGCATATTAAGTCTCAAGGAGACATAGATTCTAAAAGACTCTCATGAACTCCTTCAGTTTCAAGGGATCATGGGAATCTATGTCTCTTTCTAACAGTGATCGGCCCATACACATCTTTGGCAAGAGGGGGCGACGTTGAGTTTAACCTACTTAACCCCACGGCCGCATTTTCCAAATTTGGATTGAAGTGTCACCTAACGACTGCGTACAACAGTGGAGATGATCGATCATGATAATTCAAGGGTAGTGCGCCAAGCTAATCTGGCACTTCCCTTAAATTATCATAGTAGATCCATCTCCTGCTGTAGGGCGTCGGGACATAATGGGTTAACGAGCCATGAACACCCATAACTTTTTGCAGCACATTGCCAGACACAGATTGGCAAAAATTCACATAATCCCTGCGGCAACACGGACCCATGAGAACATATGCCCCTTTCTAGCAGTGATCGGTGCAGTTTACATCTGTAGAAAAGAGGCGATGAAGTGGGTTTTCAGTCTACGAGTGTTGCAGTCAGTTACCTGGAGTTTGAGCTAACTTCATCCGTCTGTCGTCTGCAAGTCTGATTTGAGAGAGGTGGGATAACTCTAATCGGGCACAGGAAATTGCCGGAAATTGTTCTAACACACATATTCCGTTTTGAATGGCAAGGTAAAGCTCTTTGGCAATATACTTCCTTCATTCAAAGAATCAAAATAATCAACAGATAAACTCATTTGAGCCGTGCCGCCTCCGTATACGCGGCGTATGCCGCGTATCCGGAGGCGGCACGTCTCGAATGAGTTAAACGGTTTTACTAACATCTCTGAACCTTTTTTGTTTAAATTCAATTTTAAAACAGAAACTATTAGTTGTTTGGATACGCGACAAAGTTATGGCTTTCGTCACATCGAGACTGTCGCTAAAATAAATATAAATAAAAATAAGAACATGAAACTCGAAGCGTTGAGTTTATTCGTGACAGTCGAGATTTGACCAAAAGACATACTTTTGTCGCGGATTTAAACAACAAATTTGTCTGGATTTACTTTCACAATTCGATAACCGAGAGCGGAGATGTCTAGAATCTGCTTGTTACGTGCTTGGATCGTAGTCGTAGTATGATAAACACACCAGACGCATGCACGTAAGGTTCTTTTAAATAAACTTCATTCAGATGCAATCCGTCACATGTGGCTTAAGGATGTAGACAATACTGGAGTAACAGTTCCAACAATATTTTAATTCAGCAATACGATCTCCACGAAATGCATTCACAAATGCACCAACACTGATACAATGTCTTCTCTGCAAAATGTCCTCACTTTGACACAATGCGACTCTCATACAATGTACATCACCATTCACTGCATAACTCCGTCACTGACAATGAAGCACGATATCTTGCGTAGCGCTCTCTCAGTGTCAATGCGCTAACGATACATTGCAATTATACAACTGAACAATGTACCGACGCTGTTACATCGCAATTTTACAACTGAACAATGTACACACGTGCTTCCCAGCACGACTCTTTATAGTGGAATGCTTTCCAGAATAATCGAGGAAATTCGTATAACACAACCAATCAGAACAAAATACGTAACTACAACTCATAAATATTAAAGAGAAAAATTACACCAGAATAGTCTACAAAAATCTGGCTGCTATTTCCAGCCCCTATGTTGTGAAATCCCCGCGCGTTACGACGTCACACAAAAGTAGGCCAGACAGGTCACGACCTTGCCCGCATCCTCTAAAAAGTACACGACTATTCTTAACACAATACTGACCGCTACCTACACGCGCACAGTAAACACTGGTAAATACTCGAGCGGTGTCTAGACTCTTCGGGATTCAACTCCGTGTGTCAAAAGCTAATCAATTCCGCACTACGCGTGAACGAAAGTGAAACTTACTGAAAAGGTATGTGATTCGTAATCATGATAGTTGAATTAAATATCGGATCGTTTCCTACGATTTATGCATGCATGCTCTCACAGAACTACACAACCACAATCGTAACATTACCCCCCCCCCCCCCCCCCCCCTTTTTAGAACGAAATTTCACCAAATTTCTTCTCAAATAAAAAATAATACGGTTGTGGCTGTGTTAACCAACACCGAACCCTAAACAAATACAATTTCACATCAAAATCAAATCACATTAATTACTTTAAAATAATTAACTCCCAGTTCCTTTAAAATGTCCCGAATGAAGATATGTTCCTTTAAACTGTCCTGATCACAGACATGTCCCTTTAAATTCTCCTGTACAACGAAACGTTTCTTTTAAACTGTTCTGGACACAAAATGTTCATTTAAACTGCTCTGCTCAGGTAATCCGCTCCAAAGTTCTGCGAACCCTTGATAGACTGTAATTTAATGTCAAAATTCTGCAAGAACATCGCCCATCTCATGATACGAGAATTTGTAAATTTTGCAGAGTTTAGATAGTTCAAGGGCTGATGGTCCGTTTGAAGAACAAATGGCACGCCCAGAAGGTACAATTCGAACCGCCTTACTCCCCAGATGATGGCTAGGCATTCCTTCTCGATGGTCGAGTAGTTTCGCTCAGCCCTGGTTAACTTTGTGCTGGCGTAGCTCACTGGGTGGAGTTTCCCATTATTCTCTTGCATTAATACTGCACCCACTCCTTCGTTGGAGGCGTCTGTCCTTAGAATGAATGTTTTCAGCGGGTCGGGGAGGTGTAGAACTGGCTTCTCAGTTAGGATGTCTCGACCTGCCTGGAACGCTCGCTCTTGGGGCTCCTCCCATTTCACTACGTTAGGTTGACCTTTCCTCAGCAAGTCAGTTAGGGGAGCTGTAACTGCTGCAAAGTTTGGGATGAACTCCCGGTAGTAGTTTGCCAAGCCCATGAATGAGCGAACTTGTGTCTTGGTCGTAGGTCTCGGGGCATCCCTAATCTTTCGCACGTTGTTGTCGTGTAACCCCTTTAAACCTTCGTTTAATCGGTGGCCGATGAAGTCTATGTTGTTGGCCCCAAGAATGCACTTGCTTGGTCGGATGGTGAAATTTGCATTTGACAGACGCTGGAACAACTCTCGGAGTGCCTTGAGATGACCCCCCCCCCCCCCCAAGTTTTGGTATGGATCAGAATGTCATCCCAGTAAAAGACCACATTCTGCATATCTTCTAGGATCTTTTTTCAATCCTCTTTTTAATGTGGCACCACTGTTTACCATACCAAAAGGCATCTTCAGAAACTCCCAATGGCCGTCGGGTGTGACGAACGCTGTCTTGGGGATATCTTTTTCTGCAACTTTGATTTGCCAGTAACCTTTGCTTAGGTCAATCTTGGAGAAGAACCGGTCTCCACCGACCTTCTGAAACAGTTCTTCCGCAGTGGGCATTGGTTCTGGATCGAAGACTGTCAGCTTATTAAGTTTACGGTAGTCCACGCACACACGGTTGGATCCATCTGGTTTCTTTACGATAACAACTGGGGACGCATATTGTTGACTTGGACTCCCTGATGACTCCCAGGTTCAGCATTTCCTTGATGTCCTTTTTTAGTTATACGGAACACGATACGGCTTGCTGCGAACCGGTTCATTTGATGTCAGATTAACCTCGTGCTGGACTGTGTTTGTTGTCTCCGGGTCAGGTGTAAACCGATGCTTGAACTCTTCAGTCAGGACTCGTAGTTCTTTTCGTTGTGTCTGGCTTAGATTCTGACCGAACTGGATGTCTTTGACATCCTCCTTGTGGTGGAGTTCATTTAGATCCAACAGGTTTTCGTCGTCTAGTCTTTCGTCATCAGCTAGACGCACCGATGCTGTCAGTTGTCGTTTGTTTTGACGACCTCTCTCGATATACTTCTTCAGCAAATTAGCATGATACGTTTTCACCTTGTTGTTGACCTTGACTCCGTAGTCATTGATGCCAACCACCGCGTCGACAACATAGGGTCCCTTCCACTGCATCAGGAGTTTGTTGTTGTCGGTAGGAAGAAGAACCAGCACATGGCCACCTGGCTGGAATCGTCGGGGTTTCGCTTTACGATCATAGTAATGCTTCCCCTTATTCTGCGCTTTCTCGAGTTCTTCTCGAGCTATCCTGAGGGTATCTTCTAGCTTCTCTCTCAGGTCGAAAACATACTGGTAGCTGATCTTTACCTCAGGCGCGTCAATATCCTTGGTCCACAGCTCCTTCAAGATGTGCATGGGTCCACTTACAGTTCTGCCATATAGTAATTCAAAAGGGGAAAACCCTGTCGAATCTTGAGGAACTTCACGGTATGCAAAAAGCAAGGCACTGACATATCTATGTCACAACCTTGGCTGTTCAGCACACAGTTTCTTCAGCATAGCCTTCAATGTTCCGTTAAACTTTTCAAACAACCCGTTACACATGGGGTGGTAAGGGGTGGTAGTAATGTGTCAGATACTCAACAGTCGGTTGACTTCCTCCATGCAGTCGGAGACAAACTGGGTCCCTAGATCACTTAAGATCTCCTCAGGAATCGCCAAACGGCTGAACATATCGACGAGCGCCTCTGCCACAGTTGGAGTGTCGATTTTCTTCAATGGTATGGCCTCAGGATAGCGTGTACCGTAGTCCACCAGGGTCAAAATGTACCGATGACCATCTTCACTTGGAGGAGATATTGGCCCCACCAGGTCCACAGCTACCCGCTTGAAAGGCATATCGATTAGTGGCATTTTCTCTAGAGGAACCCTGGGCACCTTTCCCTTGGAGATTGTCTTCTGGCATATGTCGCACGATCTGCAGAATCGGGTGACGTCGCCTCCCATATCAGGCCAGTAGAAAACGGCTCGGATTCTGTTGAGGGTCTTGCTTATTCCCAGGCGTCCTCCCAATATGGAATCATGGGCCAATTTCATCACCTGCATCCTCAGATGTTCAGAAACTATTACTTGACGCACAGGTTTGTCCTCATTGCTGTTGACTATCCGGTACATGATATTTTTCCTGGTCTCGAAGGTTATCTCCTTTCCCCTTCGCGTTATGGGCTCGGCCTGACGTCGGAACTTGTCAAGCGTGGAATCGGCCCTGTCCCTATTCACCACGGCTGCTTCCGTGCTGTCGACCACTTTTAAAGGGATGGTTTGATAACTCTTCTTTGCCTGACCTCTCGTAGTGACAGCAGAGGTTTCAGGTCTCCACTCTGGTTCTGGATCCACTGGATTTCTGGCACCGTCAACATTTCCGATGATGATGTCGTAGACTAGGGTCTTCACGCATAACGCTTTCACCTCTCCTATCAGGTATGGGGTGTTGACACTGACCTTAGCAAGGGGATAATTCTCACAGTTCTATCGGCCAAAATGAGGGTCGTCCACTCCTGTAGCTTCTGGTCTTCAGCTACTAGGTTCTCTCTCACAATAACGCCGCTACAACCGGTATCTCTCAGCACTCTCACTGGTATGTTGCCAACAAATCCTGACACCACCGGCATGTTCGGCACTTCATTCTGAGGCAGCGCGATGTTTGAGACTGGTAAGAATGTAGCCCCATCTACTACTGGGATGCGTCCATTCTTTCGGAAAGATTCAATCAGCTCCGGTGTCGCCCGCCTGTCTCTAGCTTCACAGTCACTGGATGACGTCACATCATTGGCTAGTACAGCGGCGGCTCTGTGTTGAGATGTGGTACTGCTTCTGCCTGATATCCCGCGATCTTGGTTGGGTCTTCTGGTGTTATCGCCTCGGTGCACATCTTTAGAAGGACATGTGACCTTTCTTTCCACAGAGAAAACACGTCAGGCTCTCCATCGGCAAGTGTTTCGGGGTGTCTCTGACGTCGTTGATTTCTTCTGCTGGTGCAGACACACGCTGCGACTTACTGGGTCCGAACTTCATATTGTGGGCGTCCAGGTATCTTTGAGCGAAGTGTGCCAAGACCTTCAGAGACTGGACCTTTTGCTCCCTGAGTCGAGCGGCCAGGTCCTTTGAACACGCGTTGCGGACTTGCTCTTTGATGATGAGGTCACACAGGTCCTGGTACTCTTTGTTTAAACCAGCCAGCTCTATCCATTTTTCCAGATAGCTTCTGATTCTTTCAATGAATAGGCCGGGTGTTTCTCTTTCTTCAGGCTTGCAGTTCCGAAATCGTCGCCTGTAACTCTCTTCAGTGAAGTCGTACTGTCTCAGCAGGGCGGTTTTTAACTGCGTATAATCTTCAGCCTTTCTCTTGGCAAGCGGGTGTAAAATTCAAGCGCTTTGCCGGTTAGAAGTTCGCTCAGTTTGATAGCCCAAGTCTCTTGTCTCCAATTATTACTGCTTGCGAAGCGCTCGAATCGCTCCAGATAAGCGTCCATCTTATCTGACTTTTCTGCGAAAGGTGGTAGCTTTGGCGCACGGGCTGTTTGCTCTCTGCTGGCTAATGCTATTGCTTCAGTAGATCTCTGGCTCTGAGCCTCTATCTCCATCTGCTTTAAATGAATTTCATGTTGACGCTGTCTCTCTGCCTCTTCTCGCTGTTTCTCTGCCTCTTCTGCAAAATGTTACGATTGTGGTTGTGTTGTTCTGTGACAGCGTGCATGCATAAATCGTAGGAAACGATCCGATATTTATTTGAGCTATCATGATTACGAATCACGTACCTTTTCAGTAAGTTTCACTTTCGTTCACGCGTAGTGCGGAATTGATTAGTTTTTGACACACGGAGTTGAATCCCGAAGAGTCTAGAAACCGCTCGAGTATTTACCAGTGTTTACTGTGCGCGTGTAGGTAGCGGTCAGTATTGTGTTAAGAATAGTCGTGTACTTTCCAGAGGATGCGGGCAAGGTCGTGACCTGTCTGACCTACTTTTGTGTGACGTCGTAACGCGCGGGGATTTCACAACATAGGGGCTGGAAATAGCAGCCAGATTTTTGTAGACTATTCTGGTGTAATTTTTCTCTTTAATATTTATGAGTTGTAGTTACGTATTTTGTTCTGATTGGTTGTGTTATACGAATTTCCTCGATTATTCTGGAAAGCATTCCACTATAAAGAGTCGTGCTGGGAAGCACGTGTGTACATTGTTCAGTTGTAAAATTGCGATGTAACAGCGTCCGTACATTGTTCAGTTGTATAATTGCAGTGTATCGTTAGCGCATTGACACTGAGAGAGCGCTACGCAAGATATCGTGCTTCATTGTCAGTGACGGAGTTATGCAGTGAATGGTGATGTACATTGTATGAGAGACGCATTGTGTCAAAGTGAGGACATTTTGCACAGAAGACATTGTATCAGTGTTGGTGCATTTGTGAATGCATTTCGTGGAGATCGCATTGCTGAATTAAAATATTGTTGGAACTGTTACTCCAGTATTGTCTAAATCCTTAAGCCACATGTGACGGGTTGCAGCGGAATGAAGTTTATTTAAAAGAACCTTACGTGCATGCGTCTGTTGTGTTTATCATACTACGACTACGATTCAACACGTAACACTGCTCTTACATACGGGATCTTTGTGGTACAGACATCTTATCCCAGTGAGAAATTTTCAAAACGTAACAAACTGGAGAACACCTAATTCCGTCGAAGACTTATGACCTGCCGTCATAACAATCTAAACAACTTCACTGATCTGGCGTATTCACAAAGAGATAAAAGACTGTCAGGTGAAGTTATTATCACTGACGCTGTATCAGGTCAAGGCCTTTCTGGTCAGACTCTCATAAGCCTACAGTTTGTCTCGGCTGTCGGGTACGATCAGGTCAGTTGTGACCTCTATACCCTAAGCGTGAAATTGAGATAATTTTCCGCACCACCTTTTTCGGAGTTATGTTTATAACAGCTATAATAACTTTGATTTTTTTTTTAACGAAAAAACTATCTTCGCATTAATACCCGCATTTGCATAAGCCAGCTGTTTGTCCCGGCTGTGGGGTAGGATTAGGTCGAATTGTGACCTGTAAGCCCTAGGTGTGAAAATAATCAAGAAAATCGCCAAGTTTGATCCTCTATTACGTCAAATGTTAGTACTGCGTCAATATGAACACGGCGTCGTGAGACTAATGATGCCATGACGTGAAGCTTAAAGTGATGTCCTTTCGCTGCTCATGCTATCATTTTTCTTCAGAATAGCCATCGCTACGCCATACAACAGAGCTTACGAATGGCGGAAAATTTCGTATGTCCGTCTTTATTTTTGTGTGCCAGTGAGTGGGGATCAGAGGGTGGGTTAGAGCAGAAGGAGTTGGAACAGAAGGACACGCTTGAAAATAGGAACAACTTTGGGCTGGGGTCCCATCTTGTTATCTACCGTATTTTAAAAATACGGTAGACTTTGAAATGGCGCTGGTCGGAGCGCATTCCGGAGCAAGCACATGACGTTTTTTGGCTTGCGGGCAGAAATTGTGGCAAAGAAGTAACAAGATAAAAATGACGTCACGTCTAGCTACGCAAACCTTGCTAGATAACGTCTTTTGGGCGCCAACGCGCCGTATATATATATATATATATATATATATATATATATATATATATATATATATATATATATATATATATATATATATATATATATATATATATATATATGTGTGTGTGTGTGTGTGTGTGTGTATGTGTATGTGTGTGTGTGTGTGTGTGTGTGTGTGTGTGTGTGTGTGTGTGTGTGTGTGTGTGACAGCGACTAGAGCCCGCTTTTGAGGATGGACAAGCTTGAAATTTTAGGATATTGTCCCTTTTTCTCGATTCTTTGATCAAGATGCTCATTGGCGAGAAAATGGCCGTTTCACAAAAACCGGTTGATCCATACTGGAGTCCGTAATTTTTCTTATTTTTTACTAGATATTTTGCATATAGCTAGATAAAAAGGACATATTAAATGAGTTCGTTAACCAGCATTGTACCTCTATAACGTTTTGAGAGATAATTAAATATTTTTTGAAAAAATATATTTTCACGTTTTGGGGATTAATTTCACGAATTATAGGATTAATATTAAAACAATTGAATCTTTTTTACGAAAAAACAACAATCTTCTCATTAATAATTCGCATGATTTTTCGTATACGGTATATACATAAGCCTGCAGTTTGTCTCGCTGTCGGGTACGATTAGGTCCATTGTGACCTGTGAAAATCAGACAATTTTCTGCTCCACTTTTTCGGAGTGATTTGTAAAACAGCTGACATAACTTTAATTTTTCTTTTACAAAAAAAACTATCGTGTCATGATTTTTCATAAACGTTGTTTGCATAAGCCTGCTGTTTGTCCCGGCTCTGGGGTAGGATTATGTCAAATTGTGACCTGTAAGCCCTAGGCGTGAAAATCAGTAGAAGCAGAGTAGAAAGAGGTGGATTCCTGTCGCTACACGAGCCCACAGAGCGTACTAATGGCGGGAAGCGCTGTGTCCGTCTTTATGTGAGAGCGCCGACGTGTGTGTTGATCAGAGGTTGGCTTAGAGAGGATTGGTTGTACATTGCTTAACGTTCCGACAGCAACAAGACTTTCTCAGGACGTGCCTGCACTGCTTGTGAAAAAAAAGAGAAAAAAAGAATATTGAATGCATGTCGCCAGCCGGTTTAATATGCTAAATAAATCTAAGACCATTTAGCAACACATCCAACACCAAGAGCTACAGGCAGCGCAGACAGTAGAGAGAGTTTAAAAAAGGAAAATACAGGTGAATGGACCAAGGGTAGATAGAAACACATGCCCCGGAATAGAGAGGAAAACCCACCCTGTGGGGCTGACCAGGGTGACCCTGGGAACTAAAAAGTAGTTAACCTCACCCAAGTTCCCCAAGGCAGACCCGGGTGGGGGTGGCTTAGAGAGGAGGGAAATGGATCAGCATAATAAGCGTAAAAATATAAACAACTCTGAATGTTCCTAAAAGATAAACGCATCTGAGCTCCCAACAATACGGCAGACTTTGGGATGAAATCCTCATCTTGTTCTTTCTTTGTCTTGAATTAACGAAGACTGCATAAACACAGATTGTATCAGCTGGCGCTGCACGGGTTAAAGGAGCTATGAAGTCTTTCGTTTCTGGTGCATTGAAGGTCGTGACTATGTAAACCGTAATTATAGAGTCGAGGAGACTCACGGCGTAGTGGGATTTGTGCACGTCAATCTAGTTTGACAGTGAGAAAGAAGGACCAGGATTGGCGTCAGAGTGGAGTGGAACGAACGGAAGCAGATTTCTGCGAGTCGTGACGCTCAGCGAGTGACCGCCAGTCAAGTGGGAAAATTGTGTACACATTTTACAGTAAGGTCAGAAGGGTCAGCGGCTGCGACGGATTGTGGAACGGAAACAGACATATCAGTTTTGCAAAAGGTGACGCTTCGTGAGTGACCGCCGGTCATGTGGGAAAACTCCGCACACGTAGACAGAAGGGTTAGGGGCTGCGTCGGAGTGTGGACGGGACACTGGAGTTGCCACCCTTGGACAGTCTTCAACGCCAACGCAGAAGACCGGAATCTCTTTTGGGAATTTTCCACAGAGAGCAGTCAGATTTGTCCGCTAGTTTCTTCCTTCCGCAAGACGCATAGATTTCATGTTCCCCTGCAGCTGCAGGGGACATGAGAATCTATGCGTCTTGCCATTGCGATCTGTGCTGTTCATACAATGAAACTATGTTGACATACCTCCAACAAAAGGCGGCCACGCAATGGTCTTCACAATGTCGTGATGGAGATCCTCTGGTTGCTGAAATGACAAAACAATAATAATAATAATAATAATATAGTGATGATAACGCATCTGACGTTCCTAAGAGTTGTGATAAGAATGACTTAATTGTTGGTTAAATGGTTGACTAAGTCGGGGTTAAGTTAAGGCGAGCTAGGGCACTTCAGCGCAATTTCTTTGGTTTATGGACATATGTTTTATTGTATATCATAAGAATCAGTGTTTGTCTGTCCTGAACGCTCCGACATGCTCATTTAGTCAGGTATGCTCACCGTTGCCATGGCAACGAACACTAAGTGACCGTTACACCTGGTTGCTAAGGAAACACAGTTCGGCTACCATTGATGCTTCTGAAAAGCCAAGTTTGGTCAAAATATCAACTGATATCATCATTATGGAATGTCAATGGCGATTCAGTTTAAATTATTATCTTGCCTGGTTTTCAAGAAAATCTGTTTTATATGAATGTTCTGGTTTGGTCCGCATTTTTTTGTATGTTAGCCAAGGGAAGATATTCATAGCTCCCAAACTAAGATGAAATAAAATAATCGGCACTGACATTCCATAATAAACACATTTGTGAACTTGCGTGTAAAATTTTATCATCATCTGACAAGTACATTTTTCAGATATTTGTTTCCTCAGTATGTAACCCCCCCCCAAAAAAAAAAAATAAATAAATAAATAAATAAATAAAAAATAAATAAATAAATAAATAAATAAAATAAATAAATAAATAAATAAATAAATTTAAAAAAATTAAAAAAAAATTACAATTTTGAGAAAAGCGCAAAAAAATAGTTTTAGCAAGGTGCCGTTTTTTCCCCATCATAAATAGATCTAGCATGTCACCTGAAATCGTTGGCTTATGATGTTTTCGAATTTCACACGACAAAACCTTTATGCAGTGCAGACATGCAAACTTTCCAGAAACCCTATACCCCGATGCTTTAGTTGTGCATGCTTAGTGAGCATTACTTGTTGTACTCAGCCTGCACACTTATTGCGTCCAGTTTGCTCATAAGCTCTAATGTCACAACTGCTTGGTGACAGTAAACCATTTTAACAACATTCTAAATTGCTACGATCACTAAGCAAACCCAGGTGGATTAGGTATTGTGAATCAACGTTACCTCGTAAAGACACAATAATGCACTATTGAAGCACCCCAGTGCCTGTTTGTTTTCCACTGTATACGCTTCACGCAAACTACTGGTATTCAGACAGAATGTATGGTACATGTAAGCAGAAGTTTGGTACATTAATTGGCAATATTTGTCAGGGTCCATACTCACAACCATGGGTTCCTAACTTAGATGTACTTTGCACTTGTCAAAGTGTGACTCACTGGTGAAAACCAATCTGTCCGGGCTGTTTTGTCGTTGTAAGAGTATCTGTATGTGTTTACTGTGGCAGCAGATGACGTTGGGCTTTATCACCACGGAAAAATAATTCTATTCCTATGATTGTTCCACATTCCTAAAAGTCTGAAGGGTAAGCCAAGGGTAAATATACATGAACACTTGTCTCATACGAGTTTACATTGATGGCTTTCTTGTGTTTCAGCATATACACATTATGCTTGTACATCTGTGCAGTTTACACAAACTGTTAATGCTAAATATACTCTGATGAAGACGGGAAAATGGTTTACATATCTGTCAGCTTTGAGGAGTAGTGCTGTTCCAAAAGTATCAAAAGCTTCAGTCTAGTTTGTTACATGCCCCTGCGCTGTGTTCATTGCATGCACAGGCCATAGCCAGTTGTTAAATTACTTGAAATAGGAGAGACTAAATTCGTAATGAAAACATAATGATTTACCACAAGTAAACAAAGTATTTAAACATCTTGTATATCTGACAGTATACAAATCGGTTAGTTCATGAAACGCGCATACAGCTTTAAAAAAAAAAGCAGTCTGTTCACATCACACCTCATATACACCCATTTTGTATGCTCATGGTGATTTCTGTGGAAGCTGTGAAACACATACCATACTAATGAGGCTGCATTTTATAATTTGGATCATACTGGTTTAATGCAGAATCGCACTTACACCATCATGACAGCTGCATCTTGCCTGAGTTCAGAACGTTTACAGTGCACTTTGCAGCCTCTTTGACCATGGGAAACAAATACGTGTATGTTTTGTACAATGGAAAATCATATAATTAAGTTGTTTGCTTGTGCATATGATGTTGGACTATCATACCTGCAAACACGAGTCTTGGGTGACATTTCTGCGGGACGTGGTACTGCCCAAATCCTAACACGTTTTTGCTACGAACGGACCTGTGCACAATGTTCAATATCGTTATCAAGCACATCTGTGTTTTCATGAGCTAGCAAATTCCAGTCCTTTCACGTATGCATACGTTTCGTCAGTAGTGATCAGAGCGTCTCACAATGAATGTACAGATAGTTTCTGATCAGACCGAAATATTCAGATGTTACAACAGCCTGAATCTAAATCGTTCAGATATACAGTGCTCTATTGAGCGCTGAATGCAGAATTTCGGATTTCTATGAATGCACACTTCTGCCCCAAGGTCAAGCAGTTCACAAATCATAAAAATCTTCAGTCTCGCCATTTGTATCTTAGAGCACCTAACTGCGAAAATCCGCAGGTCTTTTCGAAATGACTCGCAGCTAGCTGCAAATGATGTTTGTGCCTATTCTGGACACGGACAGTTACGTTTTCCTGTATTTTACGAGTACACACGTTCTTCAGTCTCACTCTGTCTGTCATGTTGACTAACTTCCTCTGCGGATATATCTAAACAACGTGTTTTCGCTTGAAATTCGCCACCCCCCCCCCCCCCCCCCCAAAAAAAAAAAAAATGCTTGGAAGGTGCGAGTTGCACCCAACACGAAGTTAGCCGAACAGAATGGGAAATACATTTGAACCAATCAGAGATGAACATTTATGTGGTGCTCCTGATCGAAATCGTCATAAGACCAAATTTGGAAGTAATCGACAAATTCCTAGGTTTTCCTCAGGCATTTTTTATTTTTTATTTATTTATTTATTTATTTTTTTTGCCGTTGATTGTTTGTTTAGGCTAGGGTGAAGGACAAATTACTGCAAGGGAGAGAAGTGGCTTTCAAACGACATAACTTGTTTCAATGCGGTAAGAAGAATGTGTGCCAGGTTCAAAAGTAGGCAAAATGCTCATATTTTGAGGGGGAAAATGTAAACAAACTCCGGGTACTTTGTTTATTTAACATTTGTGGGTGTTCGATAAAAGCTCTGAGGAAAAAGGAGTATGTTTTCGCATAGAGGACACTCAGAACTTGCAGAAAATCCGGAAAACCCAAAACAGCCAACGTGACAAATTTTTCACATTGGAAGTGTCCTAGCTCGCCTTAATCCTTTTAGCCGCAAGCTCCCATTAAATTTCTCAAATTTTGGAGGTGTTGCCTAACGAATATGTACCAGTTGCTGGTGATGGATTGACCATGATAATTCAAGGGTAGTGCCAGATTAGCTTGGCGCCTTCAGGCGCCAAGCTAATCTGGCACTACCCTTGAATTATCATGGTCAAACCATCTCTTGCTGTAGGGACTCGGGGCTAAATGGGATAACAGGTATTATAACGAACGGCCCAAAGAGGCGGGCTAGGGGGGGGGGGGAGAGGGGGGGGGAGCTACTGACTATGTAGTGCGACCTGAACTTTAATCAATTCAGGTGCACTGCAACTGCGCCACTCTGCTTCACCAGGACGTTTCAACGGACATGCTATTGAAGAAGGCGTCTGCCACTGTACATATATTTTGTTTATGAAATCTGTGTTCATTCAAAGACCAAAAGTCAACACCGTCCAAAGGACATGAATACAAACTGATTTCAGCAAGAGACATGGATCGTCATGAGCACCCGCATTTGCGGGAGCTGATGAGGATCTATGCCTCTTGCAGTTGGATCGTGTTCACGTTTTCTCGGCAGTCAAGGGGTTAATAGTAAGCAATATGTTGTTCTATGTATCAAACAATGACATGCACGCACGCACCGCACACGCACACACACAGAGCGGGAAGGAGAAAATCCACTCGCCCGTCAACAAATGCGAGTAGATTTCTTGTCGGGCGAGACAAAGTCATGTTTCTGGGCGCCGAAATGGCGAATGCAAATTTCACAAAACTTGCACAAAATGGTTTAGTCTACCGGAAAAAAAATTGAGCTCCCAGATTTAGCTTGGATGGTCGGCCGAATGGCTATTGGCGTCCTAGAACTTTTGGTCTGACGTCGGCCTCAGTAGGCGCACGGCTGTGTACTGTCCCACTGAGGCCGACGTCGGCCCGAAAATCTCTTGCTGGCAGGGCACACACTGACGCAAGCAAGCACGCACGACTACACACACACACACACACACACACACACACACACACACACACACAACTCACACAAGCACACACACACACACACACACACACATACACACAAACACACACACACACACACAACTCACACAAACACACACACAAACACACACACACACACACAAACACACACACAACTCACATAAACACACACACACACACACACACAACTCACACAAACACACACACAAACACACACACACACACACACACACACACAACTCACACAAACACACACACACAAACACACACACACACACAAACACACACACACAACTCACACAAACACACACACACACACACACACAACTCACACAAACACACACACAAACACACACACACACACACACAACTCACACAAACACACACACAAACACACACACACACAACTCACACAAACACACACACACACACACACACACACACACTAACCTCCAAGTCATTCTTGTAAGGAATAAAGTACTCGAGTAGGAACACCACAAGTGCCATCAGAAGGCCAAAAGGTACTGCCAACAAAGCGAAGGGCTTCTTGAACTGTTCGTGCATTCTGAAACAACATACACAACATACTAGTCATTCCTTTCCAGTGAGCGAAAAGTCATCGGTGTCCGACATCGGCCGCTGTTGGCTCTATGGAACACACTCCTACGCAGATCCTGCATAAGACCCATCCTGTTAAAACGTTTAGACGACATATCCTTCGTTGCTTGCACATTCATTGTATATTAACTCATTTCGGCCAGTCACATCCGGATGCGGCTGGCCGCGATTGAGTGAAACAGCAACAAACACCAATCACAACAGCCACACTATAATTATAATATAATAATAATAATAATAATAATAATAATAATAATAATAATAATAATAATAATAATAATAATAATAATAATAATAATAATAATAATAAGCATTATTATTACATCATCATAACAGCCAACGAACAAGTGAAATCGTAAGGTTAGAAAAATTCAATTCAATTCAATTTTAAAAAAAAACTTTATCTATCCCTTAAAGGGCAATTACTGCAGTTGTAAGATCGAAATGCGGAAATAATAATAATAATAATAATAATAATAATAATAATAATAATAATAATAATAATAATAATAATAATAATAATAAGTAAACGGAAAAGTGGAATCGTAAGATTTGAAAAAAAATCGAAATGCGGAATTGGCCGGGCTGGTGGGGTGTGGGCGTGGATAGACTTGTAGCCAAGCAGAAAGTTTAGTTTAGTTTAGTTATTTGGGTTTAACGCCGAGCAGGTAGCAGAAAGTTTAAGGGCGTGTTTAAGAGACACTAAGATATGGTTTTGTTTAGTTCTTTGTGTTCGGGACGTTCAGGTCGGGTTGGAGCCGTTGGCGCCGGCAATGAGACGCCTGGGCGACAAGCATCTCCCGTCCTGAGCCATTGTCCATTTTCTGTTTGTAAACTGCTGTGTGAGTAACTGTGAGTTGCACCTGAGGTGGCGAGACACATTTTCCTGTGCGTGGCTACATGTATTTGGAACAATAAAGTTCATTGATTGCTTGATTGAGAGAGATAAAGATCGGTGGGCTAAAAATAACCCATTGTATTACTTCCTGCAAGACACTTTCAGTCTTCAATATTTTTAACTAATCTACGTCCTGTCTAAATCCATCCAGGAAAACAGTTCCTGTAAATTTATCGAAGCCATGTTTCTGGTCCAGCTTTACGACAAGCATTGGTGGGAGGAGGGGGGGGGGGGATATTAACCGCAATTTGCTTATCTCCTTGAGCCAGGCTGGGGCCAAAATGCCCAAGTCTGCTTTACAGTTCAGGGAATACACCAACCATGACAGTTCAAGGGTGGTGCCAGAACAGCTTGGCGCCTGTAGGTGCCAAGCTATTCTGGCACCTCCCTTGAAATATTACAGTCGATCCATATCTGCCATTTGAAGGCAAAAGACAATAAGTCCTTGTTTGTGAAAAGCGAGAGTTTTTATTTAATGAAATGATAATCTAGCTTTTCACGAAATGGACTTACTGTCTTCCTCCTTCACCGAGTAAGTATCTTGTTGTAATGTTGGACAGCTGAATGAGTCAGGCTTTAGGTTGTCAGCTTATCCTCCTTATTCCATTCACTGGAATGAGTCAGGCTTTAGGTTGTCAGCTTATCCTCCTTATTCTATTCACTGGAAATAATGTTACTTGGAAAGTAATTGGAAAGAAAGCATCGCTGTCCGGGCTTTTAACCCTTTAAACCCTTTAACTCTTTTAGCCCCAAGGTCCCATTTCTCAAATTGTGGAGGTGTTGCCTAACTACTATGTACCAGTTGCTGGAGATGGCTTGACCAAGATAATTCAAGGGTAGTGCCAGATTAACTTGGCGCCTGTGATTGTGCAACTTACAGCCTATAGCCATGAAGTCCAAAACCACAGTTCAACACATAAATATCCGTAATTGTTACTCAGACATCAGTTGGATACATGAACGAACGTGCATCCTGTGCAAGCCACTAAGCAAGGCGCTCCGCTATAGCGGAGCGCCTTGCTTAGTGGTTTGCGCAGGACTAAGACCACTCATCGGACTTACTGGTGGTGCTTGAAGGCATTTCGAGGTTTGGTCAGCTGCTCTATGTACGGTGCCAGCATCCCGTATAGTAAGGCTCCAATAAGTGCGCCCAGCAGAGTGAATACTGAAAAACACGAAGGAATGTTTATAGATACTGTACACACAATTAACTCATTCGAGACTTTGCGGCCTCCGGATACTGACGCGGCATAAGCCGCGTATCCGGAGACGCCATGTCTCGAATGAGTTAAAATGTGTGCTAGTTTGTGATTGTGAACCTCAAGGCCTACAGCCGTATGGCTGAAAATTACATTTCAGGACACAATATTCTTAATGGTAATTTGAATTTCAGTTGTCTGAAACAGCGTTAACATCGAAAACAATATAATCTTTTTCTGTCAGATATACACTGGAGATTTTGTATTAAACACACGCACACACACACACACACACACACACACACACACACACACACACACACACACACACACACACACACACACACACACACGCACACACACACACACACACACAAACACACACACACACACACACGCACACACACACAGACACACACACACACGCACACACACACACACACACACACACACACACAAACACACACACACACACACACACACGCACACACACACAGACACACACACACACGCACACACGCGCGCGCGTGCGCACACACACACACACCCACACATTAAAAAAACTATAAGTAGTGTGCATCAGAATAAAAGTATAATTTTTGTGTGTGGAATAAACATCGAGCAACTTGAAATTCTCAATTCAATTCACAGATTGAATAATGTTTATCACAATACAGTTCAGTTCACTTGTTTGAAATGGTATTCCCGCTTTCGGAAATTCCCATACGGGTTCCACCCAACCCTTACAAGTCTTCCCTTAGTTTCCTGTGATACAGTGCCAACACGTGTATGAATAGTTTCGTGTGTTTCTTTTACGCCTTGGCTGTCGTTAGCGCTTTTTGTCGCGATGATTCCTGCAAAAATCGCTACCGACAGCCAACGGGTTAATTGAAATATTTGAATAACGTGCGCGTGCGGTAAGTGTGTATGTTAGAGACTAACTTGCATTTGGGGCCCAAGCTCCAACCTGTGCCAACACCATTCCTGGACACTGCAAAAAAATAAGAAAACAATACACGTACGGTTAGTAAACGTCTCGAGTACAATTATTGTCGTCATGCCTCTCATAGGAAGGCTGCATCGCGACACTGACGATATAGTGTTAGTTAGTTTGGGGTTTAAGGTCCACGGCACCGGCAGGGGCGGATCCAGAGAGTGTCTCGACGGGGGTGGGGGAGGGGGGCACAACAGCCCTCCCCCCCTCCCCCGCCCTGTTTTCTACACTGTGTCATACAAAAGAAATCCAGACCAAAGCAGTGACTATCAGGCGAGCATAAAATCATAATAAAGAAAGAAACACGCTTAAAATTATTCTTTCTTTGTGCTTTTCTTTTGGGGATTTTCTTTCAAATTGTACTATCGTGTTGTAACCGTTCTCTCTACGCGTGTTTCTTTTATTTTTTTTTTTCCTTGGAGTTTTCTCAGACATCATCATCATCATCAGTCCCTTGCCCGAACTGGGCGTTGGGGGGACTGAAAGGCAGCAGCAACAGACAGTGCTCTCCACTGAGTTCTATTTTGGGCGGTGGCAAGCAAGTCTGGCATCTCGAGTTCGGTCCATTCTTTTATGTTTGCGACCCAACTCTTTCTCTGACGACCTCGCCGACGACTTCCTTCGAGAGTGCCTTGGAGGATAGTCTTGGACAAGGTGTTGTGTCGGGTCACGTGGCCAAACCAAGCAAGCTTGCGCCGTTTCACGGTTGCCAGAAGGGGTTCATGTGGGCCCACCAGGGAAGTGACGATGCTCCGTACATATTCGTTGGTCTTGTGCTCGCGGTACGAGATGTGGAGCAACTTCCTCAGGCACTTGTTCTCAAAGGCCTGGATTTTCTTTTCTGAGTCTGCAAGCAGCGTCCAAGTCTCACAGCCGTAGAGTAGAATAGACACTACGAGGGACTTGTAAAGCCTGTACTTGATGGTGAAGCTGATGGAGTTACTTCGCCATATCCTGTCCAGCCTGGCCATTGCGGATGTTGCTGTACCTATCCTGATACGGATCTCTGCTATGCAACTACCGTCTTTGGACAGGGTGGCTCCCAAGTACTTGAAGCTATTGACCTCTTCTAGCTTCTGGCCGTTCATGTGAATGTTGCTGCTGCTGTCGCTTGTGGTGTTGATCATCACTTTGCTTTTATCCGTACTGATCTCCATGCCATAAGACCCTGCGCTACTTGAAAGTTTGTCTGTCAGGTTTTGCAGCTCACTATTGCTGCCTGCCATGAGGTCAATGTCGTCTGCGAATCGAAGATTGCACAGGGATCTGCCACCAATAGAGATTGAAGTATGGTGGTCGTGGAGGGTTTCCTGCATGATCTTCTCCAGGAATATGTTGAAAAGGACAGGAGAGAGCAGGCATCCTTGACGGACACAGATCGTCGTCCTGAAGAACTCGCCTGACTGATTGTTAAGTAGAACCGCGCTGCAGGCGTTCTTGTAAAGCGCTTCTATCATTTGGATCAGCCCCTCCTCTATGTTGAACGATCTCATGACTTGCCAGAGTCCGTCGTGCCAGACGCGATCAAATGCTTTCCTGAACTCAATGAAGTTGTGGTAGAGTTCGCGCTGATGCTGCAGATGTTTCTCGATCAGGACGCGGCAGTTGAAAATCTGCTTTACAGTGCTTCTTCCAACTCTGAAGCCAGCCTGTTCTTCTGCCAGCAGTTCCTCGGCGAAAGTTTTGAGGCGGTTGAGAATGATTCTAAGCATTACTTTGCTAGGGTGACTTATCAGACTGATAGTTCTGTAGTTCTGGCACTGTTTCAGGTTTCCTTTCTTGGGGAGCGGGATCACTAGAGACTGTGTCCATTCTACTGGCCATTTCTTTTGCTCCCAGATCTTTTGACAGAGTGTAGTGAGTACCTTCGTTGTTACTTCTCCTCCATGTTTCAACAGTTCAGCAGGTACGTTGTCTACACCTGGAGACTTTCCTCCCTTCAGGCCGCGTACAGCTGTTTCCACCTCTTCAGCTAACACTGGCAGGTCTTCGGCCTTCCTGGCCCCAGCCTGGTTGTTTTGGAGGATGCTGGTGTCTGGCTCAGCCTTGTAGTTATACAAGTCTCGGCAGTACTCAGTCCATCTGTTTAGTACAGCAGTGTTTTCCGTAAGGAGTTGGCCGCTGCTGTCTTCGATGACTGTGGCTGTTCGCTGTTGAGTCTTGGTGAGGGTCCTTAGCGTTTCATAAGCCTTCTTGCTGTTGCCGTTTGCCATGCCCTCTTCCACGCTACGACACTGGTCTTCAATCCAATCTTCTTTGGCTTCTTTCATCCTCTTCCTGATCTTCTTGTTGACAAGTCTGTACTTGTTTGCTGATGTGAGGTCTTGGCCTCTCTTTTTCTTCCAGGCTCTCCTCTCATCACAGAGATCAAGGATGTCATCGGTGACCCAGGGCTGTTTGCGCTTCCTCTGCTTCCCCAGCACTTCTTCTGCTGTAGAAAGTAACACCTCTTTTATATTTCCAGCAAGGGTGTCTACGTCCCAGTCCAAAGTAGCCAAGGCTGCAAATCTGCCTCCCACCTGGGCTTGGAAGACCTCTTCTACTTCCGGGTCTTTTAGCTTCTCGAGGTCGAATCGGATGCGAGGACTCTTGCTGTCTCGTTTCAATGCCAGCTTCAACTTGAGGCTAGTAAGGACGAGGTTGTGGTCGCTGACAATATCAGCGCCAGGAAAGGACCTCGTTTGTGCTTTGTTAACGCTGGATTTGAATCGTCGAGGCAGCAAGATGAAGTCAATCTGGTTATGGACCAGGCCTCCTGGCGATTGCCATGTCACTGTTCTTGACTTCTTGTGTGGATGGAGGGTATTAGCAACGGTAAGACGGTGACTCTGTGCGAACTCTAAAAGTCGCAGGCCTCTGTCGTTTGTTTCTCCAAGGCCAAACTTGCCAGCTGTTCCTGCCCATTGTTGGTAAGCGTCAGGGCCGATCTTTGCATTCCAGTCACCGAGGACAGTCAGAATGTCTTTCTTAGGTGTTTTCTTGATGATGTTGTCCAGTTGTTCGTAAAATTCTTCTAATTCCTCATCATCATGATCTGCTGTTGGAGCGTATACTTGTATTATAGTGATGTTGTGCGGTCGGGCGGAGATGCGGATGGAGATTAGTCTGCTTGACACGGGGGTGCAGCTGATGACAGTTCCAGCCACCTCTTTCCTTACGATAAAAGCTACGCCATGTTCGTGCTTGGTTTCTTTTCCGCTGAACCAGATTTTATGGCCTTCATCTGTTGTTGTTTCTCCGAAGCCTGTCCATCGAACTTCTGCAAGTCCTACAATGTCCCAACGATAGCGCTTTAACTCGTGGGTGAGTTCCTTCACTTTGCCGCACTGGTAGAGTGTGCGACATACATACCTAGAGTCATATCTAGAGGTGACGATTTTATTTGTTAAAACTTTTCTTCTTTTATCTCGGCACACAGCACTGCTTTTGGCACTTTATAAAAGGAAGGGCTGATCATAATTATCTACATGCACTTGTCCTCCCCGCCTCCACCCCACCTCCCTAACACAACAAGATTAATCGGCACTTCTGATTCTTATATGGTGTTAATTTTCTTATTGAAAACATTGTTCTATATGGAGTTTTTGCATGAGCAATCACCTTGTGTTTGACAACAAAACCAAAAACTCCTCCGTCTGAGGAACAACACAACCAGTTGTGAAAATCGTGATACTGCTCTAAACACCCACAAACCTCCTCCACATGAGGAACACACAATCAGATCACAGAAATAGTCTGATGTATACCTCTTACACTGGCTGATGATTACTTAAAGAGTTACTTATTGATAAAATCGAGACATTTCACACACACCCTCCGCTGACACGCATCAATGACTACATTGCTACCCTGATGGACACTGGTGCATGTCCATGGACACTACCTCAAAAGACAAAGCTACTCAATCTGAGTGAGACTGGAGACCCACGGCTGTGCTCAGAGAGTGGTGTGTGACGGGATTAGGGGATTAGCAATCACCTGTGACACCCGGGCCAGTCGGCTGCTCACCCCGGGGGAGACACTCACAGCGCAGTTGATTTCTCGCTTTCTGATCACAGTCAGACTTAAACCTAGATGACTGCTACGCATGAGGATGCAATGTGAATGGTGTCTCACAGAAAGAGATAATGCTTCTCATGAGCCCCTGTAACTGATGGGGCACATGAAACTCTATGTCTTGCTGAGGGATTGAGTTGGGCCCCAGATCAACAAAGATCGGACCCTAGGGTTGACCAGATGGCTGCCTCAGTCTGAGGTTGCAATGCGGATTTTATCGCACAGCATGAGGCACTGATTTACATAAGCCCCTGTGGGCTGGGGCACATGGCACTCTGTGTCTGGGTTAAGTACTGTAACAGGTGCAGGTCAGCAGGATATTTGACTACTCCAGGCCCACCCACCGATCCCGTGAGATAATTGTGAAATACACAGTACAACAAAAGAAGAACCATCGAATAGTAAAACACAACTTCCACAAATAACCAACAGCAAAAACAAATTGTTTGGTCAGGGCTGACGGAGGGGGGGGGGGCGGGCCACCTGGCCCCCCCCCCCCCTCTAGATCCGCCACTGACCGGAGTGATAATGGACGGCCCTAGCGGGCAAGTTATGGGAGGCAGGGGACGCTATTACCTATAACCAGACAAATTGTGTCCCCTGGCCATTTGATAAATCCGAGCCTTACCATATTTGAACAATCGAAACGTCCTGTATCCAACTACGCGAAGTATGCGTCTCGGAAGACTTAACTCGCTATACGACACTTTCGCAGCTATTCATGCGGGGCGACGTGGATGCGTTAATTCCACTACTTCTGAACAGAACCGTGATAGCTCAAGGGCGATTGCAGAATAGCTTGGCGCCAAATTTGGGATAACACCGTGAAAAATTTCGTGATAGCTCGGCGCCTGAGGCGTAACTTCTGAACCTACAATACATTGTGTTTCACAGGGCTGGCTGCAAAAGCTCAACTCACTGTGCTTAATGTGTGGCGTTCGTGCATTTTCTGACATACATCAATGTCCTAACGAATGTGTAAACTCTGAGTAAATGTGTGAACTTCGTGCCTTTTATTAACCCCTTGCCTGTTACTCACCGCTCGGAGGACAACACGCGTGACAAAACGTCTTTTCCACCGAACGGTTCCGTCAGTAGCGGTCAAGGGGTTAACTCATTCGAGACGTGCCGCCTCCGGATACGCGACATCAGCCGCGTATCCGGAGGCGGCACGTCTCGAATGAGTTAACAAAAGGCACTGTGGTCAAGGGGTTAATCAACAAATAAAATAAATAGTACTTACAGCCCCAGCCAGCGTCATGCCGGACCCCAGTATAAACGGGCCCATACATGACGTCAGAACGCCCTTCCCGCCAAAACACGACACGTACTCCTCGCTGGCCTTCTGGAACTTTCTTCTTGTCGCGGGCAGCAGCGACAGCAGGGACAGACTCAAGTGACCTGTGGGGTAAAAAAATCATGACACTTTATTATTGCTCTTTCCGTGTTCTTGTCCGTACAAAAGCACCACGGTTGCGTTCGGCGCGAAATCACGAGTACGAGTGGCTCCATTGATATTTTTCCATTTTCTGACGAAGTGTGCAGCCTGAATTTCAAGAGGGGATGTCCGTAATCATCTCGTGAAGAAAGCCTTGGATCGCTTATCCTGAACAAAGAGTAAACAGAAGAGGAGGGGCGGGGGCGGGGGCAGGGGAGGAGGGCGGCAGGGGTTGGGGCGGTACCACCACGGATTAACTCATTCGAGACATGCCGCCTACGTATCCGTAGGTAGCAGGTCTCGAATGAGTTAACGGCGATTTATTTTGCCATTCACGAAAACCACTTTAGGGCTTTATCCATACCCCGCCCCCCCCCCCTTCCCCCACCTCATCCTCCGCCCCCCGTCCCTCGGAACCACTAACCTGTTAGTTACGACCTTGCACGTGAACACAATAGCACTGTCTTCCTACGTGCAATTTTGACCCCCTTCACCGCAAGCGTCTAGAAATGATTTCTCTAGATTCGCTGCACTGTGACATTGCCTTACATCGTCAGACTGAGCCACAGGTTTCCTAACGGCGCCTGTAGGAGGCGTAGATACTCGTGAGCCCCCGCAACTTCAGGGGTTAATGAAGCAACATGCCATTTTGCGTTTGTGTCTTGCTGTTTTCCGGAAGTCAAGAATTTAACCAATTAAAACCTTAGGCAGAAATTTCAAAATTTACAAGTTGTCATATGAAAGCTGTACAACAGCTCAAAAAACAAAGTTACTATGACAGTTCAGCTGTTCTGGCACCACCCTTGAACTGTTATGGTCAAATTGTGTCAGGGAAGTGGATGCAAGGTGTTGGGAAGGTTAAAGTAGTGTATAATTGTGCGTGTGTCTGAGAGAGAGTGTGCTGTTGTGCATGCGCAGTGAGTCCAGTGTTTTCCTGGAGAACAGCGCTATACAAGAGTTATGTATTATTATTATTAAGTTTATATCATGTTATAGCGTATCACTGCTGAAAGGTTTAACCCTTTGACTTCTACTGACGACTTCTAGTGATGATACTGTCCAGCGTTAACCCATTCAGCCGTAACAAACCTGCAGCAGGAGGTGGATCGACCATGATAATTCAAGGTTAGTGCCAGATTAGCTTGGCGCGAACAGGCGCCAAGCTAATCTGGCACTAACCTTGAATTATCATGGTCGATCCACCTCCTACAACTGATATATAGTCGCAAAGTGACATCCTCAAATTCTCGGAAACCCAGCCTTGCGTCTAAATCAAACGGTGTTCGTCAGTAGCAGTCAAAGGGTTAACTCATTCGAGACTGACGTGTCACCTCCGATACGCGGCTTAACGCACGTCTCGAATGAGTTAAAGTAGCTTAAATCTGTAATAAAATAACATAAAATAATATATGCTTTGAATTTGTAACAAGCAAAATAAAATAAAATAAAATAAAATAATTTTCTTTAAAGCACAACTAGAGAATATAAGTGTCGGAAATCTGCACACAGAGTAGTGAAGGAAAGCAGGATAGACTTCCGTTTTCCTAATACCGGTAAAGCAAAAGGTCCTTGGGCCGACGTCGCCCTTTAGTCGGCCTAATGCCGTAGTCGGCCCGATGACATTTTGAATGGAAATGTGAGTACTTTTGCTCAGCAGACGGTGATGTCACGGATGTGTCACAGGGAGTGTTTGGTTTTCTCGCTAATTACTAACATAATATTTGACCAACCTTCGATTATTTGATTAGCGGGTACACGTACTAGACCGTAACATACACGTGTGCATAGGTTTACGTCGATTTTCTCTCTTGTGTATTTATATCTTTTGAGAAATATATTCATGCATGTGCGTCATTTTAGGACCTAGAACATTTGCATGTTTGCGTTTTCTCTCGTTTTGTTCCTAGTTAACACACTCAGTCCTGATCGAGATCGAAATTTCCAAATTATTTGGTAACTGTTATTAGAAGAGTACGTAAATGATCATGATACGCGCTATTGTGGCACCAAGGCGCCAAGCTATTGTGGCACCACCCTTGAACTATCATGGTAGCTGTCATGGGGGCTGATTTGGTTAACTCATTCGAGACGTGCCGCCTCCGGATACGCGGCTTATGCCGCGTATCCGGAGGCGGAACGTCTGGGATGAGTTAAGCAAATCCGAGCATAATGCTTGGTCGCGTGACTAGCACAGTCTTCAGGGATCAATGTACATTTAGCGTCACCGACTGAATAGAAAATGTCCCCCTACTTCCGAGGTACACTTTAATGGAAATGGGTCCAGCAATAGGCACGGACACCTATGCGTGACATAGATCCTCATGAGTAGAGTCGGGTGGGGTGGAGGGGGGGTGGGTGGGGGAAATCTATGCCTATGACAAATTTTAGCACGCTGATTACCGATTGCCGCAATGTGTACAGAAAATCATAAACCAAGCCAACGGATACCTATGCAAAATATATCCATGCTCATGCGGGAGAGGGGGTGGGTGGGTGGGTGGGTCGGGGGGGGGGGGGGCTCATAAGGATGCATGCCTATTACAGATTTTTGCTTTGATAAGGGGTAACAATAATGTGCATATGCAACCATAAACCAAGCAAACAGATAACAATGCAAGACAAAGATCGTCATGAAGGGGCTCATGAAGGTCAATGCCCATTACGGATTTTTAGGGGCGAGTAAGGTAGCCGATATAATTATTATGTACATAAAATCAACAAGATGGGATGAACCATAACCCACAAAGTCCCTTCTATATGAGAGATGTCCTCGCTGTCAATGGTCTCTACCTTTTGTCTTTGACCTGATTTTCTGATGTTCAATTATCTCCTATTGAAAAAGTCTCGCAGATCTGCCAGTGCGTCAGTGAGTTCTATAAGGGGCGCAGGACATACGCGTCATTGATTTGTCAAACGTCATTTGTCATAACGTAAGTTTTAGTTTTTACGTAATTTTATATTTTACGTGATATGAGTTTCACTTTCGATTTATAGCCTTGAGAAAATGGTGACAAAACTAGAACTTCACGGTACAATTTCAAGTCTTGCTGTAATTTGTGTGAAAGCAGGTTGACTTTACTAAGTACTACATGATATACGAAGTCACAGGTCACCTGCATGCTCTTCTGAAAGCGCGTCGATGTGTGTGTGCGTGCGTGCGCGCGCGCTCCAACCATCTCCAAGAGGCATAGATCCTCATGCGCCTGGAGGGCGCATGAGGATCTATTCCTCCTGGAGATGAGCGATTGTTTGTGTGTGTGTGTGTGTGTGTGTGTGTGTGTGTGTGTGTGTGTGTGTGTGTGTGTGTGTGTGTGTGTGTGTGCGTGTATGTGTGTGTTAGAGAGATAGAGAGCGAGAGCGAGAGAGAGAGAGAGAGAGAGAGAGAGAGAGAGAGAGAGAGAGAGAGAGAATGACAATGACAATGACAATCAATCTTTATTTTCCAAGGATAAAACGATTTAGGTCTGAAGACCTTTCTTCCATCTTGTCCTTGCTAAACTACTTACACAAACACTCACGGGGCCGCACGCATTGACACACCATAAGCGCCCAACAAAGCGAGTCATACTGGCTGCCCCCCCCCCCCCCCCCCCCGCCCCCTCGATCAGCTGCCGCTCGAAAGCGACAGCAGGGATACAACCAGTGTGTAGGCGATCATATACAAAAACATAAACGCACTTAATACACGTAATGAGATATACATGCGCTACCATCTAACAAATGTACCATAAGATCACAACAACAACAAACCAACAACAATCAGACAGACAAATTCAAAATACCACGTCATTCTAAGACAAAGACAGTTTACGCTTACATTTGTAGCAAATGCTGATGAAAGCATTTATGGTCGTGATAGATTTTATTTCTTTTGGAAGTGAATTCCATTCTTTGGCTGCTGAACATGACAAGGGCGATTTAAAAATGTCAAGGCGGGGCCTAGGCACTACCAGGTCGTTCCTCAGTGTCGGGTACGGAGTGTGGGGAGCATTAAAGAGAGCAGCGAGATATCCAGGTGATTTTGAGAGAGAGAGAGAGAGAGAGAGAGAGAGAGAGAGAGAGAGAGAGAGAGAGAGAGAGAGAGAGAGAGAGAGAGAGAGAGAGAGAGAGAGAGAATGACGTCATATTTTCATATTTAGAGTATTATGTCAGTGTCTGCGTGGTGACGGAGTTGGTTCTTTTACGTCACCGCCACTGTCTGATTTTCTCTAGAAGTAAATCTTTTTTAGTGTTTTAATTCTTTTCTTACAAAAAAATAATTTTTGATAAAGAAGTTGAAAGGATACAAACTTGGCTAACCAACTCATCCAATGTCTTTCTCCAAACTAGCTATATGCAAAAGTTCAAGTAAATATGACAAAAATTACGGACTCTAATCTGGGTCAACCGACTTCCTATAAACGGTTGTTTATGTCTTCATTGAGACATTCAATTAAATATGCTCGGATGCTCTCTTATCCACCCACTTAAGAAAGAGTGAGAAAGAGAGAGATAATGATGAATCGTTTTATTGACAGGATAAAGTTTTAGGCGAAACGCCTCTCTTACAAACTGTCCTGTTAGAAAACAAACATTAACAGCAAAAGTAAGTGAAACACAATAACACAATAAATCGAAACATGAAGAAATAAACTGAAAAAACCCACAATACAAAAGCAATGCAAATAATGCGCACACATATCAATAACAGTGAATAATAATTAGAGAGAGAGAGAGAGAGAGAGAGAGAGAGAGAGAGAGAGAGAGAGAGAGAATGACGTCATATTTAGAGTATTATGTCAGTGTCATCTGGTGACGGAGTTGCCTCTTTTACGTCACCGCCACTGTCTGACTATATCTAGAAGTAAAGTATTGGTGAGGGTTTTAATTCTTTTCTTACAAAAATTAATTTTACTAAAGAAGTTGAATAGATACAAAGCTGAAAAACCAACTCATCCAATGTCTTTCTCCAAACTAGCTAAATGCAAAAGTTCAAGTAAATATGATAAAAAATACGGACTCTAATCTGGGTCAACCGACTTTTTATAAACGGTTGTTTATGTTTTCATTGAGACATTCAATTAAATATGCTCGGAGGCTCTCTTATCCACCCACTTAAGAAAATATTTCGCCAAGTTTCAAGCTTGTGTGTTCAGAACTATCGGAGATTCTCTTGTTTACATACATAAGCACACACATACATACATACATATGCACATACGGCGCTTCTCGCCAAATGTACGTTCAGCAGCGAGGTTAGCGTAGCTAGACATGACGTAATTTTTATCTTGTTACTTCAATTGTTCAATTGTTAGAGGTTTAGCCTGCCCGCCGTTGACATCATGGACATGCTATTAAATTAGCCCCACCGCGACCCGTCCTAAAAAGTCCCTTCTATATATAGAAGGGACTTAAAGACCAAACAAATGACAAAAAAAGGAAGAGATAAAAGAGCAGTTGTGTACAACAGGAGGAGTGGATCAGCATGAACCCCTGCATGATACAAATGCTTATGAACGTCTGTGCCCCTTGCAGACTTATAAACACATTTTTAGGGTTAAGCAATGTATATTTACAATATAAACTAAAAACTAAACGAACAGCACTTCAGAAACACTAGTAAAAATATGTCTAGCAGAAGAAATGGAAACTCATTGGCCCTTCACGATGCGGCTGCTTCATAAGGATCATATAAATCCTCATAAAGCCCGTAACATACAACGGCTCATGAGACTCTACGCCCCTTAACCCCTTCGTTTCCAGTGATCACGGAATTCGCGTCTGAAACGACTTCACGCTGCCCGGCAATCGCATGAAAACCACAAACAAAATGGGACCAAACATTAGGCGTACAGAACACATGACTAACAAGAGACATAAATCCTCATGAGCCTTTATGTCTCTTGTAGCTAGGTAGTGTCCGCCTTGCCATTGCAGTTGAGGGGTTAAAGATATCGTGCGGTCTTTAGGGACATGCGCATTCACAGCCTTCCATACTCCAATGTCTCGTGTTTGCAATGCTCTTAGCCTTACCGTCCTACAAGCAGGCAATACAAACTCGGCCAGCAGCTAAGTAACACTGTTTATCTCTCGTCTTCTGCGACTGCAAACACCGGCTCTTTTTAACGCTGGCAAAACATTTTCTTTTTCGTTCGGGCGTGACGCATCCTCGACCTGATCACGCCCAAATATAAAAATAATCTGGTCGAAGTTATACACAGCGGTTGCAGGTGCGGGCAGTTTGCTTTGTGCAAGCAGAATTTGTATCTGACAAACATTGACAAGGCCATGAGATGGCTAACCACATCGCGAAAAAATATATACGAACCTACATTTTCTACATTTAAAAGCAGGATGAATCGACAATGATAGCGCGAGGGTTGTGTCTGATTGGCTTGGCGCCTGCAAGCGAATCAGACACAACCCTCGCGCTATTATTTTCAGTCCACCTTCAGCAACTTATCAATTAATGTACGTAAGGAGTAAACGACGATGGCAACAGACTGTCAATTTGTGTTTGTCAGTGGAGCTAGAATGGGAAAGTAAATGCAACGGCAAATGTCCCCTCGAGGCACAAAAAGAGATTCAGCAGTCTCAGACCCTTCAGAAGTTAACAAGACAACATGAAGATCATGGAAACGCTCCCTGGGGAACCATGAAGAAGACTCCATAGTCCTACAAGACATTGTCTGAGCATTAAGACACTGAGCCCTCAGGTCCATTTTCCTCTTCAAATCCGCCAGTTGTCCTCTGAAGACTTCATTAATAATGCACTGACTTCCATTAAAAATGCGAAAAGTATTTGTAAGTGTACCCGCAAACAAGAGCCACCGTGACAGCAAAACAAGAAATTTATTTGTTGCTTACTTCAGATGTTTAGCCTACTGTCTGAGCTACCTTTACACACAAATTGGATGAGTTATCGCCCATAGCTACATTGGAGGACACAGGGTTTCATTAGTGGTGAAAATAAGCAAAACTGGACACACTCTGTGAAGCAAGTTTACTGTGGTATGTTTTAACACACAAGTTGTGTGGATTGCTTATGATGTTATTAACTGCCTCAAACAAAATTTGACTCGAAAAATTCATTAGAGACCCAGAACTTCCGGTGCACATCATTTTCTTAATAAATCTTATTTGATTTAGTGTGAATTACTTTCAAACCATTCTTATGCTCCAGTGACTGACACAGAGATAAGAACACACCCATATCCATTTGATCAGGTAAATATGGCCGCTAACCTAAAAAAAAAACTTTTGATAAACATGTCTGTAGGTCATGTTGATTATTTAGGTACCTTTGACAAATGAAAAGTAGGTCAAGACCAATCAGGCCGGATTTTCATGCACACAGACCCTAGTGACACTGCACATTGGTTGGCTTTCAGCTGTGTCATCTGCAGATGCTCCCCATTTCACTTTCAATATCCTGTGATGGTAGTGTCACTGATGACGTCATAAGTCATCGTTGTGCGATTTTTAAGACTAAACATTCTATTTGCACGCAACATAACACACACTCTTCATAACATGTTCTAATAAATGTCGTAAAAATAACCAGGATTAAAGCATATTTACAAAGAAAAGCGCCATGGTGAAAAAATCGCGTTTCTTTTGTTGATCAGCATAGGTTTAGAGACAGAGGAATCGTGATATTCCAATGGTGGTACTAGAATAGGTTGTAGCACAGGCTTGGGATGGTTGCTGCGTATAGTTGGTCACTTCTTAACACGGGTAGTAGTAAATATTTACTACTAAGTGTGTTAAGAGTTTGCCAGGTACTAACGATCATCGCATGCCTGTGGTTTGTAACTTCTTGCGAGTTGGCGCCTGAAGACATAATAGCTCAGAAGACAGATCGACCATGAGGGTATAAGGGTGGTGCCAGAATAGCTTGCAGCCTTTTGCGAGTTGTCGTCTGAAGACATCATAATAGTTCCAAAAGACAGCTCGACCATGATAGTTTAAGGATGGTTTCAGAATAGCCTGGAGCCTCTTAACTGCAGTTTCCATATAAATTTCATGAGACGGATCGACCATTACAGTATAAGGGTGGTGCCAGAATAGCTTGCAGCCTCTTCCCTCTGCAGACCACATTGTACATTACAGTTCAGGAGAAGGAACGACATGACAGTATACAGGTAGTGCCAGAGCAGCTTGGTGTCTATTGAAAGTTGTTGTCTAAAGATATCATAACAGTTAAAAAGATAGATCGATCATGGTAGTTTAAGAGTGGTGCCAGAAAAGCCGGAAACTTCTTGCCAGTTTTGCTCTGTAGACATCATAATAGACCCATAGACAGAACCATCACTTCAAGGTAGTGCCAGAATAGCTTGGAGCCTCCTGCGAGTTGTCCTATGATGACGTCATACAGCGAACATGAACTACCATGGTCGTGGTACACAGTGTCGTTGCCTGTCAGGATTCGCTGAGCGCGTTACAGAAAGTCGACACGTAGACGGAAGAACCATAGATTAACTCTCACGAGTAATGATACGCTTCCTGCAGACAAAAAGGTTCAAAAGCCTCAGACAAATGACAACGCAACAAGCGTATGGAATTCCCTCGATGCTTAAAGAACAGTCAAACAGTGAGCAAAAGATTCTCGGGCCGACGGCGCGGGCCCACTGCGGCCGACGTCGGCCCGAGGGTCTTTGGCTTTCTGAGAACATTGGGAATATGAACACATTGACGGGAGAGGTAATTTTTTTTAGCAAAAAGCACAGATTTTCACGAATAAATATATGCGTCTAGTGAGGCAACAGTTTCAACGTAGACAAAGAGTTGACAAGCAAGTGTAACCCTGTAACCCTTTCACCGGTCGTGCTTTTTTCTCTAAAACATGCCTTTTCAATTTTAAAACAATCATTTGCTATTCACAAGCCGAAAAGCCATTAACCCCTTACTTCCGGTGACGATAATAATATGCTTTCTAAAGACAATAAAGCCTGCAGACGAAGGCTCATGAGCAAATTAGAAGGCATATTAGTATGGCCACCGGAAGTAGGGATTAAAGCCCTTACTTCCGGTTAAAAATAATGTGTTTTATAACGTTGGAAAGAAATGGACATGAAGCTTTGCAAGCGCTTAATCCTTGAGGGCATAATATGTGTTCGATGATATAATTTACAATGGCCAGAGGTTGATAAATATTTTGTCCCTTCACTGAATGTTTTCTGCAGATATACTGTGCAACAACCGCAGGCCGGAAGCTGACAAGCTTTTAACCCTTTCACTGCCTGCGGCCATGCACTATGTTTCTGAAGCTACTGAAAGACCGACCGACCGGTAGGCTTCCCATGCTTGAGAATCTTAGCAGTAACTTGGCTAAACCGGAAGAAGAGATTCTGTTTTTGTCACGGAGGTTCGGGTCGGGATGCGGCCACTGGCGCCGGCCATTAGATGCCTTGCCGACGGGCTTCACCCGTCCCGAGTCATTGTCCATTTTGTATCTCTGTTATTGTAATTTATGGAATGAGCGAGTGAATCAATGAATCAATGAATCAATGAATCAATGAATCTTTATTTTACAACGGTAAAGATATTAACAATGCCAGAGGCAATGCCATTTTTCAAATCTGCCGTTGCTACATCTACAACACAACAATTACATTACATTAATACATGTATAGGACGAACGCCTACGGTGTGTTGGGGGAGGGGGAGCAATGGTAAAGGGAAGGAAAAAAAAAAAAAAGCAACAACACAGCAGCACTATACATACACAGCAGTAGAATGGGTACATTACTAACAATGATATCTACGTATAGAAAGCAAAGCTTGAAGATAGTTATGGCTGCGAAGATAAATGTTCAAAAAGACTTTTCTTGAAACATGATACCGTTGGAGTGGTCTTCGTGTGGGATGGAAGCGAATTCCACAAAGTCGCCCCCGAGAATGCTAGACTGGTTTTAAATAAGTCTATTCTGGTTTTGGGTACTACATAATAGGCTTTTTGTATCGCCATAGCGGGACTGTGACCGGACTAGCAGCTGGGTTAGATATTCCGGAGTGTTGTCATTCCGAATCTTAAAAAGGAGAACACCTTTGTTGAATGCAAACTGCTTTTTGAGAGAAAGAAGTCCCGCTTTGTAACTCTTATCATCCGTTGTCAAAGTAGGATCAGGTAAAATTAATTTCGCTGCTCTTCTGTGTAAGGAGTTCAGTCTTTTTAAATGTACATCTCTGCAGCCATCCCACACCGTCGAAGCATAATTAATGTGGGACTGAATATGTGCATAATAAAATAATTTTCTGGTTTCAAAGTCAGTGAAGTGCTTCAGTTTGGACAGCATGAAAATGTTTCTTGAAACAGTTTTACACACTTTATGTGTGTGTGCCTGCCATTTGAGCTGATCATCTATGATAATTCCAAGGAGGCGGTGTTCAGACACTTGCTCAATAGAATTGCCTTCAAAGGACAGATCAAGTGAAAGGGGGCTTAATTGGTGTTTTTGGCGTGTCGCAATTACCATTGACTTGGTTTTTGCTGGATGGATACTCATTGAGTTACGTTCACACCAGGCGGACACCTCATCAAGGCTCTGTTGTAAGTCATCTGCAACCACATTAAGGTTTTTATTTGCCGTGTGGATTGACGTATCGTCAGCAAACAAGTCACATTCGACAGATTCTGACGTTAGGTGAAGAGGCAGATCGTTGATGTATAAACAAAATAGAAGAGGGCCTAACACTGACCCTTGAGGTACTCCAAACTTAACCTCCTTCACTTCAGAGTGTGATCCATTAACTACAACCTTTTGCTTTCTTCCCTTTAGATATGAACTAAAGAAGGAAACTGCTGAGACGTTTTTTAAATAATGACTAAGTTTGCTTATCAGAGTGTCGTGGTTAACCAGGTCAAACGCCTTCTTAAAGTCAAGGTAAATAACACCCGTCAGTTGCGAATTGTTTACGTTAGATAACCACTTATCTGCAAGTCTGCTTAGCGCTGTATGACAGGAATACTTCGGACGAAACCCAGACTGGAAGGGATGAAGCATATTATTTGTCTCTAAATACTGAGACAAATGTTTGTGTACATGTCGCTCCAGAGGTTTGCTTAACACGGACAGTAACGAAATCGGTCTATAATTATTCAGATTTCCCCTGTCCTTGGATTTCGGTAGTGGAATTACTTTTGCAAGTTTAAGCTGTGTAGGAAATACACACTGATGGAGACATAGGTTGTAAATGTATGTCAGCGATTCAACAATGTAAGGTAGGGATAGTTTCAGAACTTTAGTATTTATGTCATCAGGGCCTGATGACTTCTTGTTCGCGAGACTACTTATGAATTTACCTACTTCATGTATTGCAATCGATGGAATGCTAAAAGGAGTCACAGTCTTCTGATTGCAGTAGTTAATTAAAATATCGAAACACTTATCATTGACACTTCCTTGTGTTGAGAAAACTTCAGCAACAGACAGGAAGTGATTATTAAACATGTCAGCGGATAGATCACTAGGGATTACCGTGGATGCACTAGAGCCTCGGGTAAGGGAATTCAGGACGCGCCAAATAGCAGACCCGTCTTTGTTGTTTTTAATAGTATTTCTTACAAAGGCTTTTTTCGCTTCGCGTAACATATACTTGACGCGATTACGCTGCTTTTTAAACTCGTCAAACTTCTTTTCTCTCCTGAGGGTGTTCCTAAGCTCCATGGCCTGCATCAGTTCTTTTGTAATCCATGGGGGTAGTACCGCGCTTTTGACACGCCTCTCCGCGAGGGGTGCGTGTTAGTGTTGAGTACCCCAAGGAAAATGCTGTACCATGCAGATAGAGCAACCTCTGGGTCGTTGGACTCGGTTACTGAGTCAAAGCACGCATTACTAAGATCATGTAAAAATGCGTTTTGGTTAAAATGTTTAAAAGAGCGATATGTTACGGTGATATGACCTTTCTTTTTAGTCTTTGGAATTTGCGCAGCCCATTTACACACTACAGGGAAATGATCGCTAATGCTCAAGTCGGGAACAGAAACGTCAGTCACAGATTTAGGGTTATTGGTATAAATATGGTCTATGAGAGTGGATGATGCAGCAGTAATCCTAGTGGGTGACTGCACCAGCTGCACCAGCCCAAACAAGGAAGATGTTGTTTCCCACGCGGTGTGGGGTTTCAGTAAATTGATATTGAAATCACCCATTAGAATGATGTCGGTGTTTACTTTACAGACTTTATCTAAGTTACAGGTGAAATGGTCGTACCAACTAAAGTCAGCCGCCGGGTTACGGTACAAGAAGCCTACGTATGATGGAGCCAAAAAAGGACGCTTTACTTCAATCCACACGCACTCAACATCTGCGGCTTCTAGATCTTGCCGTCTACGGACTAAGTGTTGAATAGACGGGTGGATGTAAACGGCAATGCCTGTTTGGCCTGGGGAGGAAGGATCTCTTCGATTACAGAAAAGTTAGGGATACTAATGGCTTCATCACTGATGTTCGAGCTCAAGCGTGTCTCAGTGACGCCAAACAAGTGAAACGGCGACGGTGTGGGATTGTTAAGAAAACAAGCTAAGTCAGGTATCTTATTGTAAAGATGAAACACGTTAAGATGGCCTACACGTAAGGTACATTCCCTTATGCTCGCTTTCGCCATTGAGGCTAGCACAGGCATAAAAGATTATAACACAAAAAGAATGTAAACTGTCTCACAACACAAAAGAAACACACACACACAAAAGTAACAATCATACACACAGTGCAAACCGGATAGGTACAGGTGAACCGTCAAACAGAACTACACAAAATAATTTGATAAACTGACAGTGCAATAAAACAAATTAAAGCAATAGCGCGTTTTCACTGCAAACAAGATAATGTCCAGTTTTGCGCTGATAATGTCAACGAATCTGCACAATCTATACCACAGAGCCAGTGGAAAAGACTATTTTCCACTCGCCCAGCGGTTTGAGTGCAGAGGTTTTAAGTGACCTCTGATTCTTAGTATAGATGTGGCACAGCGCACAAACTAAGTCACGCGTTGCGCTTTTCAATAATTAAGTCACAATCACGTAAGACCTGTGACTTTATCATATGGATAGTGCCTTGTACACCAAAACCTGTGGACAATGTCATTAGCAACACAGCCTGCAACAGTCACCACTGGCCAACAGTCTAATCTTGTCAAGAGGCACAACCGTGCACACACACTAACGACATAAAAAGGCAAAATGAAATGTTCCGATAGGAAAAGTCTGATGATAGTCACAAACTATAATCAAGTGTCGAGTCGTAATATGAGATAAAGGCACCGTTCAAACTTCCATATGTAACGCGGTTAACGTCTCTTCGTGTGCACACAACTAACATTACATAATTATCAGATAGTCATAAGCAACGCGCATGCGCGCCGCGTATGAGTAACCAGTAATTACTATTTCGGATTTTATCAAGACAAATGAGGGGTATAGATATTGGATTATCACCAGAGAGTCACGTGCAGCGCTCATGCTCGCTGCAAATGAGTAACCGATAATTTGTATTTCCAATTATCAAGGCTAAGGGATAGTGTATCGGATACTCACAAGCAACGCTCACACACATTACAAGTGATTAGCCGACAATTAGTACTTCGGTAGAAAAGGCAGCAGTAGTTGGGCGATGATCTGCATGGCCTGGGCTGAATCGTGGCCAGGGTTGCCCGTTATTCCTGATTGTTCCCACCCTCGGGGGCTTGTGGCGGGCGCAGCAAACGGGTGACCGGCGGGTACGTACCCACTAGCCTGCGGCATGCTGGGGAAGTCCACTTGTGACGCGATGTGCGGCCTGGCGTGGCTTTGGTCAGCGAAATGTGAAGGGGCGTGGCCAGACGAGTGGTTGTATGGTCGCGCTGGGGCCGGGCCGTGGTGTGACGTCATTAAGGGCCCGCCATGACCCTGCTCAGGTCCGTGGAGAGAACCGGGGCTGGTGTGGGGGTTGTATCGGTTTCGGCGTGCCAGTTCTTGATATTTGGGAAAATGACCGACGCCCCGGGGAGAAGCGTCATGATGGCTGTCCTGGCGATGATAGTTTCTGGGCTGCCTACTGCCACTGACTTGTCGGTTTTCACCTGCCTCAGGTGTGTTGTGGGGGCGGCGTGGAGCACCTGCCTCAGGTGTGTTTTGGGGGCGGCGTGGAGCACCCGCAAAGCGGATGTTCATGGCTAGTTTCATGGCACCGACAGGACTGGGGTGAATGCCATCCTGGTACAGCTTTTTCCTTGGGGCTCCGTTGGCTGTGAGGAAGGTGGGGGTGTTGTCGATGAACAGAATTTTCATCTGATCACAGGCCTCCCTAAGGGCATCATTAGATTCGGAGGCGGGGGCGAAGAGGGGGTGGTTTTGACCTCTCGGGGGCATGATGGAAGAGACCTGAATGCGGGAATTGGGGAAGACGGAGGAATGGAGGCGGATGAGGTGCATCCACGCCGGCTTGGTGACGGGGCCCTGCTGTCTGCAACTGTTGATGCCGACGTGGAATGTCACCAGGCTAACGTGTGGCATCGCCACTCAGCGAGTTCACTGACGCTCAGCCCCGACACAGACAGATTCTGTACCTTTACTCCGTCAACAGACATCCTCTGCGCGTCAACCCATTTCAGAACCGAGTCGCCTGATAAGTAAACGATCGACATCAGTTTTCACGGTCTGGGCTCGCACTGAGGTTGCACAGCGGGGTGCTCGAAGAGGAATTCGAGCGGCCTTGGCTGAATTCACGGGAGTCCTTGGCGGCGTTAGATGTGGTGGCATCACCGGCATCGACATCATCACCAGAGTTGTGCTGCTTCTTGCCAGCACCAATACCGGCACCAGAGTCCTGCTGTTTCTCGCCGCCTTCAGACAGGACAGCGAACATATTTTTCACTGTGATGTCAGGGTGTGGTGTGTGCTGAACATTACAGCTAGGAGACAGCGAATGGACGGATGGTGATGAATTGTTTGAGGGACGCGCAGTATGAGCCGTGGTAGTAGCGGCAGGAGCCGGATTGGCATGTAGTTCTGCGGCTGGGGTTAGCGCCTTTACCTGCCGTTCGATCTCGTGGAGCTTACTAGCATGGCTGTCTCTGGAGGAGGTCAGCTGGTTCACGCGATCAGCGAGCCCTTGCTGTTTCTTCGTCACAGGCTCTAGTGACGAGTTGATGGCCTCTGTGACGAATTTGTCGGTGGCTCTGGAGCAGTTTTTTATTTTTACGTCGCTGTCTCGGGCGTGGGTGTCGAGCTGCGCCTGTAGGTCGTATATAGCGGCACAGCGGGATTTCAGCTCTGAAAGCTCCCTGTGTGTTTCCTCCAAAGCGGCTGTCAGAGTGCGGATGGTGGCCGAGTTAATCTCCAGCTGTTTCTGCATCTGGAGCATGCACGCTGGATTGGTGACACTAGAGGTGAGGGGAGTGATGCAACCAGGGCGCTTCGTGACGTGATCGGGCGTGTTGACAGTCGCGTCGCCGGAGCGGGGAGGGGTCACGGTTGGCAGAGTTATGAGAGTGAGGTCACTAATACAAATAGTCGAGTCCCGAGCCGCCAGTGACAAGTCACTCACGGGTGGCTGCGCGGGTTCATCTCGCGTGGCGGTGAGTTGCTCGGGGTTCAATGCGTCCGTCTCCGGCCTGGGGGCACTCATCCGTAACAGGATTAGCGAGGGAGGGTGAAGGGTCGGCTGGAGTGGGCTGGGTGAGCAGACTGCTGGCCATCTTGGTAACACTGTCCCTCAAGGCTTCAAACTCCTCGTCAACCCAAGTTTGGCAGCAGTTACCTTGGGCTAGACCGGTTCCGGTGGTGTAATACAGTGTTACTGTGATCAGTTTCCGGTCCCCATTCAACAACTGGATAATTGTTTCAAACAGTTCTTGGGGATAGGACGAATCGACCGGAGCAGAGACTGTCAGGTTCTCGTGGTTTTGATTTCTGTCTCTCCATAGGAGTGAGTGAATGTGAGCAGCGCCTGAGGTGGCAAAACAAATTTTTATATATATCAACAATAAAGTCATCTTGAATCTCGAGATTGTTTTCAAGATCAAAGATTGAAGAAAACTCTATTGTCTGTTTCAGCCCATTGAGCCCTAACGCCCAACAGCAGAAGATGGATCGACCATTGATAATTCAAGGGTAGTGCCAGATTAGCTTGGCACCTGATGGCGCCAAGCTAATCTGGCACTACCCTTGAATTATCATGGTCGATCCGTCTCCTGTAATTCGTACATAGGCGTTAGGCGACACCTCCGACGTTTTCTTTAAAGACCTGTGCGACATTTTAGCCTGACATATTTTTAAGGTATATTTACATCATGTCTTAAGACCTTTCTTTTAGTCTGGCTGGCCAGATTTTACCCTTCCCGCCGTGAGATGGCCTTAGTTGCCTGCTCGGCGTTAAACCCAAATAACTAACTGACACCTCCAAAATTTGGGAAATGCGTTCGTGGGGTAAAATGGGTTAAAACAATCATTAAAGCAGAAAATCCTTTTTAGGCTACGTGCGCTCTGTCGTTTGTCGTCTTAAAAAAACCAGTATAAATATCATGTATTAATGCCTGTCTGCCAAAAATGTGTCTTGTGCGGAATATAAAAACAGCGTTTGTTAAGACAAAGAGACATAGACTTTGGCGCATGAAAGTCGATGCCTCTTTGTCTCGCGCATTTTTAATAATAATAATAATAATAATAATAATAATACCGTTATTATATAGGCGCTTTTTCACAATTTTGGGGCGAATCGACTCAAGGCGCCGCGAACTGAAACCCAACACGCACACTCACGCAACAGACACGGATTTACGCCATTTAAGACAAACACAGTACAAGACAGACGAAGGGCCAGTTCAGCTACTGAAGTTAAAGAGATTTTTGATCGCTTGTATTTGAAATTTGTAAAGTGGCCTGAAACCGGTACCAAAGTGTGGGGGGTGAGGGGTGGGTGGGGGGTGGAAGAACCGGAGTACCCGGAGAAAGAAGCCCCGACGGTCCGTCCGAATTAACGGTGACACTTACCAGGGGAGAAAAGTCCGACGCCGGAACCCGTTTTCGAACCTCTCACCTTTGGCATTGGTGGCAGGCGCCTTAACCACTGCGCCACGGACCGCAGCATTTTGTAATTGTTTACTGTGTCTCGTAGTGAAGGGGTTAAGAGTTCTCTCGTGTTCTGACGAACAGTCGATACAGCGTTACGACATTAGCAAGGCAAAATGAACGCTCCCCAGGGAGCGACTGTTTTACCGAGTTAACGTTGAGCCACCTACCAATGGCTCCCTTTTGATTTTTTCACGAAACAGCCGCTGTTTCTTCTTTTGTGTGTGTTTGCGGAGGGGGGGGGGTAGAGTTGAGGTGGGGGTGGGAAGGTAGGGGGAGAGGATGGTTGGGTGGAAGTGTGTAACCCTAGAATAGTGTCAGCAATAACTAAGGACTTACAAGATGCAGCCTAATTTCTTGTAAATTTCTTCACGAAACAGAATTTTGGGAGAGGGGGGAGGAGTGTGTATGTGTGTGTTCGCGTGTGTGTGTATGGAGGGGGGGGAGAGAAGGAGGGGGGTGAGAGGCGAGGGGGGGGGGGAAGAGAGAAGTTTCTTGTTTGGACAACCAGCTAATATAACAATGAATGCTGAGGAAGAAAACAGAACGGAGTGATTCCGACGTGAAGCACAAGAAGTTGAGTTATTTTTCTGAGATTTGCAGCTGAAGGTTGCAAGTGGTGAAATTTGTGATCCTCCATCTGCAAGCCTCCGAAGAAAAACTAAACATACACAACTTAATCCTGTGTGTGTCGTTAGCGTTTTTTTTTTCGCGATGACTCCTACAAGCATTTTTACAGCGTTCTTTTTTTTTTTTTGGTGGCAGTGATCTGCAAGAGGCATAGATTTTCATGAGCCCCTGCATTCGCAGGGGCTCATGAAAATCCATGCCTCTTGCTGAATCCTGTACGAATCATCGCGACAAAAAACAAAAACCAAAAAAAAAAATCCCGAAAAAAACCCGGTACGACTCGCATAGGTTTAATAATACATAATAATAATAATAATAATAATAATAATAATAATAATAATAATAATACCGGTTATTTTACACGCGCATTATCCAATTCTGCGAATCGGCTCAACAAGCACGCTCACGTGACACACACGCATTCACTCTGTACAAGACAGACACAGGACATTCACGTGGTGCGAAGGGTCAGTTCAGCTACTGAGGTTTCGGAAATTTTTGATCGCTTGTATTTGAAATTTATGAAGTGGCCTGAAACCTGTACCAAAGTGGAGGGGGAGGAAGAGCCGGAGTACCCGGAGAAAGAACCCCCGACGGTCCGCCCGAATTAACGGTGACACTTATTTACTAGAGGAGAAAAGTCCGACGCCGGAACCCGGTATGGAACCTCGCACCTTTAGAATTGGTGGCAGGCGCCTTTACCACTGCGCCACGGACCGCCCCGTTTAAACGGTACAGTTCTCTCTGTTTGCATACATGGTCATGTTATGTTCCTAAACAGAGCCGAACCCAACATGTATACATTACTTATAGATGTTTTAGAAAACTAGATAGAGATAGTTTCCTTTATGACCTCAGTTTTTTGCCGTTCCATGAAGTTTACAATCACAATGACCCTGATGTAGCGCTCTCACTGTGGCTTGAGCTGTTCCTCGGAGTGCTAAATAAGCATGTCCTTTTAAAAAGGAAACGAGTCCGGTGCCGTGAGCCCCCCACCTGGATTACGGAGGAGATTAAACAAACCATGGAAGCCAGAAATCGAGCCAAGCGGGACAAAGATTTTATTGAGTTCAAAAGGTTACATAACAGAGTCAAATACATTATCCGGGAGGCACAAAAAGCACTGGTAGAGAAAACCATACGCGGCGGAAATCCGTCTTCAATATGGAAAGTTTTAAACTTACTAACTAACAATAGTAAAAATCGTTCTGCAAATATGACTGCCAACCTTACAGCCAATGCATTTAACGACCACTTCATTTTAGCCCCGAATTCTTTACTACATGCTGAAGGTTTGGATCAGGTGGAACATGTCGCATCGCAGAAGCTTACTGACTTTTGTAAGCAAAGACGGTCCGCGGGCGATGCTTTTAATATCCCTGCATAGCTGTACATGAAGTGGGCAGATTTATCTCTAGTCTCAAGAACAAAAAGTCAGCTGGCATTGATGGTATCAATGGTTTTATCCTCGAACTTTCTCTTCCATACATTGTGGAAAGCTTAACCTATATTTACAACCTATGTATTCAAAATAATATTTTTCCGGCGGTTTTAACAAATTCTAAAGTGGTACCTATACCTAAAACAAAAGACACATCTGATCCAAATAATTTTCGGCCTATATCCATATTATCTATTCTATCGAAGCCTATTGAGAAGCATGTACACAAACATCTTCTCGAATTCCTGGAAGAAAAGTCTCTCCTGAATAAATATCAATCTGGTTTTCGCCCTAAACATTCGTGTCACACTGCCTTGATTCATATGATTCACACTTGGCTGCTCAACATCAACAGAAACAAAATGTCTGGTGCTGTCTTTCTAGACCTAAAAATAAGTGTTCGACCTTATAAACCACGAAATTTTATTAGAGAAACTAGACTGCTACTTTAACAATAACAGCCCAAGGACACTCTCATTCTTTCGTTCATATATCATAGGGAGAATTCAAACTGTGTACATCAATGCTACCTTCTCTTCTGAAAAGCGTGTTGAGTATGCCGTGCCCCAGGGATCCATACTAGGACCGTTACTTTTCTGTTTGTTTATAAATGATCTTCCACTTCATATATCCAATCCAAATACCGAATGTGACATGTTTGCCGATGATTCAACTCTTCACGCTGGCGGGAAAACTGTACCTGAAATATCAAGCAATCTTCAGCTCAGTCTTCAGGAGATCTCACTATGGTGCAAAAATAATCAAATGCTTGTAAATCCATCCAAAACGAAAAGCATGCTAATCACAACACGCCAAAAGCATCAGCTCCGCCCCCATTCACTTAACCTCTCTTTTGATTTAGTTCCCATTGAGCAAGTCAAGGAATATCGCCTCCTCGGGGTAATTGTTGATGACCAACTGTGCTGGTTGCCCCATCTTACACAACTAGGGAAAACATTATCAAAGAAGCTATTTTTACTGTCAAGATTAAAATCTATCATTGATACTAAGACACGAAAGCTATTTTTCAACTCCTACATAAAACCTCACATTGACTACGTATCTACTATTTGGGACGGCTGTAGTAAGGCTAACCTTAAGCGGATTAATTCTCTATACAATCGCGCAGTTAAACTGACCCTCCCAATCCCCTCTCTAACTTTGGAGGAAAAGCTTCAGGCAACAGGGCTCCTTCCTTTACATCAACACCTTACGTTTAATAAGTGCGTACTTATGCACAAAGCACTGAACGGGAAAGCCCCCCTCTACCTGGCTAAGCTTTTCACTGAGAGCGAAAGGGTTTACAGCACTTTGAGGAACAGTCTCGTCATTGAACGGCCCCGAATTGACTTGTTTAAATCCAGCCTTTCGTACGCGGGTGCCTATTTATGGAACTCACTTCCTCCACATTTACAGCAAACGAGACATCTTCCATTGTTTAGGACGAAAGCTTTTAAATACATCTCTGAGCAAACTTGAAAGAAACGTAGATAATATGTCCAAAAGAGCCATGTCAATGATTTCCTGTGGTCCTCCGTTTTGCACTTGTTAGCTTCTACATAATATCTCTCTTTATCGTAGTGTTTTGCCTGCTCACTAAATTCCTACACATGAGTAGCTGTATCATAAGTGTGCAGTCGCTTTCTATAAACACACTTTACATCGCACCCCCCCCCCCCCCCCACCCAAGACCCTGTCATTTTGCTGTGTGTGTGTGTAATCTTCAGCGACTTTGGAACTTGTATCGGAATGTAACACAAGTGACCTGTGGGTGTAGCCGCTTGTTTTGTGCTGTTAACATATTGTTTTAATGTTGCTTTTAATGTTGTAGTTTAGCAAGGACAAACATGAAAAGAGGCCTGTGCGCCTATTGTTTTCATCCTTGAGAAATAAAGTATCATTCATTGATTGATTCATTGATTGATTCATTGATTGATTCATTGATCGATTCATTGATCGATTCATTGATTGATTCATCGATCCATTCATCGATCCATTCATCGATCGATCCATTCGTCGATCGATCGATCCATTCGTCGATCCATTCGTCGATCGATCGATCCATTCGTCGATCGATCCATCCGTCGATCGATCCATCCGTCGATCGATCCATCCGTCGATCGATCCATCCGTCGATTGATCCGTCGGTCGATCCGTCGGTCGATCCATCCATCCATCCATCCATTCCATTCCAATCCAAACCAATCCAATCCGATCCAATCCAATCCATCCCATTCATCCCATCCATCCCATCCATCCATTCGGCTTCTCGGCGGGAACTGTTCCTCCGTAGGAACTGGTTCACACAAAACAAAAGAGACAAACATTTTATTTTTATTTTATTTTTTATTATTATTTTTTTGTGGTCGCGATGATTTCTACAGGAATCATCGCGCGGGGAAAAAAAGCCGCTACCGACACGCATAGTTTAAACGGTACAGTTCTTTCTGGCTGCATATGGCTTCTCGGCGTGAACTGTTCCTAAGTGGAACCTGATTCACAAAACAAAAGAGACAAACAAAACGTGGTTGTGTAAATCAAAGTGTTCCCTCCATTTGTGTCTAGCGTCCTAAGACCACCAATTTGAGTCGTTTTAAAATGAAATTAAAAGTTACAGAAACTACTGTAAGCATTGGTTTTCCAACCAGCATTACATTCCTAAGTCTTGAAATCCATTTCGTCTGGCCGTCTCAGTCTCTCTTGTCAACGCAACCATCATGACGAACATTGACAACATCTTTACAACAACAGAAGTGTTAACTCAGTATGCCCGTGACACAGCACAGCAAGACATGGCTCGACCATGATAGTTCAAATGTGGTGGCAGAATAGCTTGGCGCCTCAGCTATCCTGCCACCACCCTTGAACTGTCATGGTCGATCTGTCTCCTGAATTGTAATGCAGTCCTCAGAGGTTAACTCCAAAATGTGGATATTTTGTACCTCGGACACAACGAGTTAAGGGGTGTTTACATATATCGGCGCGACATCGACAAGTATCGCTACAGAGAAATGGAGAATGAATGTTTCCATAATCGTTTTACGATTGCGATGCGACAGGCGACATCGGCGCCACAAAATTGTATCGCACCAAATGAACGATTCAACGACGGTTCCGCCGAGGTGAGTCTGCTGTGAAGAGAGCATGACTTTCAGCATGGGACAACAAATCACAGCAATTCAAAACAAATTAAAATAGGAGTGTGATGCCTGTCGCGCCGCCACGCTGAAACACACAGTGACTTTCGCCTGCTGCTTAGTTACTTTTTTTTTACATCGTCGCCTACCGCGCCGCTGTCGTATAAACTATATGGAAACAGGCCCTAATCTTTGTGTGCTAACACCAACCCAATAAGCAGAAGGTCCTCGGGCCGACATCTGCCGCATCTGGCCCGCGCACTGCCGTGTGCGGGCCAAATGCGGCAGATATCGGCCCGAGGACCATTCGCAACCGAGGACGGACCGACTTTGGCATGGCAGGATGATGTTTTGCACGCTGGGCCATTCGGACCGTCCAGACAGCCATGTTTTCCGTGTTAGCGAAGTTAAATTGACTTTAATCTCTCTCGCACGCCTGAAGGTTCTCTGTAAATTGCCCGTTATCCGGTCATGTAGGCTGAAATCTCACTAGCTTCTCCGTCTGAGAAAAATAGGTGAAAGTGCAGGAGGAGCGAGTCTCAAAAGCGGCAAAGCTGCAAGTTTGACTTTATGAGCTACTTGGTCCCGGGAAGCGAGATGCAGGCCTGATGGGGGGGGGGAGTGAGAGGGGGGAGGGAGGTCTCACTTTAACACTTCTAGCGAATAAATCTAATAAGTGTGAGGGGGGGGGGGGAAATCTAAAAAAAACTTGATAGCAATATGATTTTAAAGTGTTTTTGGTAAGGTGGTAAGGTGTAGGGACGGGGGTGGGGGTGGGGGGTGGGGGTGGGAGGCGGTGAGTTCCGGAACCCCTATACCCAATCCTCATTCCTTCTGGCTAGTCGAGTCTAGTATAGTAACTTGTAGCTCTACGCCCAAAATTAACCCTCATCACCCTCCCCCCAAACTCTAGATCCGCCTCTGCTGGGGTCCACTGGCGTTTTCGAAGTTGACTTCAAGTTAACCCATTTAACCCCAAGGCCGTATTTCTCATATTTGACTCGCGTCTTTTCCGCCGAACGCCTTCGTCAGTAGGTCAGTGGGTTCAGTAATGCAGCACACGAGCCCTTTCAGCGTCATCTTGTTTTCGTGCGCATTGCAATGTTCGCAATGTATGCGTCGATTTACGGGCCCCTGCAGCTGCAGAGACTGATGAGCATATGTGCCTATTGCAGATAAAATGTTTGTAGGCTCCGTTGCCGTGGGGGAAGAATGGCTGAAGAGACTGGCAGGTCAGTCAGGCATACTGTCTCTACCACTGCACCGGGGGACTTAATTATTGTAGAACTCTCTCTCTCTCTCTCTCTCTCTCTCTCTCTCTCTCTCTCTCTCTCTCTCTCTCTCTCTCTCTCTCTCTCTCTCTCTCTCTCTCTCTCTCTCTCTCTTTCTCTCTCTCTCCTGACAACAAAGTAACAAATTTATTTTTGAAAATAAACGTACCTGTATTCAAAACTTAAAGAAAAGAAAAATAAATTGTGCAGAATTTCCCTTGAGTTGGCCTGCCTGCTTCTTAACAGATTGTTTGTCTAGGCTCATGTGCCGTGAAATCGATTATACCGCTATACTGACTCTTTCGCTGCCAATACCAGTTGTAGGAGACTGATCGATCAAGACTCAATTAACCCCTTCACTGCCGAGAAAACCTGAACGCGATCCAACTGCAAGAGGCATAGATCCACATGAGTCACCGCGAATGCGGGGACTCATGAGGATCTATGCCTCTTGCTGACATCCTGGAACGGCTGGCACTCTTCGGCGTTTGAATTAAGGCAGATTCAGAAACACAATCTGCCACTACAAGCAACCAAGGCGTAAACCTTCATAGCTCACTGGTTGTGCCTGGCTGGCTTGGTATTGCAGTGGCTCAAGAGTCGATAGACTACTCAGTTCCAGACCGCTTTCCTTGTCTCAAGACAAGAAAATGTGTTCACAAATAATGTCCTTTCTTTTCATTGATGATGGCGTACAGTATCCATCCTCCTTAAATTGTGCTCCGTGCTTGGCAGACTATTCCGAGCATTTTCGAGACCGCGTGCCTCGTCCGGATACGCGGCATAAACCCGCGTATCCAAAAGCAGCACGACTCGAATGTGTTAAAGCGATCTGCTCCGTGGACGGCTTTGACTGCAAAAATTTCGCTGATAGAACGGGTTCTCAATGGTGTCTTGCCTCAACTACTGATTAAGACTTTTCTGCCCTTCTTATCACAATCCATGTGAGCAGGCACACACGTACCAGAGGTTTTCCACTGTCAGTTGAGCGTAATGACTGAAAGGAACTCTCTTGTGTACAGGGGAGAAGAAGAGCAAAAAAGTCTTTCATTTTACGACATTCAGACTTCGTAACTCAAGGGCGCCATTTTGTCCAACATGACTTTCAGATCATTTATGAAGAAGATTTGCGATCCATTAACCTTTTGTTGTCTGGGGTAGGCCGTTTGTAACCCTCTCGGCTCTGCAGACGTGAACACGATCCAAGCGCAAGAGACATAGATCCTCATGAGCCCCCGCAGCTATCTATGTCGCTTGCCTAAGACCAATTTGTGTTTACGTCTCTTGGACGCTTGTGGCTTTTGATCACTGAATGAACACAGATTGCAAAATATGCATCCAGCGGCAGGCAAGGGGTTAAAGCTTCACCGTTTGCCTCGAGAAAGGAAAAGACTAGAGAAAAAGAAGACTGGCAAGAGACCACTTTGATTTAAACATGGGCAACTTGCATCGGAGTTGGTTACGATTACAAAATACTTGAGCTTTACAACTGACTGATCACCCTGAAACTCTGCTGCCGACCACATTACTTTCCAGTGGCCGAGGGATTTACGGAAGGAGATAGGGAATCACTTTACAACAAATTGGAACCTTTCTGCTACTGGAGTAAAAAGATTTACCAAATTCGGATTTACTACCAGTGGACGAAGATAGTTTTTTTTTTCAATCACCGTAACACAACGCCAAAGATCTCCGGCTGTCAAACGATCATGGATGCCTGATTCTGAGCAAGAGGCATAGATCCTCATGAACCCCCGCAACTGCGGGGACTCATGAGGATCTATACCTCTTGCATGGGATGGTGTTCGTCGTTTCTTGCCGGCAGTGAACAGGTCTAAATAGAGTTATAAACAGCGAAATGTCTATTATATCACAGAGCTCTGCAAAGCGAATTAAAGTTTACACCACTGCAATTTCCCGTACTCTCGCCATCACTGTAAGCAGATCTCCGAATAGTATTTCAGAGCAGTTGAGACGAAATCGAAGTTTTGTTTGGATTTGGAGAGAGAGCGAGAGAGAGCGAGAGTGAGTGAGTGAGTGAGTGTGTGAGTGTGTGAGTGAGTGAGTGAGTGTGTGAGTGTGTGAGTGAGTGAGTGAGTGAGTGAGTGAGTGAGTGAGTGAGTGAGTGAGTGAGTGAGTGAGTGAGTGAGTGAGTGAGTGAGTGAGTGAGTGAGTGAGTGAGTGAGTGAGTGGGCTAGATCCATCCTCCTAGGTGATTTCCACCCAGCCCATACGTTGTTTGAGATGCTGCCATCAGGGTGCCGTTATAGAGCGATCGGAACACGCACGAGTCGTTTTAAAAACAGTTTTTACCCAACCGCTTTCCAAACTTTTAATGATGCAAACAAACGCCAAACCTGACCCATCTGTCTCACTGTTTACTGTAATGTATATACAATATTGTCCAGCTTTCAGCATAAATGATACTTCATCTACACGGCTGTGCAGAATACACTTTTAGTTAGGAGCGGAAGGGTGCCAATGAGTGCAATCGGTGGCAGTAGCCGTGCGTGGAGGCAATTAATCATTAGCGCGCGCCTGGTCAGGCAGACTGGAAGAGCTGTTCATGGTGCTAGAAGGGAGTGCTCTTCCATTACCCTACTACTGTGTGTATTTGCTGTCAAAGTGGCATCCCGCAGGGTATGTAGAAAACTGAGGGAGAGGAGATACAGAACATTAAACACAGGTATAGCACACCACACATCAGTAGTCCGTAACAGAAATTATAGAAGAAATAGTTGATGCCAGACAGTGACCTAGATAGCATGTTTGCTGCGGGGAGTGGCTGCATACCACAGCAGCAGGTGGCTGGCCAAACTAATGAGTAGGAAATCGGGCTAACTGCACAGCCGTGTCTTTGATGCAAGTGACATGTTTTTTTTTTTTTTTTTTTTTTTTTTTTTTTTTTTTTTTTTTTTTTTTTATATTACGATATGTCCTATGTGATTTGTGTTACTGTGAAATCGTGTTTATTGCATTTATGTTTAGACCACAATAGTTACTAAGGCATGCGTGTGTGTGTGTGTGTGTGTGTGTGTGTGTGTGTGTGTGTGTGTGTGTGCGCGCGCGCGCACGCGCACGTGAGTAGCTTAATTATATTTTGATGTGTTTTATGTTCTTATTTTTAAGTTGCGCAGCACCGCAACGATTTCCTAATGTATTATTACATAATATGACAATAAAGTTCTATTTATCTATCTATCTATGAATGAATGAATAAATGAAACTTTATTTCTCAAGGATGGAGACAATAGGCGCACAGGCCTCTTTTCATATCTATCCTTGCTAAACTACGGATTGAACACAAAAGAGAGAGAGAGAGAGAGAGAGAGAGAGAGAGAGAGAGAGAGAGAGAGAGAGAGAGACAGACAGACAGACAGACAGACAGACAGACAGACAGACAGACAGACAGAGACAGAGACAGAGACAGACAGACACAGACACAGAGAGACACAGACACAGAGAGACACAGACACACAGAGAGAGAGAGAGAGAGAGAGAGAGAGAGAGAGAGAGAGCGTGCGTGCTTGGTTGCGTGCGCGTTACATACAGTCAAACCTGTGAAAGTGACCATCTACATAAGACAACCACCTCTCTACCTGTCTAAGCAGACCACTCACATTGGTCCCATGCGTTACTTATAGGACCCTACGCAAGGAAACTACCTGTCAATGTCGACCAATAGGTTTGACCACGAGTAGGATCAGACATTTGAATCAGTCGCAGCAAGTTTTGGACCCATAGTCATCTTTCATTTGATTATATTGAAACCTGTGAAAGAAGACCGCCTGTCAAAGGCGACCACGTTCTGAGTCCATCGGTAGTCGCCTTTCACAGGTTTGACTATAAGAAGGGTCAAACCATAGAATCAGTCTCAGAAACGTTCACGGGTTCACATGGAGAAAAGAAACACGGAGAAATATGCACTGGCCATAATTATTTCAAAGTTGTTCCCATACGAGATTTCTGTTTGGAAAGGTGCATCTCGTGGTAGTCTGACGCTATAACCCCCTTCAAAGTCTCACATTTTGCAGTGTTAAGACTGCATTACAATACAGGAGATGATTCGACCATGATAGTTGAAGGGTGGTGCCAGAATAGCTTGGCGCCTATAGGCGCCAAGCTATTCTGGCACCACCCTTGAACTTTCATGGTCGATCAGCTATCTTGCGATAGTGTGTAGGGGCTAAAATGGGCTAAGTTATTTCATTTCCCACAGCCTTTGTGGATTTTCATCTTAATAAAACACCTCTAAGAGCAGTGAAAGTTATTAGCCTTAGGCGTAAACGAGTTCATGAAAGACCTGACAACAGTCAGCCAAGTGTCAATCAGCAAAAAAAAAAGCATAAATTCTCATCAGTCGCAGGGGGTCATGAGAATGTATGCCTCTTGCTGGTAGGGGCTGGCCCATTTACATCAGTCTCCGGTCCTCAGACGGCGAAGGTCTTGTTTGGGGTTTAAGTCTGAGCCTTTCTGACACAGGGGAGTTTTATGGTCGAAGAAATCTATCTGCGTGTGTGATGTGTGTTCGATTTCTCTGTCCGGCTAATGAACTCGAGGTAATTACTAAAGACGTTTTACTAAACAATGACTGTTGGTGCTGGAGCTAATACATTAACCCTTCACTGCCGCGAAAACACTGAACAAAACCAAACACTCCCACCCAACTGCAAGAGGCATAAATCCTCATCAGCCCCCGTGACTGCGGGGGCTCATGAGGATTTATGCCTGATGCTGAAACCACTTTGTGTCCATGTGCACTGTTCTTGATTTTAGCTGCCAATCGGCACGGCGTTTCATATCAACATTTTGAACTAATAAGGTGAACAATAAGAAATGAGCTCATACAGGCCAAAATAAAACATACACTAGTGGACAAAACAAACAAAGCAAAACAACAAAAATAGCAGAGTGCATTACTAACAAATAGCAAACAACCAAAGAAACAAAGGAAAAAAAGAGACCAAACCAAACAGACCCCCCCAAAAAAAAAAAAATAAAAAAAATCAAACAAACCAAACCAAATGAACCAAGCCAAACTAAACTAAACAAAGCAACCCAAACAAACCGAACCAAAGCAAATGAACCAAACCAGACCAAACAAAACAAAACCAAAGTACAGAACACCAAAACACCAAACTCCAGAACACCAAAAGCAAAAAAGCTCAAACCAAAAACACAACACAACAACACACCACACCACACCACACCACACCACACACCACACCACAACACAACAACACAACACAACAACACCACAACACACAACACATTCAACACACACAACAACACACAACACACAAAAAAAACACAACACAAAAAACACAACACAAAAAAAACACAACACAAAAAAACACAACACAAAAAAACACAACATACAACACAAAACACACAACACACAACACACAACAAAAAACACACAACAAAAAACACACAACAAAAAACACACAACAAAAAACACACAACAAAAAACACAACAAAATACAACACCACACCGCGTATTACTCACACGAAGCGACGGCCGAGAGGAACATTTTCATCATGATCCACTTCTCAAACACCATCTGTAGCCGGATCGACTTGGGCTCAAACACTGAAACAGACGACAAGTAAAACGTAACCCATTGACTGCTGCTGACGATCCCGTTCGGCGGAAAAGACGAGTAGTAACGCCATTTTCCCTGGAGCGGTGTCGACAGTAACAGTCAAGGGGTTAATCTGTTCAGTACCGGCTGACGCAGACAGTGTTTCTAAAGACAAGGGGTTAATCTGTTTAGTACAGTGTTTCTAAAGTCAAGGGGTTAACATGTTTAGTACAGTGTTTCTAAAGTCACGGGGTTAATATGTTTAGTACCGGCTGACGCAGACAGTGTTTCTAAAGTCAAGGGGTTAACATGTTTAGTACAGTGTTTCTAAAGTCAAGGGGTTAATATGTTTAGTACCGGCTGATGCAGACAGTGTTTCTAAAGTCAAGGGGTTAATATGTTTAGTACAGTGTTTCTAAAGTCAAGGGGTTAACATGTTTAGTACAGTGTTTCTAAAGTCAAGGGGTTAATATGTTTAGTACCGGCTGACGCAGACAGTGTTTCTAAAGTCAAGGGGTTAATATGTTTAGTACAGTGTTTCAAAAGTCAAGGGGTTAATATGTTTAGTACCGGCTGACGCAGACAGTGTTTCTAAAGTCAAGGGGTTAATATGTTTAGTACAGTGTTTCTAAAGTCACGGGGTTAATATGTTGAGTACAGTGTTTCTAAAGTCACGGGGTTAATATGTTTAGTACCGGCTGACGCAGACAGTGTTTCTAAAGTCAAGGGGTTAATATGTTTAGTACAGTGTTTCTAAAGTCACGGGGTTAATATGTTTAGTACAGTGTTTCTAAAGTCACGGGGTTAATATGTTTAGTACCGGCTGACGCAGACAGTGTTTCTAAAGTCAAGGGGTTAATATGTTTAGTACCGGCTGACGCAGACAGTGTTTCTAAAGTCAAGGGGTTAACATGTTTAGTACAGTGTTTCTAAAGTCACGGGGTTAATATGTTTAGTACCGGCTGACGCAAACAGTGTTTATAAAGTCAAGGGGTTAATATGTTTAGTACAGTGTTTTTAAAGTCAAGGGGTTAACATGTTTAGTACAGTACGCAAACAGTGTTTATAAAGTCAAGGGGTTAATATGTTTAGTACAGTGTTTTTAAAGTCAAGGGGTTAACATGTTTAGTACAGTGTTTCTAAAGTCAAGGGGTTAATATGTTTAGTACCGGCTGACGCAGACAGTGTTTCTAAAGTCAAGGGGTTAATATGTTTAGTACAGTGTTTCTAAAGTCACGGGGTTAATATGTTTAGTACAGTGTTTCTAAAGTCACGGGGTTAATATGTTTAGTACAGTGTTTCTAAAGTCACGGGGTTAATATGTTTAGTACAGTGTTTCTAAAGTCAAGGGGTTAATATGTTTAGTACAGTGTTTCTAAAGTCACGGGGTTAATATGTTTAGTACCGGCTGACGCAGACAGTGCTTCTAAAGTCAAGGGGTTAATATGTTTAGTACAATGTTTCTAAAGTCACGGGGTTAATATGTTTAGTACCGGCTGACGCAGACAGTGTTTCTAAAGAAAAGGGGTTAACATGTTTAGTACAGTGTTTCTAAAGTCACGGGGTTAATATGTTTAGTACCGGCTGATGCAGACAGTGTTTCTAAAGTCAAGGGGTTAATATGTTTAGTACAGTGTTTCTAAAGTCAAGGGGTTAACATGTTTAGTACAGTGTTTCTAAAGTCACGGGGTTAATATGTTTAGTACCGGCTGATGCAGACAGTGTTTCTAAAGTCAAGGGGTTAATATGTTTAGTACAGTGTTTCTAAAGTCAAGGGGTTAACATGTTTAGTACAGTGTTTCTAAAGTCAAGGGGTTAATATGTTTAGTACCGGCTGACGCAGACAGTGTTTCTAAAGTCAAGGGGTTAATATGTTAAGTACAGTGTTTCTAAAGTCACGGGGTTAATATGTTTAGTACAGTGTTTCTAAAGTCACGGGGTTAATATGTTTAGTACCGGCTGACGCAGACAGTGTTTCTAAAGTCAAGGGGTTAACATGTTTAGTACAGTGTTTCTAAAGTCACGGGGTTAATATGTTTAGTACCGGCTGACGCAGACAGTGTTTCTAAAGTCAAGGGGTTAATATGTTTAGTACAGTGTTTCTAAAGTCAAGGGGTTAATATGTTTAGTACAGTGTTTCTAAAGTCACGGGGTTAATATGTTTAGTACCGGCTGACGCAGACAGTGCTTCTAAAGTCAAGGGGTTAATATGTTTAGTACAGTGTTTCTAAAGTCACGGGGTTAATATGTTTAGTACCGGCTGACTCAGACAGTGCTTCTAAAGTCAAGGGGTTAATAATATGTTTAGTACCGGCTGACGCAGACAGTGTTTCTAAAGTCAAGGGGTTAATTATGTTTAGTACCGGCTGACGCAGACAGTGCTTCTAAAGTCAAGGGGTTAATATGTTTAGTACAGTGTTTCTAAAGTCACGGGGTTAATATGTTTAGTACCGGCTGACGCAGACAGTGCTTCTAAAGACAAGGGGTTAATATGTTTAGTACCAGTGCTTCTAAAGTCAAGGGGTTAATATGTTTAGTACAGTGTTTCTAAAGTCACGGGGTTAATATGTTTAGTACCGGCTGACGCAGACAGTGTTTCTAAAGTCAAGGGGTTAACATGTTTAGTACAGTGTTTCTAAAGTCACGGGGTTAATATGTTTAGTACCGGCTGACGCAGACAGTGTTTCTAAAGTCAAGGGGTTAATATGTTTAGTACAGTGTTTCTAAAGTCAAGGGGTTAATATGTTTAGTACAGTGTTTCTAAAGTCACGGGGTTAATATGTTTAGTACCGGCTGACGCAGACAGTGCTTCTAAAGACAAGGGGTTAATATGTTTAGTACAGTGTTTCTAAAGTCACGGGGTTAATATGTTTAGTACCGGCTGACTCAGACAGTGCTTCTAAAGTCAAGGGGTTAATAATTATGTTTAGTACCGGCTGACGCAGACAGTGTTTCTAAAGTCAAGGGGTTAATAATTATGTTTAGTACCGGCTGACGCAGACAGTGCTTCTAAAGTCAAGGGGTTAATATGTTTAGTACAGTGTTTCTAAAGTCACGGGGTTAATATGTTTAGTACCGGCTGACGCAGACAGTGCTTCTAAAGACAAGGGGTTAATAATTATGTTTAGTACCGGCTGATGCAGACAGTGCTTCTAAAGTCAAGGGGTTAATATGTTTAGTACAGTGTTTCTAAAGTCACGGGGTTAATATGTTTAGTACCGGCTGACGCAGACAGTGTTTCTAAAGTCAAGGGGTTAATATGTTTAGTACAGTGTTTCTAAAGTCAAGGGGTTAATATGTTTAGTACAGTGTTTCTAAAGTCACGGGGTTAATATGTTTAGTACCGGCTGACGCAGACAGTGCTTCTAAAGTCAAGGGGTTAATAATTATGTTTAGTACCGGCTGACGCAGACAGTGTTTCTAAAGTCAAGGGGTTAATAATTATGTTTAGTACCGGCTGACGCAGACAGTGCTTCTAAAGTCAAGGGGTTAATATGTTTAGTACAGTGTTTCTAAAGTCAAGGGGTTAATATGTTTAGTACAGTGTTTCTAAAGTCACGGGGTTAATATGTTTAGTACAGTGTTTCTAAAGTCACGGGGTTAATATGTTTAGTACAGTGTTTCTAAAGTCACGGGGTTAATATGTTTAGTACAGTGTTTCTAAAGTCAAGGGGTTAATATGTTTAGTACAGTGTTTCTAAAGTCACGGGGTTAATATGTTTAGTACCGGCTGACGCAGACAGTGCTTCTAAAGTCAAGGGGTTAATATGTTTAGTACAGTGTTTCTAAAGTCACGGGGTTAATATGTTTAGTACCGGCTGACGCAGACAGTGTTTCTAAAGACAAGGGTTTAACATGTTTAGTACAGTGTTTCTAAAGTCACGGGGTTAATATGTTTAGTACCGGCTGATGCAGACAGTGTTTCTAAAGTCAAGGGGTTAATATGTTTAGTACAGTGTTTCTAAAGTCAAGGGGTTAACATGTTTAGTACAGTGTTTCTAAAGTCAAGGGGTTAATATGTTTAGTACCGGCTGACGCAGACAGTGTTTCTAAAGTCAAGGGGTTAATATGTTAAGTACAGTGTTTCTAAAGTCACGGGGTTAATATGTTTAGTACAGTGCTTCTAAAGTCACGGGGTTAATATGTTTTGTACCGGCTGACGCAGACAGTGCTTCTAAAGACAAGGGGTTAATATGTTTAGTAACGGCTGACGCAGACAGTGCTTCTAAAGTCAAGGGGTTAATATGTTTAGTACCGGCTGACGCAGACAGTGCTTCTAAAGACAAGGGGTTAATATGTTTAGTACCGGCTGACGCAGACAGTGCTTCTAAAGTCAAGGGGTTAATATGTTTAGTACCGGCTGACGCAGACAGTGTTTCTAAAGACAAGGGGTTAATATGTTTAGTACCGGCTGACGCAGACAGTGTTTCTAAAGTCAAGGGGTTAATATGTTTAGTACCGGCTGACGCAGACAGTGCTTCTAAAGACAAGGGGTTAATATGTTTAGTACCGGCTGACGCAGACAGTGTTTCTAAAGTCAAGGGGTTAATAAATATGTTTAGTACCGGCTGACGCAGACAGTGTTTCTAAAGTCAAGGGGTTAATAATTATGTTTAGTACCGGCTGACGCAGACAGTGCTTCTAAAGTCAAGGGGTTAATATGTTTAGTACAGTGTTTCTAAAGTCACGGGGTTAATATGTTTAGTACCGGCTGACGCAGACAGTTCTTCTAAAGACAAGGGGTTAATAATTATGTTTAGTACCGGCTGACGCAGACAGTGCTTCTAAAGACAAGGGGTTAATATGTTTAGTACCGGCTGACGCAGACAGTGCTTCTAAAGACAAGGGGTTAATATGTTCAGTACCGGCTGACGCAGACAGTGCTTCTAAAGACAAGGGGTTAATATGTTTAGTACCGGCTGACGCAGACAGTGCTTCTAAAGTCAAGGGGTTAATATGTTTAGTACCGGCTGACGCAGACAGTGCTTCTAAAGACAAGGGGTTAATATGTTTAGTACCGGCTGACGCAGACAGTGCTTCTAAAGTCAAGGGGTTAATATGTTTAGTACAGTGCTTCTAAAGTCAAGGGGTTAATAATTATGTTTAGTACCGGCTGACGCAGACAGTGCTTCTAAAGACAAGGGGTTAATAATTATGTTTAGTACCGGCTGACGCAGACAGTGCTTCTAAAGACAAGGGGTTAATATGTTTAGTACCGGCTGACGCAGACAGTGCTTCTAAAGACAAGGGGTTAATATGTTCAGTACCGGCTGACGCAGACAGTGCTTCTAAAGACAAGGGGTTAATATGTTTAGTACCGGCTGACGCAGACAGTGCTTCTAAAGTCAAGGGGTTAATATGTTTAGTACCGGCTGACGCAGACAGTGCTTCTAAAGTCAAGGGGTTAATAATTATGTTTAGTACCGGCTGACGCAGACAGTGTTTCTAAAGTCAAGGGGTTAATATGTTTAGTACCGGCTGACGCAGATAGTGCTTCTAAAGACAAGGGGTTAATATGTTCAGTACCGGCTGACGCAGACAGTGCTTCTAAAGTCAAGGGGTTAATATGTTTAGTACAGTGTTTCTAAAGTCACGGGGTTAATATGTTCAGTACCGGCTGACGCAGACAGTGCTTCTAAAGTCAAGGGGTTAATAGTTATGTTCAGTACCGGCTGACGCAGACAGTGCTTCTAAAGTCAAGGGGTTAATAATTATGTTTAGTACCGGCTGACGCAGACAGTGCTTTTAAAGACAAGGGGTTAATATGTTCAGTACAGTGTTTCTAAAGTCACGGGGTTAATATGTTTAGTACCGGCTGACGCAGACAGTGCTTCTAAAGACAAGGGGTTAATAATTATGTTTAGTACCGGCTGATGCAGACAGTGCTTCTAAAGTCAAGGGGTTAATATGTTTAGTACAGTGTTTCTAAAGTCACGGGGTTAATATGTTTAGTACCGGCTGACGCAGACAGTGTTTCTAAAGTCAAGGGGTTAATATGTTTAGTACAGTGTTTCTAAAGTCAAGGGGTTAATATGTTTAGTACAGTGTTTCTAAAGTCACGGGGTTAATATGTTTAGTACCGGCTGACGCAGACAGTGCTTCTAAAGTCAAGGGGTTAATAATTATGTTTAGTACCGGCTGACGCAGACAGTGTTTCTAAAGTCAAGGGGTTAATAATTATGTTTAGTACCGGCTGACGCAGACAGTGCTTCTAAAGTCAAGGGGTTAATATGTTTAGTACAGTGTTTCTAAAGTCAAGGGGTTAATATGTTTAGTACAGTGTTTCTAAAGTCACGGGGTTAATATGTTTAGTACAGTGTTTCTAAAGTCACGGGGTTAATATGTTTAGTACAGTGTTTCTAAAGTCACGGGGTTAATATGTTTAGTACAGTGTTTCTAAAGTCAAGGGGTTAATATGTTTAGTACAGTGTTTCTAAAGTCACGGGGTTAATATGTTTAGTACCGGCTGACGCAGACAGTGCTTCTAAAGTCAAGGGGTTAATATGTTTAGTACAGTGTTTCTAAAGTCACGGGGTTAATATGTTTAGTACCGGCTGACGCAGACAGTGTTTCTAAAGACAAGGGTTTAACATGTTTAGTACAGTGTTTCTAAAGTCACGGGGTTAATATGTTTAGTACCGGCTGATGCAGACAGTGTTTCTAAAGTCAAGGGGTTAATATGTTTAGTACAGTGTTTCTAAAGTCAAGGGGTTAACATGTTTAGTACAGTGTTTCTAAAGTCAAGGGGTTAATATGTTTAGTACCGGCTGACGCAGACAGTGTTTCTAAAGTCAAGGGGTTAATATGTTAAGTACAGTGTTTCTAAAGTCACGGGGTTAATATGTTTAGTACAGTGCTTCTAAAGTCACGGGGTTAATATGTTTTGTACCGGCTGACGCAGACAGTGCTTCTAAAGACAAGGGGTTAATATGTTTAGTAACGGCTGACGCAGACAGTGCTTCTAAAGTCAAGGGGTTAATATGTTTAGTACCGGCTGACGCAGACAGTGCTTCTAAAGACAAGGGGTTAATATGTTTAGTACCGGCTGACGCAGACAGTGCTTCTAAAGTCAAGGGGTTAATATGTTTAGTACCGGCTGACGCAGACAGTGTTTCTAAAGACAAGGGGTTAATATGTTTAGTACCGGCTGACGCAGACAGTGTTTCTAAAGTCAAGGGGTTAATATGTTTAGTACCGGCTGACGCAGACAGTGCTTCTAAAGACAAGGGGTTAATATGTTTAGTACCGGCTGACGCAGACAGTGTTTCTAAAGTCAAGGGGTTAATAAATATGTTTAGTACCGGCTGACGCAGACAGTGTTTCTAAAGTCAAGGGGTTAATAATTATGTTTAGTACCGGCTGACGCAGACAGTGCTTCTAAAGTCAAGGGGTTAATATGTTTAGTACAGTGTTTCTAAAGTCACGGGGTTAATATGTTTAGTACCGGCTGACGCAGACAGTTCTTCTAAAGACAAGGGGTTAATAATTATGTTTAGTACCGGCTGACGCAGACAGTGCTTCTAAAGACAAGGGGTTAATATGTTTAGTACCGGCTGACGCAGACAGTGCTTCTAAAGACAAGGGGTTAATATGTTCAGTACCGGCTGACGCAGACAGTGCTTCTAAAGACAAGGGGTTAATATATTTAGTACCGGCTGACGCAGACAGTGCTTCTAAAGTCAAGGGGTTAATATGTTTAGTACCGGCTGACGCAGACAGTGCTTCTAAAGACAAGGGGTTAATATGTTTAGTACCGGCTGACGCAGACAGTGCTTCTAAAGTCAAGGGGTTAATATGTTTAGTACAGTGCTTCTAAAGTCAAGGGGTTAATAATTATGTTTAGTACCGGCTGACGCAGACAGTGCTTCTAAAGACAAGGGGTTAATAATTATGTTTAGTACCGGCTGACGCAGACAGTGCTTCTAAAGACAAGGGGTTAATATGTTTAGTACCGGCTGACGCAGACAGTGCTTCTAAAGACAAGGGGTTAATATGTTCAGTACCGGCTGACGCAGACAGTGCTTCTAAAGACAAGGGGTTAATATGTTTAGTACCGGCTGACGCAGACAGTGCTTCTAAAGTCAAGGGGTTAATATGTTTAGTACCGGCTGACGCAGACAGTGCTTCTAAAGTCAAGGGGTTAATAATTATGTTTAGTACCGGCTGACGCAGACAGTGTTTCTAAAGTCAAGGGGTTAATATGTTTAGTACCGGCTGACGCAGATAGTGCTTCTAAAGACAAGGGGTTAATATGTTCAGTACCGGCTGACGCAGACAGTGCTTCTAAAGTCAAGGGGTTAATATGTTTAGTACAGTGTTTCTAAAGTCACGGGGTTAATATGTTCAGTACCGGCTGACGCAGACAGTGCTTCTAAAGTCAAGGGGTTAATAGTTATGTTCAGTACCGGCTGACGCAGACAGTGCTTCTAAAGTCAAGGGGTTAATAATTATGTTTAGTACCGGCTGACGCAGACAGTGCTTTTAAAGACAAGGGGTTAATATGTTCAGTACCGGCTGACGCAGACAGTGCTTCTAAAGACAAGGGGTTAATATGTTTAGTACAGTGTTTCTAAAGTCAAGGGGTTAATATGTTTAGTACAGTGTTTCTAAAGTCAAGGGATTAATATGTTTAGTACCGGCTGACGCAGTGTTTCTAAAGTCAAGGGGTTAATATGTTTACTACCGGCTGACGCAGACAGTGCTTTTAAAGACAAGGGGTTAATATGTTTAGTACCGGCTGACGCAGACAGTGCTTCTAAAGACAAGGGGTTAATATGTTCAGTACCGGCTGACGCAGACAGTGCTTCTAAAGACAAGGGGTTAATATGTTCAGTACCGGCTGACGCAGACAGTGCTTCTAAAGTCAAGGGGTTAATATGTTTAGTACAGTGTTTCTAAAGTCACGGGGTTAATATGTTCAGTACCGGCTGACGCAGACAGTGCTTCTAAAGTCAAGGGGTTAATATGTTTAGTACAGTGTTTCTAAAGTCACGGGGTTAATATGTTTAGTACCGGCTGA
>BTPG01000002.1:36264377-36394377 GCA_036245525.1 Semisulcospira habei
GTGTGCTTGTTTCTCGTCCAAAATAGGTTCCCCTCTTCGGCAAGAGGCCTGTGCGCCGATTCTGCCCGTTTTCAAGTTTCAAATCCCACCTTGCGTTCCATCGTCAATTCCTGCTGAAAACCAGCATTGGTGACTGCAGGGGGCTGGCGGGCTGGTGGACTACAAAACTATTTCGCTTGTTGTTTCTCGTCCGAAATAGCATTTTCTGTTGCGGAATAATCCTCCGCACCGATTCTTCAACTTTCAAGTCTCAACTCCGACTTTGCCTTCCATCCATCGTCCCCCTACATATATAGTGATCACCTTAAACAGGTATTGACGAGCACAGTATAGCAATAAAACCCCTCCACACACCTTCCCCATGATAAAAAGTCGCAGTGCGCACGCTATCCCAGCATTGCACTACCACCCCTCTACCCATTACACACAGTAACAACCCCTGGGCATACACTTTTTGACATCACCCTAGTTCACCCTACCGCCTACCGCGAGAGAATTTTTTCCAAGTTTTTCTGCTGGCCCTTTACATTTGGGATCTTAGTTACTGTGAAGAGAATCCCGTTAGAAATTTGTTCAAGTTTCGCGGGTGGCAATTTCAACAGCCACTTTGCTTTCCTTCCGTCAATTCCTGCTGAAAAACCCAACTTTGGCGGCTGCAGGGGGCCGGCGGGATTGGTGGACGACAAAACTTTTTCACTGGTTTCTCGTCGGGAATAGGTTTGTCTGAGATGGATTAAGCCTCCGCACTGATTCTGCCCGTTTTCAAGTTTCAAATGCGACTTTGCCTTCCATCGTCAGTTCCCAGTGCTGCATGAATAGCCTTGTGCGGCACGGCGTGGCACGACACCCTGTGGTCCGCTAAACTTGTGTGCTTGTTTCTCGTCCAAAATAGGTTCCCCTCTTCGGCAAGAGGCCTGTGCGCCGATTCTGCCCGTTTTCAAGTTTCAAATGCGACTTTGCCTTCCATCGTCAGTTCCCAGTGCCGCATGAATAGCCTTGTGCGGCACGGCGTGGCACGACACCCTGTGGTCCGCTAAACTTGTGTGCTTGTTTCTCGTCCAAAATAGGTTCCCCTCTTCGGCAAGAGGCCTGTGCGCCGATTCTGCCCGTTTTCAAGTTTCAAATGCGACTTTGCCTTCCATCGTCAGTTCCCAGTGCCGCATGAATAGCCTTGTGCGGCACGGCGTGGCACGACACCCTGTGGTCCGCTAAACTTGTGTGCTTGTTTCTCGTCCAAAATAGGTTCCCCTCTTCGGCAAGAGGCCTGTGCGCCGATTCTGCCCGTTTTCAAGTTTCAAATGCGACTTTGCCTTCCATCGTCAGTTCCCAGTGCCGCATGAATAGCCTTGTGCGGCACGGCGTGGCACGACACCCTGTGGTCCGCTAAACTTTTGTGCTTAGTTTCTCGTCCAAAATAGGTTCCCCTCTTCGGCAAGAGGCCTGTGCGCCGATTCTGCCCGTTTTCAAGTTTCAAATGCGACTTTGCCTTCCATCGTCAATTCCCAGTGCTGAAAACCAGCATGAATAGCCTTGTGCGGCACGGCGCGGCACGACACCCTGTGTCCGCTAAACTTTTGTGCTTGTTTCTCGTCCAAAATGGGTTCCCCTCTTCGGCAAGAGGCCTCTGCGCCGATCCTGCCCGTTTTCAAGTTTCAAATCCCACTTTGCGTTTCATCGTCAATTCCCTGTGCTGCATAAATAGCCTGGTGCGGCAGGGCGCGGCACGACACTTTGTGGTCCGCTAAACTTGTGTGCTTGTTTCTCGTCCAAAATAGGTTCCCCTCTTCGGCAAGAGGCCTGTGCGCCGATTCTGCCCGTTTTCAAGTTTCAAATCCCACCTTGCGTTCCATCGTCAATTCCTGCTGAAAACCAGCATTGGTGACTGCAGGGGGCTGGCGGGCTGGTGGACTACAAAACTATTTCGCTTGTTGTTTCTCGTCCGAAATAGCATTTTCTGTTGCGGAATAATCCTCCGCACCGATTCTTCAACTTTCAAGTCTCAACTCCGACTTTGCCTTCCATCCATCGTCCCCCTACATATATAGTGATCACCTTAAACAGGTATTGACGAGCACAGTATAGCAATAAAACCCCTCCACACACCTTCCCCATGATAAAAAGTCGCAGTGCGCACGCTATCCCAGCATTGCACTACCACCCCTCTACCCATTACACACAGTAACAACCCCTGGGCATACACTTTTTGACATCACCCTAGTTCACCCTACCGCCTACCGCGAGAGAATTTTTTCCAAGTTTTTCTGCTGGCCCTTTACCTTTGGGATCTTAGTTACTGTGAAGAGAATCCCGTTAGAAATTTGTCCAAGTTTCGCGGGTGGCCATTTCAACAGCCACTTTGCTTTCCTTCCGTCAATTCCTGCTGAAAAACCCAACTTTGGCGGCTGCAGGGGGCCGGCGGGATTGGTGGACGACAAAACTTTTTCACTGGTTTCTCGTCGGGAATAGGTTTGTCTGAGATGGATTAAGCCTCCGCACTGATTCTGCCCGTTTTCAAGTTTCAAATGCGACTTTGCCTTCCATCGTCAGTTCCCAGTGCTGCATGAATAGCCTTGTGCGGCACGTCGTGGCACGACACCCTGTGGTCCGCTAAACTTGTGTGCTTGTTTCTCGTCCAAAATAGGTTCCCCTCTTCGGCAAGAGGCCTGTGCGCCGATTCTGCCCGTTTTCAAGTTTCAAATGCGACTTTGCCTTCCATCGTCAGTTCCCAGTGCCGCATGAATAGCCTTGTGCGGCACGGCGTGGCACGACACCCTGTGGTCCGCTAAACTTGTGTGCTTGTTTCTCGTCCAAAATAGGTTCCCCTCTTCGGCAAGAGGCCTGTGCGCCGATTCTGCCCGTTTTCAAGTTTCAAATGCGACTTTGCCTTCCATCGTCAGTTCCCAGTGCCGCATGAATAGCCTTGTGCGGCACGGCGTGGCACGACACCCTCTGGTCCGCTAAACTTGTGTGCTTGTTTCTCGTCCAAAATAGGTTCCCCTCTTCGGCAAGAGGCCTGTGCGCCGATTCTGCCCGTTTTCAAGTTTCAAATGCGACTTTGCCTTCCATCGTCAGTTCCCAGTGCCGCATGAATAGCCTTGTGCGGCACGGCGTGGCACGACACCCTGTGGTCCGCTAAACTTGTGTGCTTGTTTCTCGTCCAAAATAGGTTCCCCTCTTCGGCAAGAGGCCTGTGCGCCGATTCTGCCCGTTTTCAAGTTTCAAATGCGACTTTGCCTTCCATCGTCAGTTCCCAGTGCCGCATGAATAGCCTTGTGCGGCACGGCGTGGCACGACACCCTGTGGTCCGCTAAACTTGTGTGCTTGTTTCTCGTCCAAAATAGGTTCCCCTCTTCGGCAAGAGGCCTGTGCGCCGATTCTGCCCGTTTTCAAGTTTCAAATGCGACTTTGCCTTCCATCGTCAGTTCCCAGTGCCGCATGAATAGCCTTGTGCGGCACGGCGTGGCACGACACCCTGTGGTCCGCTAAACTTGTGTGCTTGTTTCTCGTCCAAAATAGGTTCCCCTCTTCGGCAAGAGGCCTGTGCGCCGATTCTGCCCGTTTTCAAGTTTCAAATGCGACTTTGCCTTCCATCGTCAGTTCCCAGTGCCGCATGAATAGCCTTGTGCGGCACGGCGTGGCACGACACCCTGTGGTCCGCTAAACTTGTGTGCTTGTTTCTCGTCCAAAATAGGTTCCCCTCTTCGGCAAGAGGCCTGTGCGCCGATTCTGCCCGTTTTCAAGTTTCAAATGCGACTTTGCCTTCCATCGTCAGTTCCCAGTGCTGAAAATCAGCATGAATAGCCTTGTGCGGCACGGCGCGGCACGACACCCTGTGGTCCGCTAAACTTTTGTGCTTAGTTTCTCGTCCGAAATAGGTTCCCCTCTTCGGCAAGAGGCCTGTGCGCCGATTCTGCCCGTTTTCAAGTTTCAAATGCGACTTTGCCTTCCATCGTCAATTCCCAGTGCTGATAACCAGCATGAATAGCCTTGTGCGGCACGGCGCGGCACGACACCCTGTGTCCGCTAAACTTTTGTGCTTGTTTCTCGTCCAAAATGGGTTCCCCTCTTCGGCAAGAGGCCTCTGCGCCGATCCTGCCCGTTTTCAAGTTTCAAATCCCACTTTGCGTTTCATCGTCAATTCCCAGTGCTGCATGAATAGCCTGGTGCGGCAGGGCGCGGCACGACACTTTGTGGTCCGCTAAACTTGTGTGCTTGTTTCTCGTCCAAAATAGGTTCCCCTCTTCGGCAAGAGGCCTGTGCGCCGATTCTGCCCGTTTTCAAGTTTTAAATGCGACTTTGCCTTCCATCGTCAGTTCCCAGTGCCGCATGAATAGCCTTGTGCGGCACGGCGTGGCACGACACCCTGTGGTCCGCTAAACTTGTGTGCTTGTTTCTCGTCCAAAATAGGTTCCCCTCTTCGGCAAGAGGCCTGTGCGCCGATTCTGCCCGTTTTCAAGTTTCAAATGCGACTTTGCCTTCCATCGTCAGTTCCCAGTGCCGCATGAATAGCCTTGTGCGGCACGGCGTGGCACGAGACCCTGTGGTCCGCTAAACTTTTGTGCTTAGTTTCTCGTCCAAAATAGGTTCCCCTCTTCGGCAAGAGGCCTGTGCGCCGATTCTGCCCGTTTTCAAGTTTCAAATGCGACTTTGCCTTCCATCGTCAGTTCCCAGTGCCGCATGAATAGCCTTGTGCGGCACGGCGTGGCACGACACCCTGTGGTCCGCTAAACTTGTGTGCTTGTTTCTCGTCCAAAATGGGTTCCCCTCTTCGGCAAGAGGCCTCTGCGCCGATCCTGCCCGTTTTCAAGTTTCAAATCCCACTTTGCGTTTCATCGTCAATTCCCAGTGCTGCATGAATAGCCTGGTGCGGCAGGGCGCGGCACGACACTTTGTGGTCCGCTAAACTTGTGTGCTTGTTTCTCGTCCAAAATAGGTTCCCCTCTTCGGCAAGAGGCCTGTGCGCCGATTCTGCCCGTTTTCAAGTTTCAAATCCCACCTTGCGTTCCATCGTCAATTCCTGCTGAAAAGCAGCATTGGTGACTGCAGGGGGCTGGCGGGCTGGTGGACTACAAAACTATTTCGCTTGTTGTTTCTCGTCCGAAATAGCATTTTCTGTTGCGGAATAATCCTGCGCACCGATTCTTCAACTTTCAAGTCTCAACTCAGACTTTGCCTTCCATCCATCGTCCCCCTACATATATAGTGATCACCTTAAACAGGTATTGACGAGCACAGTATAGCAATAAAACCCCTCCACACACCTTCCCCATGATAAAAAGTCGCAGTGCGCACGCTATCCCAGCATTGCACTACCACCCCTCTACCCATTACACACAGTAACAACCCCTGGGCATACACTTTTTGACATCACCCTAGTTCACCCTACCGCCTACCGCGAGAGAATTTTTTCCAAGTTTTTCTGCTGGCCCTTTACCTTTGGGATCTTAGTTACTGTGAAGAGAATCCCGTTAGAAATTTGTCCAAGTTTCGCGGGTGGCCATTTCAACAGCCACTTTGCTTTCCTTCCGTCAATTCCTGCTGAAAAACCCAACTTTGGCGGCTGCAGGGGGCCGGCGGGATTGGTTGACGACAAAACTTTTTCACTGGTTTCTCGTCGGGAATAGGTTTGTCTGAGATGGATTAAGCCTCCGCACTGATTCTGCCCGTTTTCAAGTTTCAAATGCGACTTTGCCTTCCATCGTCAGTTCCCAGTGCCGCATGAATAGCCTTATGCGGCACGGCGTGGCACGACACCCTGTGGTCCGCTAAACTTGTGTGCTTGTTTCTCGTCCAAAATAGGTTCCCCTCTTCGGCAAGAGGCCTGTGCGCCGATTCTGCCCGTTTTCAAGTTTCAAATGCGACTTTGCCTTCCATCGTCAGTTCCCAGTGCCGCATGAATAGCCTTGTGCGGCACGGCGTGGCACGACACCCTGTGGTCCGCTAAACTTGTGTGCTTGTTTCTCGTCCAAAATAGGTTCCCCTCTTCGGCAAGAGGCCTGTGCGCCGATTCTGCCCGTTTTCAAGTTTCAAATGCGACTTTGCCTTCCATCGTCAGTTCCCAGTGCCGCATGAATAGCCTTGTGCGGCACGGCGTGGCACGACACCCTGTGGTCCGCTAAACTTGTGTGCTTGTTTCTCGTCCAAAATAGGTTCCCCTCTTCGGCAAGAGGCCTGTGCGCCGATTCTGCCCGTTTTCAAGTTTCAAATGCGACTTTGCCTTCCATCGTCAGTTCCCAGTGCCGCATGAATAGCCTTGTGCGGCACGGCGTGGCACGACACCCTGTGGTCCGCTAAACTTGTGTGCTTGTTTCTCGTCCAAAATAGGTTCCCATCTTCGGCAAGAGGCCTGTGCGCCGATTCTGCCCGTTTTCAAGTTTCAAATGCGACTTTGCCTTCCATCGTCAGTTCCCAGTGCCGCATGAATAGCCTTGTGCGGCACGGCGTGGCACGACACCCTGTGGTCCGCTAAACTTGTGTGCTTGTTTCTCGTCCAAAATAGGTTCCCCTCTTCGGCAAGAGGCCTGTGCGCCGATTCTGCCCGTTTTCAAGTTTCAAATGCGACTTTGCCTTCCATCGTCAGTTCCCAGTGCCGCATGAATAGCCTTGTGCGGCACGGCGTGGCACGACACCCTGTGGTCCGCTAAACTTGTGTGCTTGTTTCTCGTCCAAAATAGGTTCCCCTCTTCGGCAAGAGGCCTGTGCGCCGATTCTGCCCGTTTTCAAGTTTCAAATGCGACTTTGCCTTCCATCGTCAGTTCCCAGTGCCGCATGAATAGCCTTGTGCGGCACGGCGTGGCACGACACCCTGTGGTCCGCTAAACTTGTGTGCTTGTTTCTCGTCCAAAATAGGTTCCCCTCTTCGGCAAGAGGCCTGTGCGCCGATTCTGCCCGTTTTCAAGTTTCAAATGCGACTTTGCCTTCCATCGTCAGTTCCCAGTGCCGCATGAATAGCCTTGTGCGGCACGGCGTGGCACGACACCCTGTGGTCCGCTAAACTTTTGTGCTTAGTTTCTCGTCCAAAATAGGTTCCCCTCTTCGGCAAGAGGCCTGTGCGCCGATTCTGCCCGTTTTCAAGTTTCAAATCCGACTTTGCCTTCCATCGTCAATTCCCAGTGCTGAAAACCAGCATGAATAGCCTTGTGCGGCACGGCGCGGCACGACACCCTGTGTCCGCTAAACTTTTGTGCTTGTTTCTCGTCCAAAATGGGTTCCCCTCTTCGGCAAGAGGCCTCTGCGCCGATCCTGCCCGTTTTCAAGTTTCAAATCCCACTTTGCGTTTCATCGTCAATTCCCAGTGCTGCATGAATAGCCTGGTGCGGCAGGGCGCGGCACGACACTTTGTGGTCCGCTAAACTTGTGTGCTTGTTTCTCGTCCAAAATAGGTTCCCCTCTTCGGCAAGAGGCCTGTGCGCCGATTCTGCCCGTTTTCAAGTTTCAAATCCCACCTTGCGTTCCATCGTCAATTCCTGCTGAAAACCAGCATTGGTGACTGCAGGGGGCTGGCGGGCTGGTGGACTACAAAACTATTTCGCTTGTTGTTTCTCGTCCGAAATAGCATTTTCTGTTGCGGAATAATCCTCCGCACCGATTCTTCAACTTTCAAGTCTCAACTCCGACTTTGCCTTCCATCCATCGTCCCCCTACATATATAGTGATCACCTTAAACAGGTATTGACGAGCACAGTATAGCAATAAAACCCCTCCACACACCTTCCCCATGATAAAAAGTCGCAGTGCGCACGCTATCCCAGCTCTACCCATTACACACAGTAACAACCCCTGGGCATACACTTTTTGACATCACCCTAGTTCACCCTACCGCCTACCGCGAGAGAATTTTTTCCAAGTTTTTCTGCTGGCCCTTTACCTTTGGGATCTTAGTTACTGTGAAGAGAATCCCGTTAGAAATTTGTCCAAGTTTCGCGGGTGGCCATTTCAACAGCCACTTTGCTTTCCTTCCGTCAATTCCTGCTGAAAAACCCAACTTTGGCGGCTGCAGGGGGCCGGCGGGATTGGTGGACGACAAAACTTTTTCACGGGTTTCTCGTCGGAAATAGGTTTGTCTGAGATGGATTAAGCCTCCGCACTGATTCTGCCCGTTTTCAAGTTTCAAATGCGACTTTGCCTTCCATCGTCAGTTCCCAGTGCTGCATGAATAGCCTTGTGCGGCACGGCGTGGCACGACACCCTGTGGTCCGCTAAACTTGTGTGCTTGTTTCTCGTCCAAAATAGGTTCCCCTCTTCGGCAAGAGGCCTGTGCGCCGATTCTGCCCGTTTTCAAGTTTCAAATGCGACTTTGCCTTCCATCGTCAGTTCCCAGTGCCGCATGAATAGCCTTGTGCGGCACGGCGTGGCACGACACCCTGTGGTCCGCTAAACTTGTGTGCTTGTTTCTCGTCCAAAATAGGTTCCACTCTTCGGCAAGAGGCCTGTGCGCCGATTCTGCCCGTTTTCAAGTTTCAAATGCGACTTTGCCTTCCATCGTCAGTTCCCAGTGCCGCATGAATAGCCTTGTGCGGCACGGCGTGGCACGACACCCTGTGGTCCGCTAAACTTGTGTGCTTGTTTCTCGTCCAAAATAGGTTCCCCTCTTCGGCAAGAGGCCTGTGCGCCGATTCTGCCCGTTTTCAAGTTTCAAATGCGACTTTGCCTTCCATCGTCAGTTCCCAGTGCCGCATGAATAGCCTTGTGCGGCACGGCGTGGCACGACACCCTGTGGTCCGCTAAACTTGTGTGCTTGATAGGTTCCCCTCTTCGGCAAGAGGCCTGTGCGCCGATTCTGCCCGTTTTCAAGTTTCAAATGCGACTTTGCCTTCCATCGTCAGTTCCCAGTGCCGCATGAATAGCCTTTTGCGGCACGGCGTGGCACGACACCCTGTGGTCCGCTAAACTTGTGTGCTTGTTTCTCGTCCAAAATAGGTTCCCCTCTTCGGCAAGAGGCCTGTGCGCCGATTCTGCCCGTTTTCAAGTTTCAAATGCGACTTTGCCTTCCATCGTCAGTTCCCAGTGCCGCATGAATAGCCTTGTGCGGCACGGCGTGGCACGACACCCTGTGGTCCGCTAAACTTGTGTGCTTGTTTCTCGTCCAAAATAGGTTCCCCTCTTCGGCAAGAGGCCTGTGCGCCGATTCTGCCCGTTTTCAAGTTTCAAATGCGACTTTGCCTTCCATCGTCAGTTCCCAGTGCCGCATGAATAGCCTTGTGCGGCACGGCGTGGCACGACACCCTGTGGTCCGCTAAACTTGTGTGCTTGTTTCTCGTCCAAAATAGGTTCCCCTCTTCGGCAAGAGGCCTGTGCGCCGATTCTGCCCGTTTTCAAGTTTCAAATGCGACTTTGCCTTCCATCGTCAGTTCCCAGTGCCGCATGAATAGCCTTGTGCGGCACGGCGTGGCACGACACCCTGTGGTCCGCTAATCTTGTGTGCTTGTTTCTCGTCCAAAATAGGTTCCCCTCTTCGGCAAGAGGCCTGTGCGCCGATTCTGCCCGTTTTCAAGTTTCAAATGCGACTTTGCCTTCCATCGTCAGTTCCCAGTGCCGCATGAATAGCCTTGTGCGGCACGGCGTGGCACGACACCCTGTGGTCCGCTAAACTTGTGTGCTTGTTTCTCGTCCAAAATAGGTTCCCCTCTTCGGCAAGAGGCCTGTGCGCCGATTCTGCCCGTTTTCAAATTTCAAATGCGACTTTGCCTTCCATCGTCAGTTCCCAGTGCCGCATGAATAGCCTTGTGCGGCACGGCGTGGCACGACACCCTGTGGTCCGCTAAACTTTTGTGCTTAGTTTCTCGTCCAAAATAGGTTCCCCTCTTCGGCAAGAGGCCTGTGCGCCGATTCTGCCCGTTTTCAAGTTTCAAATGCGACTTTGCCTTCCATCGTCAATTCCCAGTGCTGAAAACCAGCATGAATAGCCTTGTGCGGCACGGCGCGGCACGACACCCTGTGTCCGCTAAACTTTTGTGCTTGTTTCTCGTCCAAAATGGGTTCCCCTCTTCGGCAAGAGGCCTGTGCGCCGATCCTGCCCGTTTTCAAGTTTCAAATCCCACTTTGCGTTTCATCGTCAATTCCCAGTGCTGCATGAATAGCCTGGTGCGGCAGGGCGCGGCACGACACTTTGTGGTCCGCTAAACTTGTGTGCTTGTTTCTCGTCCAAAATAGGTTCCCCTCTTCGGCAAGAGGCCTGTGCGCCGATTCTGCCCGTTTTCAAGTTTCAAATCCCACCTTGCGTTCCATCGTCAATTCCTGCTGAAAACCAGCATTGGTGACTGCAGGGGGCTGGCGGGCTGGTGGACTACAAAACTATTTCGCTTGTTGTTTCTCGTCCGAAATAGCATTTTCTGTTGCGGAATAATCCTCCGCACCGATTCTTCAACTTTCAAGTCTCAACTCCGACTTTGCCTTCCATCCATCGTCCCCCTACATATATAGTGATCACCTTAAACAGGTATTGACGAGCACAGTATAGCAATAAAACCCCTCCACACACCTTCCCCATGATAAAAAGTCGCAGTGCGCACGCTATCCCAGCATTGCACTACCACCCCTCTACCCATTACACACAGTAACAACCCCTGGGCATACACTTTTTGACATCACCCTAGTTCACCCTACCGCCTACCGCGAGAGAATTTTTTCCAAGTTTTTCTGCTGGCCCTTTACCTTTGGGATCTTAGTTACTGTGAAGAGAATCCCGTTAGAAATTTGTCCAAGTTTCGCGGGTGGCCATTTCAACAGCCACTTTGCTTTCCTTCCGTCATTTCCTGCTGAAAAACCCAACTTTGGCGGCTGCAGGGGGCCGGCGGGATTGGTGGACGACAAAACTTTTTCACTGGTTTCTCGTCGGGAATAGGTTTGAATGAGATGGATTAAGCCTCCGCACTGATTCTGCCCGTTTTCAAGTTTCAAATGCGACTTTGCCTTCCATCGTCAGTTCCCAGTGCTGCATGAATAGCCTTGTGCGGCACGGCGTGGCACGACACCCTGTGGTCCGCTAAACTTGTGTGCTTGTTTCTCGTCCAAAATAGGTTCCCCTCTTCGGCAAGAGGCCTGTGCGCCGATTCTGCCCGTTTTCAAGTTTCAAATGCGACTTTGCCTTCCATCGTCAGTTCCCAGTGCCGCATGAATAGCCTTGTGCGGCACGGCGTGGCACGACACCCTGTGGTCCGCTAAACTTGTGTGCTTGTTTCTCGTCCAAAATAGGTTCCCCTCTTCGGCAAGAGGCCTGTGCGCCGATTCTGCCCGTTTTCAAGTTTCAAATGCGACTTTGCCTTCCATCGTCAGTTCCCAGTGCCGCATGAATAGCCTTGTGCGGCACGGCGTGGCACGACACCCTGTGGTCCGCTAAACTTTTGTGCTTAGTTTCTCGTCCAAAATAGGTTCCCCTCTTCGGCAAGAGGCCTGTGCGCCGATTCTGCCCGTTTTCAAGTTTCAAATGCGACTTTGCCTTCCATCGTCAATTCCCAGTGCTGAAAATCAGCATGAATAGCCTTGTGCGGCACGGCGCGGCACGACACCCTGTGGTCCGCTAAACTTTTGTGCTTAGTTTCTCGTCCAAAATAGGTTCCCCTCTTCGGCAAGAGGCCTGTGCGCCGATTCTGCCCGTTTTCAAGTTTCAAATCCGACTTTGCCTTCCATCGTCAATTCCCAGTGCTGAAAACCAGCATGAATAGCCTTGTGCGGCACGGCGCGGCACGACACCCTGTGTCCGCTAAACTTTTGTGCTTGTTTCTCGTCCAAAATGGGTTCCCCTCTTCGGCAAGAGGCCTCTGCGCCGATCCTGCCCGTTTTCAAGTTTCAAATCCCACTTTGCGTTTCATCGTCAATTCCCAGTGCTGCATGAATAGCCTGGTGCGGCAGGGCGCGGCACGACATTTTTTGGTCCGCTAAACTTGTGTGCTTGTTTCTCGTCCAAAATAGGTTCCCTTCTTCGGCAAGAGGCCTGTGCGCCGATTCTGCCCGTTTTCAAGTTTCAAATCCCACCTTGCGTTCCATCGTCAATTCCTGCTGAAAACCAGCATTGGTGACTGCAGGGGGCTGGCGGGCTGGTGGACTACAAAACTATTTCGCTTGTTGTTTCTCGTCCGAAATAGCATTTTCTGTTGCGGAATAATCCTCCGCACCGATTCTTCAACTTTCAAGTCTCAACTCCGACTTTGCCTTCCATCCATCGTCCCCCTACATATATAGTGATCACCTTAAACAGGTATTGACGAGCACAGTATAGCAATAAAACCCCTCCACACACCTTCCCCATGATAAAAAGTCGCAGTGCGCACGCTATCCCAGCATTGCACTACCACCCCTCTACCCATTACACACAGTAACAACCCCTGGGCATACACTTTTTGACATCACCCTAGTTCACCCTACCGCCTACCGCGAGAGAATTTTTTCCAAGTTTTTCTGCTGGCCCTTTACCTTTGGGATCTTAGTTACTGTGAAGAGAATCCCGTTAGAAATTTGTCCAAGTTTCGCGGGTGGCCATTTCAACAGCCACTTTGCTTTCCTTCCGTCAATTCCTGCTGAAAAACCCAACTTTGGCGGCTGCAGGGGGCCGGCGGGATTGGTGGACGACAAAACTTTTTCACTGGTTTCTCGTCGGGAATAGGTTTGTCTGAGATGGATTAAGCCTCCGCACTGATTCTGCCCGTTTTCAAGTTTCAAATGCGACTTTGCCTTCCATCGTCAGTTCCCAGTGCTGCATGAATAGCCTTGTGCGGCACGGCGTGGCACGACACCCTGTGGTCCGCCAAACTTGTGTGCTTGTTTCTCGTCCAAAATAGGTTCCCCTCTTCGGCAAGAGGCCTGTGCGCAGATTCTGCCCGTTTTCAAGTTTCAAATGCGACTTTGCCTTCCATCGTCAGTTCCCAGTGCCGCATGAATAGCCTTGTGCGGCACGGCGTGGCACGACACCCTGTGGTCCGCTAAACTTGTGTGCTTGTTTCTCGTCCAAAATAGGTTCCCCTCTTCGGCAAGAGGCCTGTGCGCCGATTCTGCCCGTTTTCAAGTTTCAAATGCGACTTTGCCTTCCATCGTCAGTTCCCAGTGCTGCATGAATAGCCTTGTGCGGCACGGCGTGGCACGACACCCTGTGGTCCGCTAAACTTGTGTGCTTGTTTCTCGTCCAAAATAGGTTCCCCTCTTCGGCAAGAGGCCTGTGCGCCGATTCTGCCCGTTTTCAAGTTTCAAATGCGACTTTGCCTTCCATCGTCAGTTCCCAGTGCCGCATGAATAGCCTTGTGCGGCACGGCGTGGCACGACACCCTGTGGTCCGCTAAACTTGTGTGCTTGTTTCTCGTCCAAAATAGGTTCCCCTCTTCGGCAAGAGGCCTGTGCGCCGATTCTGCCCGTTTTCAAGTTTCAAATGCGACTTTGCCTTCCATCGTCAGTTCCCAGTGCCGCATGAATAGCCTTGTGCGGCACGGCGTGGCACGACACCCTGTGGTCCGCTAAACTTGTGTGCTTGTTTCTCGTCCAAAATAGGTTCCCCTCTTCGGCAAGAGGCCTGTGCGCCGATTCTGCCCGTTTTCAAGTTTCAAATGCGACTTTGCCTTCCATCGTCAGTTCCCAGTGCCGCATGAATAGCCTTGTGCGGCACGGCGTGGCACGACACCCTGTGGTCCGCTAAACTTGTGTGCTTGTTTCTCGTCCAAAATAGGTTCCCCTCTTCGGCAAGAGGCCTGTGCGCCGATTCTGCCCGTTTTCAAGTTTCAAATCCGACTTTGCCTTCCATCGTCAGTTCCCAGTGCCGCATGAATAGCCTTGTGCGGCACGGCGTGGCACGACACCCTGTGGTCCGCTAAACTTGTGTGCTTGTTTCTCGTCCAAAATAGGTTCCCCTCTTCGGCAAGAGGCCTGTGCGCCGATTCTGCCCGTTTTCAAGTTTCAAATCCCACTTTGCGTTTCATCGTCAATTCCCAGTGCTGAAAAACCAGCATGAATAGCCTGGTGCGGCAGGGCGCGGCACGACACCCTGTGGTCCGCTAAACTTGTGTGCTTGTTTCTCGTCCAAAATAGGTTCCCCTCTTCGGCAAGAGGCCTGTGCGCCGATTCTGCCCGTTTTCAAGTTTCAAATCCGACTTTGCCTTCCATCGTCAATTCCCAGTGCTGCATGAATAGCCTTGTGCGGCACAGCGCGGCACGACACCCTGTGTCCGCTAAACTTTTGTGCTTGTTTCTCGTCCAAAATGGGTTCCCCTCTTCGGCAAGAGGCCTCTGCGCCGATCCTGCCCGTTTTCAAGTTTCAAATCCCACTTTGCGTTTCATCGTCAATTCCCAGTGCTGAAAAACCAGCATGAATAGCCTGGTGCGGCAGGGCGCGGCACGACACCCTGTGGTCCGCTAAACTTGTGTGCTTGTTTCTCGTCCAAAATAGGTTCCCCTCTTCGGCAAGAGGCCTGTGCGCCGATTCTGCCCGTTTTTAAGTTTCAAATCCGACTTTGCCTTCCATCGTCAATTCCCAGTGCTGAAAACCAGCATGAATACCCTTGTGCGGCACGACACCCTGTGGTCCGCTAAACTTTTGTGCTTGTTTCTCGTCCAAAATAGGTTCCCCTCTTCGGCAAGAGGCCTGTGCGCCGATTCTGCCCGTTTTCAAGTTTCAAATCCCACTTTGCGTTCCATCGTCAATTCCTGTTGAAAACCAGCATTTGTGACTGCTGGGGGCTGGCGGGCTGGTGGACGACAAAACTATTTCGCTTGTTGTTTCTCGTCCGAAATGGCATTTTCTGTTGCGGAATAATCCTCCGCACCGATTCTTCAACTTTCAAGTCTCAACTCCGACTTTGCCTTCCATCCATCGTCCCCCTACATATATAGTGATCACGTTAAACAGGTATTGACGAGCACAGTATAGCAATAAAACCCCGTCATTGCTGCTGGGTGGAGAATCTTTTTGTCGAGTTGGTCGTCGAAAATAGGTTTTTCTGAAGGGGAATGGGTCTGCCAGCATGCTCTCTTCATTTCAAGTCGAAATTTCGACTTTGACTTCCATCGTGATAGCTGGGTGGAATGGAGCATGCACCCTCACAGCAAGGTCCGCCATTGCTGCTGGGTGGAGAATCTTTTTGTCGATTTGGTCGTCGAAAATAGGTTTTTCTGAAGGGGAATGGGTCTGCCAGCATGCTCTCTTCATTTCAAGTCGAAACTCCGACTTTGACTTCCATCGTGATAGCTGGGTTGAATGGAGCATGCCCCCCACAGCAGGGTCCGCCATTGCTGCTAAGTGGAGAATCTTTTTGTCGAGTTGGTCGTCGAAAATAGGTTTTTCTGAAGGGGAATGGGTCTGTCAGCATGCTCTCTTCATTTCAAGTCGAAATTCCGACTTTGACTTCCATCGTGATAGCTGGGTGGAATGGAGCATGCACCCCACAGCAGGGTCCGCCATTGCTGCTGGGTGGAGAATCTTTTTGTCGAGTTGGGCGTCGAAAATAGGTTTTTCTGAAGGGGAATGGGTCTGCCAGCATGCTCTCTTCATTTCAAGTCGAAACTCCGACTTTGACTTCCATCGTGATAGCTGGGTTGAATGGAGCATGCCCCCCACAGCAGGGTCCGCCATTGCTGCTAAGTGGAGAATCTTTTTGTCGAGTTGGTCGTCGAAAATAGGTTTTTCTGAAGGGGAATGGGTCTGTCAGCATGCTCTCTTCATTTCAAGTCGAAATTCCGACTTTGACTTCCATCGTGATAGCTGGGTGGAATGGAGCATGCACCCCACAGCAGGGTCCGCCATTGCTGCTGGGTGGAGAATCTTTTTGTCGAGTTGGGCGTCGAAAATAGGTTTTTCTGAAGGGGAATGGGTCTGCCAGCATCCTCTCTTCATTTCAAGTCGAAATTCCGACTTTGACTTCCATCGTGATAGCTGGGTGGAATGGAGCATGCCCCCCCACAGCAGGGTCCGCCATTGCTGCTGGGTGGAGAATCTTTTTGTCGAGTTGGTCGTCGAAAATAGTTTTTTTCTCAAGGGGAATAGGTCTGCGAATGGGTCGGCAAGAGGCCTGTGCGCCGATTCTGCCCGTTTTCAAGTTTCAAATCCGACTTTGCCTTCCATCGTCAATTCCTGCTGAAAACCAGCATGAATAGCCTTGTGCGGCACGGCGAGGCACGACACCCTGTGGCCCGCTAAACTTTTGTGCTTGTTTCTCGTCCAAAATAGGTTCCCCTCTTCGGCAAGAGGCCTCTGCGCCGATTCTGCCCGTTTTCAAGTTTCAAATCCGACTTTGCCTTCCATCGTCAATTCCTGTTGAAAACCAGCATGAATAGCCTTGTGCGGCACGGCGCGGCACGACACCCTGTGGTCCGCTAAACTTTTGTGCTTGTTTCTCGTCCAAAATAGGTTCCCCTCTTCGGCAAGAGGCCTGTGCGCCGATTCTGCCCGTTTTCAAGTTTCAAATGCGACTTTGCCTTCCATCGTCAATTCCCAGTGCTGCATGAATAGCCTGGTGCGGCACAGCGCGGCACGACACCCTGTGTCCGCTAAACTTTTGTGCTTGTTTCTCGTCCAAAATGGGTTCCCCTCTTCGGCAAGAGGCCTCTGCGCCGATCCTGCCCGTTTTCAAGTTTCAAATCCCACTTTGCGTTTCATCGTCAATTCCCAGTGCTGAAAAACCAGCATGAATAGCCTGGTGCGGCAGGGCGCTGCACGACACCCTGTGGTCCGCTAAACTTGTGTGCTTGTTTCTCGTCCAAAATAGGTTCCCCTCTTCGGCAAGAGGCCTGTGCGCCGATTCTGCCCGTTTTCAAGTTTAAAATCCGACTTTGCCTTCCATCGTCAATTCCCAGTGCTGAAAACCAGCATGAATACCCTTGTGCGGCACGACACCCTGTGGTCCGCTAAACTTTTGTGCTTGTTTCTCGTCCAAAATAGGTTCCCCTCTTCGGCAAGAGGCCTGTGCGCCGATTCTGCCCGTTTTCAAGTTTCAAATCCCACCTTGCGTTCCATCGTCAATTCCTGTTGAAAATCAGCATTGGTGACTGCTGGGGGCTGGCGGGCTGGTGGACGAGAAAACTATTTCGCTTGTTGTTTCTCGTCCGAAATGGCATTTTCTGTTGCGGAATAATCCTCCGCACCGATTCTTCAACTTTCAAGTCTCAACTCCGACTTTGCCTTCCATCCATCGTCCCCCTACATATATAGTGATCACGTTAAACAGGTATTGACGAGCACAGTATAGCAACAAAACCCCGTCATTGCTGCTGGGTGGAGAATCTTTTTGTCGAGTTGGTCGTCGAAAATAGGTTTTTCTGAAGGGGAATGGGTCTGTCAGCATGCTCTCTTCATTTCAAGTCGAAATTTCGACTTTGACTTCCATCGTGATAGCTGGGTGGAATGGAGCATGCACCCTCACAGCAAGGTCCGCCATTGCTGCTGGGTGCAGAATCTTTTTGTCGAGTTGGTCGTCGAAAATAGGTTTTTCTGAAGGGGAATGGGTCTGCCAGCATGCTCTTTTCATTTCAAGTCGAAACTCCGACTTTGACTTCCATCGTGATAGCTGGGTGGAATGGAGCATGCACCCCACAGCAGGGTCCGCCATTGCTGCTGGGTGGAGAATCTTTTTCTCGAGTTGGGCGTCGAAAATAGGTTTTTCTGAAGGGGAATGGGTCTGCCAGCATCCTCTCTTCATTTCAAGTCGAAATTCCGACTTTGACTTCCATCGTGATAGCTGGGTGGAATGGAGCATGCCCCCCACAGCAGGGTCCGCCATTGCTGCTGGGTGGAGAATCTTTTTGTCGAGTTGGTCGTCGAAAATAGGTTTTTCTGATGGGGAATGGGTCTGCGAATGGGTCGGCAAGAGGCCTGTGCGCCGATTCTGCCCGTTTTCAAGTTTCAAATCCGACTTTACCTTCCATCGTCAATTCCTGCTGAAAACCAGCATGAATAGCCTTGTGCGGCACGGCGAGGCACGACACCCTGTGGCCCGCTAAACTTTTGTGCTTGTTTCTCGTCCAAAATAGGTTCCCCTCTTCGGCAAGAGGCCTGTGCGCCGATTCTGCCCGTTTTCAAGTTTCAAATCTGACTTTGCCTTCCATCGTCAATTCCTGTTGAAAACCAGCATGAATAGCCTTGTGCGGCACGGCGCGGCACGACACCCTGTGGTCCGCTAAACTTTTGTGCTTGTTTCTCGTCCAAAATAGGTTCCCCTCTTCGGCAAGAGGCCTGTGCGCCGATTCTGCCCGTTTTCAAGTTTCAAATCCGACTTTGCCTTCCATCGTCAATTCCTGCTGAAAACCAGCATGAATAGCCTTGTGCGGCACGGCGCGGCACGACACTCTGTGGTCCGCTAAACTTTTGTGCTTGTTTCTCGTCCAAAATAGGTTCCCCTCTTCGGCAAGAGGCCTCTGCGCCGATTCTGCCCGTTTTCAAGTTTCAAATCCCACCTTGCGTTCCATCGTCCATTCCCAGTGTTGAAAAACCAGCATGAATAGCCTGGTGCGGCAGGGCGCGGCACGACACCCTGTGGTCCGCTAAACTTGTGTGCTTGTTTCTCGTCCAAAATAGGTTCCCCTCTTCGACAAGAGGCCTGTGCGCCGATTCTGCCCGTTTTCAAGTTTCAAATCCGACTTTGCCTTCCATCGTCAATTCCCAGTGCTGCATGAATAGCCTTGTGCGGCACAGCGCGGCACGACACCCTGTGTCCGCTAAACTTTTGTGCTTGTTTCTCGTCCAAAATGGGTTCCCCTCTTCGGCAAGAGGCCTCTGCGCCGATCCTGCCCGTTTTCAAGTTTCAAATCCCACTTTGCGTTTCATCGTCAATTCCCAGTGCTGAAAAACCAGCATGAATAGCCTGGTGCGGCAGGGCGTGGCACGACACCCTGTGGTCCGCTAAACTTGTGTGCTTGTTTCTCGTCCAAAATAGGTTCCCCTCTTCGGCAAGAGGCCTGTGCGCCGATTCTGCCCGTTTTCAAGTTTCAAATCCGACTTTGCCTTCCATCGTCAATTCCCAGTGCTGAAAACCAGCATGAATACCCTTGTGCGGCACGACACCCTGTGGTCCGCTAAACTTTTGTGCTTGTTTCTCGTCCAAAATAGGTTCCCCTCTTCGGCAAGAGGCCTGTGCGCCGATTCTGCCCGTTTTCAAGTTTCAAATCCCACCTTGCGTTCCATCGTCAATTCCTGTTGAAAACCAGCATTGGTGACTACTGGGGGCTGGCGGGCTGGTGGACGACAAAACTATTTCGCTTGTTGTTTCTCGTCCGAAATGGCATTTTCTGTTGCGGAATAATCCTCCGCACCGATTCTTCAACTTTCAAGTCTCAACTCCGACTTTGCCTTCCATCCATCGTCCCCCTACATATATAGTGATCACGTTAAACAGGTATTCACGAGCACAGTATAGCAATAAAACCCGTCATTGCTGCTGGGTGGAGAATCTTTTTGTCGAGTTGGTAGTCGAAAATAGGTTTTTCTGAAGGGGAATGGGTCTGCCAGCATGCTCTCTTCATTTGAAGTCGAAACTCCGACTTTGACTTCCATCGTGATAGCTGGGTGGAATGGAGCATGCCCCCCACAGCAGGGTCCGCCATTGCTGCTGGGTGGAGAATCTTTTTGTCGAGTTGGTCGTCGAAAATAGGTTTTTCTGAAGGGGAATGGGTCTGCGAATGGGTCGGCAAGAGGCCTGTGCGCCGATTCTGCCCGTTTTCAAGTTTCAAATCCGACTTTGCCTTCCATCGTCAATTCCTGTTGAAAACCAGCATGAATAGCCTTGTGCGGCACGGCGCGGCACGACACCCTGTGGTCCGCTAAACTTTTGTGCTTGTTTCTCGTCCAAAATAGGTTCCCCTCTTCGGCAAGAGGCCTGTGCGCCGATTCTGCCCGTTTTCAAGTTTCAAATCCGACTTTGCCTTCCATCGTCAATTCCTGCTGAAAACCAGCATGAATAGCCTTGTGCGGCACGGCGCGGCACGACACTCTGTGGTCCGCTAAACTTTTGTGCTTGTTTCTCGTCCAAAATAGGTTCCCCTCTTCGGCAAGAGGCCTCTGCGCCGATTCTGCCCGTTTTCAAGTTTCAAATCCCACCTTGCGTTCCATCGTCCATTCCCAGTGTTGAAAAACCAGCATGAATAGCCTGGTGCGGCAGGGCGCGGCACGACACCCTGTGGTCCGCTAAACTTGTGTGCTTGTTTCTCGTCCAAAATAGGTTCCCCTCTTCGGCAAGAGGCCTGTGCGCCGATTTTGCCCGTTTTCAAGTTTCAAATCCGACTTTGCCTTCCATCGTCAATTCCCAGTGCTGCATGAATAGCCTTGTGCGGCACAGCGCGGCACGACACCCTGTGTCCGCTAAGTTTTTGTGCTTGTTTCTCGTCCAAAATGGGTTCCCCTCTTCGGCAAGAGGCCTCTGCGCCGATCCTGCCCGTTTTCAAGTTTCAAATCCCACTTTGCGTTTCATCGTCAATTCCCAGTGCTGAAAAACCAGCATGAATAGCCTGGTGCGGCAGGGCGCGGCACGACACCCTGTGGTCCGCTAAACTTGTGTGCTTGTTTCTCGTCCAAAATAGGTTCCCCTCTTCGGCAAGAGGCCTGTGCGCCGATTCTGCCCGTTTTCAAGTTTCAAATCCGACTTTGCCTTCCATCGTCAATTCCCAGTGCTGAAAACCAGCATGAATACCCTTGTGCGGCACGACACCCTGTGGTCCGCTAAACTTTTGTGCTTGTTTCTCGTCCAAAATAGGTACCCCTCATCGGCAAGAGGCCTGTGCGCCGATTCTGCCCGTTTTCAAGTTTCAAATCCCACCTTGCGTTCCATCGTCAATTCCTGTTGAAAACCAGCATTGGTGACTGCTGGGGGCTGGCAGGCTGGTGGACGACAAAACTATTTCGCTTGTTGTTTCTCGTCCGAAATGGCATTTTCTGTTGCGGAATAATCCTCCGCACCGCTTCTTCAACTTTCCAAGTCTCAACTCCGACTTTGCCTTCCATCCATCGTCCCCCTACATATATAGTGATCACGTTAAACAGGTATTGACGAGCACAGTATAGCAATAAAACCCCGTCATTGCTGCTGGGTGGAGAATCTTTTTGTCGAGTTGGTCGTCGAAAATAGGTTTTTCTGAAGGGGAATGTGTCTCTCAGCATGCTCTCTTCATTTCAAGTCGAAATTTCGACTTTGACTTCCATCGTGATAGCTGGGTGGAATGGAGCATGCACCCTCACAGCAAGGTCCGCCATTGCTGCTGGGTGGAGAATCTTTTTGTCGAGTTGGTCGTCGAAAATAGGTTTTTCTGAAGGGGAATGGGTCTGCCAGCATGCTCTCTTCATTTCAAGTCGAAACTCCGACTTTGACTTCCATCGTGATAGCTGGGTGGAATGGAGCATGCCCCCCACAGCAGGGTCCGCCATTGCTGCTAAGTGGAGAATCTTTTTGTCGAGTTGGTCGTCGAAAATAGGTTTTTCTGAAGGGGAATGGGTCTGTCAGCATGCTCTTTTCATTTCAAGTCGAAATTCCGACTTTGACTTCCATCGTGATAGCTGGGTGGAATGGAGCATGCACCCCACAGCAGGGTCCGCCATTGCTGCTGGGTGGAGAATCTTTTTGTCGAGTTGGGCGTCCAAAATAGGTTTTTCTGAAGGGGAATGGGTCTGCCAGCATCCTCTCTTCATTTCAAGTCAAAATTCCGACTTTGACTTCCATCGTGATAGCTGGGTGGAATGGAGCATGCCCCCCACAGCAGGGTCCGCCATTGCTGCTGGGTGGAGAATCTTTTTGTCGAGTTGGTCGTCGAAAATAGGTTTTTCTGAAGGGGAATGGGTCTGCGAATGGGTCGGCAAGAGGCCTGTGCCCCCGATTCTGCCCGTTTTCAAGTTTCAAATCCGACTTTGCCTTCCATCGTCAATTCCTGCTGAAAACCAGCATGAATAGCCTTGTGCGGCACGGCGAGGCACGACACCCTGTGGCCCGCTAAACTTTTGTGCTTGTTTCTCGTCCAAAATAGGTTCCCCTCTTCGGCAAGAGGCCTGTGCGCCGATTCTGCCCGTTTTCAAGTTTCAAATCCGACTTTGCCTTCCATCGTCAATTCCTGCTGAAAACCAGCATGAATAGCCTTGTGCGGCACGGCGCGGCACGACACTCTGTGGTCCGCTAAACTTTTGTGCTTGATTCTCGTCCAAAATAGGTTCCCCTCTTCGGCAAGAGGCCTCTGCGCCGATTCTGCCCGTTTTCAAGTTTCAAATCCCACCTTGCGTTCCATCGTCCATTCCCAGTGTTGAAAAACCAGCATGAATAGCCTGGTGCGGCAGGGCGCGGCACGACACCCTGTGGTCCGCTAAACTTGTGTGCTTGTTTCTCGTCCAAAATAGGTTCCCCTCTTCGGCAAGAGGCCTGTGCGCCGATTCTGCCCGTTTTCAAGTTTCAAATCCGACTTTGCCTTCCATCGTCAATTCCCAGTGCTGCATGAATAGCCTTGTGCGGCACAGCGCGGCACGACACCCTGTGTCCGCTAAACTTTTGTGCTTGTTTCTCGTCCAAAATGGGTTCCCCTCTTCGGCAAGAGGCCTCTGCGCCGATCCTGCCCGTTTTCAAGTTTCAAATCCCACTTTGCGTTTCATCGTCAATTCCCAGTGCTGAAAAACCAGCATGAATAGCCTGGTGCGGCAGGGCGCGGCACGACACCCTGTGGTCCGCTAAACTTGTGTGCTTGTTTCTCGTCCAAAATAGGTTCCCCTCTTCGGCAAGAGGCCTGTGCGCCGATTCTGCCCGTTTTCAAGTTTCAAATCCGACTTTGCCTTCCATCGTCAATTCCCAGTGCTGAAAACCAGCATGAATACCCTTGTGCGGCACGACACCCTGTGGTCCGCTAAACTTTTGTGCTTGTTTCTCGTCCAAAATAGGTTCCCCTCTTCGGCAAGAGGCCTGTGCGCCGATTCTGCCCATTTTCAAGTTTCAAATCCCACCTTGCGTTCCATCGTCAATTCCTGTTGAAAACCAGCATTGGTGACTGCTGGGGGCTGGCGAGCTGGTTCACGACAAAACTATTTCGCTTGTTGTTTTTCGTCCGAAATGGCATTTTCTGTTGCGGAATAATCCTCCGCAGCGATTCTTCAACTTTCAAGTCTCAACTCCGACTTTGCCTTCCATCCATCGTCCCCCTACATATATAGTGATCACGTTAAACAGGTATTGACGAGCACACTATAGCAATAAAACCCCGTCATTGCTGCTGGGTGGAGAATCTTTTTGTCGAGTTGGTCGTCGAAAATAGGTTTTTCTGAAGGGGAATGGGTCTGTCAGCATGCTCTCTTCATTTCAAGTCGAAATTTCGACTTTGACATCCATCGTGGTAGCTGGGTGGAATGGAGCATGCACCCTCACTTCAAGGTCCGCCATTGCTGCTGGGTGGAGAATCTTTTTGTCGAGTTGGTCGTCGAAAATAGGTTTTTCTGAAGGGGAATGGGTCTGCCAGCATGCTCTCTTCATTTCAAGTCGAAACTCCGACTTTGACTTCCATCGTGATAGCTGGGTGGAATGGAGCATGCCCCCCACAGCAGGGTCCGCCATTGCTGCTAAGTGGAGAATCTTTTTGTCGAGTTGGTCGTCGAAAATAGGTTTTTCTGAAGGGGAATGGGTCTGTCAGCATGCTCTCTTCATTTCAAGTCGAAATTCCGACTTTGACTTCCATCGTGATAGCTGGGTGGAATGGAGCATGCACCCCACAGCAGGGTCCGCCATTGCTGCTGGGTGGAGAATCTTTTTGTCGAGTTGGTCGTCGAAAATAGGTTTTTCTGAAGGGGAATGGGTCTGCCAGCATCCTCTCTTCATTTCAAGTCGAATTTCCGACTTTGACTTCCATCGTGATAGCTGGGTGGAATGGAGCATGCCCCCCACAGCAGGGTCCGCCATTGCTGCTGGGTGGAGAATCTTTTTGTCGAGTTGGTCGTCGAAAATAGGTTTTTCTGAAGGGGAATGGGTCTGCGAATGGGTCGGCAAGAGGCCTGTGCGCCGATTCTGCCCGTTTTCAAGTTTCAAATCCGACTTTGCCTTCCATCGTCAATTCCTGCTGAAAACCAGCATGAATAGCCTTGTGCGGCACGGCGAGGCACGACACCCTGTGGCCCGCTAAACTTTTGTGCTTGTTTCTCGTCCAAAATAGGTTCCCCTCTTCGGCAAGAGGCCTGTGCGCCGATTCTGCCCGTTTTCAAGTTTCAAATCCGACTTTGCCTTCCATCGTCAATTCCTGTTGAAAACCAGCATGAATAGCCTTGTGCGGCACGGCGCGGAACGACACCCTGTGGTCCGCTAAACTTTTGTGCTTCTTTCTCGTCCAAAATAGGTTCCCCTCTTCGGCAAGAGGCCTGTGCGCCGATTCTGCCCGTTTTCAAGTTTCAAATCCGACTTTGCCTTCCATCGTCAATTCCTGCTGAAAACCAGCATGAATAGCCTTGTGCGGCACGGCGCGGCACGACACTCTGTGGTCCGCTAAACTTTTGTGCTTGTTTCTCGTCCAAAATAGGTTCCCCTCTTCGGCAAGAGGCCTCTGCGCCGATTCTGCCCGTTTTCAAGTTTCAAATCCCACCTTGCGTTCCATCGTCCATTCTCAGTGTTGAAAATCAGCATGAATAGCCTGGTGCGGCACGGCGCGGCACGACACCCTGTGGTCCGCTAAACTTTTGTGCTTGTTTCTCGTCCAAAATAGGTTCCCCTCTTCGGCAAGAGGCCTGTGCGCCGATCCTGCCCGTTTTCAAGTTTCAAATCCGACTTTGCCTTCCATCGTCAATTCCTGCTGAAAACCAGCATGAATAGCCTCGTGCGGCACGGCGCGGCACGACACCCTGTGGTCCGCTAAACGTTTGTGCTTGTTTCTCGTCCAAAATAGGTTCCCCTCTTCGGCAAGAGGCCTGTGCGCCGATTCTGCCCGTTTGCAAGTTTCAAATCCGACTTTGCCTTCCATCGTCAATTCCCAGTGCTGCATGAATAGCCTTGTGCGGCACGGCGCGGCACGACACCCTGTGGTCCGCTAAACTTTTGTGCTTGTTTCTCGTCCAAAATAGGTTCCCCTCTTCGGCAAGAGGCCTCTGCGCCGATTCTGCCCGTTTTCAAGTTTCAAATCCGACTTTGCCTTCCATCGTCAATTCCCAGTGCTGAAAATCGCATGAATAGCCTTGTGCGGCACGGCGCGGCACGACACCCTGTGGTCCGCTAAACTTTTGTGCTTGTTTCTCGTCCAAAATAGGTTCCCCTCTTCGGCAAGAGGCCTGTGCGCCGATTCTGCCCGTTTTCAAGTTACAAATCCGACTTTGCTTTCCATCGTCAATTCCCAGTGCTGCATGAATAGCCTTGTGCGGCACAGCGCGGCACGACACCCTGTGGTCCGCTAAACTTGTGTGCTTGTTTCTCGTCCAAAATAGGTTCCCCTCTTCGGCAAGAGGCCTGTGCGCCGATTCTGCCCGTTTTCAAGTTTCAAATCCGACTTTGCCTTCCATCGTCAATTCCCAGTGCCGCATGAATAGCCTTGTGCGGCACGGCGTGGCACGACACCCTGTGGTCCGCTAAACTTGTGTGCTTGTTTCTCGTCCAAAATAGGTTCCCCTCTTCGGCAAGAGGCCTGTGCGCCGATTCTGCCCGTTTTCAAGTTTCAAATCCCACTTTGCGTTTCATCGTCAATTCCCAGTGCTGAAAAACCAGCATGAATAGCCTGGTGCGGCAGGGCGCGGCACGACACCCTGTGGTCCGCTAAACATTTTGGACGAGAAACAAGCACAAAAGTTTAGCGGACCACAGGGTGTCGTGCCACGCCGTGCCGCACAAGGCTATTCATGCAGCACTGGGAATTGACGATGGAAGGCAAAGTCGCATTTGAAACTTGAAAACGGGCAGAATCGGCGCACAGGCCTCTTGCCGAAGAGGGGAACCTATTTTGGACGAGAAACAAGCACACAAGTTTAGCGGACCACAGGGTGTCGTGCCACGCCGTGCCGCACAAGGCTATTCATGCAGCACTGGGAATTGACGATGGAAGGCAAAGTCGCATTTGAAACTTGAAAACGGGCAGAATCGGCGCACAGGCCTCTTGCCGACCCATTCGCAGACCCATTCCCCTTCAGAAAAACCTATTTTCGACGACCAACTCGACAAAAAGATTCTCCACCCAGCAGCAATGGCGGACCCTGCTGTGGGGGGCATGCTCCATTCCACCCAGCTATCACGATGGAAGTCAAAGTCGGAATTTCCACTTGAAATGAAGAGAGGATGCTGGCAGACCCATTCCCCTTCAGAAAAACCTATTTTCGACGACCAACTCGACAAAAAGATTCTCCACCCAGCAGCAATGGCGGACCCTGCTGTGGGGTGCATGCTCCATTCCACCCAGCTATCACGATGGAAGTCAAAGTCGGAATTTCGACTTGAAATGAAGAGAGCATGCTGACAGACCCATTCCCCTTCAGAAAAACCTATTTTCGACGACCAACTCGACAAAAAGATTCTCCACTTAGCAGCAATGGCGGACCCTGCTGTGGGGGGCATGCTCCATTCCACCCAGCTATCACGATGGAAGTCAAAGTCGGAGTTTCGACTTGAAATGAAGAGAGCATGCTGGCAGACCCATTCCCCTTCAGAAAAACCTATTTTCGACGACCAACTCGACAAAAAGATTCTCCACCCAGCAGCAATGACGGGGTTTTATTGCTATACTGTGCTCGTCAATACCTGTTTAACGTGATCACTATATATGTAGGGGGACGATGGATGGAAGGCAAAGTCGGAGTTGAGACTTGAAAGTTGAAGAATCGGTGCGGAGGATTATTCCGCAACAGAAAATGCCATTTCGGACGAGAAACAACAAGCGAAATAGTTTTGTCGTCCACCAGCCCGCCAGCCCCCAGCAGTCACCAATGCTGGTTTTCAACAGGAATTGACGATGGAACGCAAGGTGGGATTTGAAACTTGAAAACGGGCAGAATCGGCGCACAGGCCTCTTGCCGAAGAGGGGAACCTATTTTGGACGTGGACAAACCAACCACTTGTCCACAAATGCAGGTCAAGACAAACCGTGCCGCAAGATCGGCCTTGAGATTCTGTTCTCGGTAACTGTATTTGTGGGGAACGGGCTGAGTTTGTCCACGGATATCGTTACTGTGAAGTGAAATCAGAGTAGGGTGCAATCACTCGTCAAAGAATACAGGCCTTCTTCAAAACTTATAAAACTATCCTATTTGATTCTCGAGACATAACAACTGTGGGGGGGGGGGGGGGGGGGGGGTGGTGAAAGAAAAAAAAAATTCAAAAAAAAAAAAAACGGCGACGGGATTCTCTGCTCAGTACTGCATTCGAGGAGAACGCGCTGAGGTTCACCGCGTAAATCGATACTGTCATGTGGAATCACGGGATTGCTCTGCTCAGAAACTGTATTCAGTGGGGAACCCCCTGAGTTTCTCCACGGACTACGAAATCGCGGTGAATTGAAATCACGGTAGGGTGCAATCTTGACAAATTTTGAGTCGGGACCTGTCCTCATCATGTCTGTTTTGGTGGCACCGATGTCAAAAAGTCGAATTGCAAGTTTCAAGTTTCAAATCCGACTTTGCGTTCCATCGTCAATTCCTAGTGCTAAATACCAGCATGAATAGCCGGGGACGGCCGCACAGCACCCAGTGGCCGCTAAGGGGGCTGGCGGGCTGGTGGACGACAACACTTAGTTTTGGCTTGTTTCTCGACAGACAGACAGACAAACACACAAGCAGACGGACAGATAAACACACAAACAAACACAAGTAGACAGACAGACAGACAGACAAACAAACAAACAAATACACAGCTGGACGGACGGACATACATACAGAAAAATAGATAAACAGACAGGCAAGCAGGCACAAAAACACACACAAAAGTAGACAGACAAAAAAACAAAAACATATAAGCAGACATACACACAAGCACAGAGACAGACAAATAAGCACAACTACAAAAAAGGCAGACAGAAAAGTACACAGCCGGGCAGGCGGAACCACCACGCAGTAACCCCCACCTGACACACCGACCGACCGCAACCAGCCACACACAACTCTAAAAAACACACCATCAAACAATCACATAACTCACGCAAATAGTCCCTACTCATACCCGCGCAATCATACACAACGCAACCATACGTACACAACACAACCTTAACGCCACCGCGAATTCAAATCACTCCGCCACTACATTTATCATTTCAACCCCATTCTCAACTTCAACCAACATCATACATAACCAATGTACACTACAACATCACACAACTACACAACTTACAACTCCATTCCATAACACACACACAAATATAACACATTCAAGCCATTCAAACCAAATAAACACTAGACATGACCTTTCACCTCCCGGCTCTATTTACCGCAACCATCTAAAAAACATTACCACTCCTCAAATACTCACCTTACAAATATACCCACATACTCAAACGCTCACTTATTTACTCATTTACTAACTTATTTTACACTTTATTACAATTTACATTTCTTTATTCTACAATTCTTTCGGTAAACTTACCCTTTTAGACACAACACTTATCTCGCCTTACCGCGCGCACACACACAAACATACCCTTTTCTTCGCTCCTCAAGGTAAGCTACAATTCACTTTTCACACTCACTACCCATTTATTCCATGCTCTTCTCTCGCTTACCAACATTTATTTCCTACAGCCACTGCTTGCTTCCTGTGGTGTGTTTCACACACATACACAATCACTGAATCAGTTAAATCCCCGTCATGTTCGCACTTACGTTATCTTGGCTGCCTATGGCACTTTTCAGTTCGGCATTTCATTCCTTCACGGATCAGGGTGATGGTCACTTTCTCTCGGTTGTCAAGAGCCTGTAAAGTCATACCTCAAATAAAACTATACCCTGTAAGGTTGGCTGACTTTGTGCTTGGCCATGCTGTTGTTTAACCCATATCATACTCAGGCTAAAAGCTTCACATTTGTACGCTGCCATATGCTACATTATAGTACTTCTCTCTCTCTCTTGGCTTGACTTCGCGAACGAAGATTTTATAGGAGTTGCCCATGACGTCTGCAGGCTTGTTCGTGGCTGCGGAGGCCAATCCGAGACAGGCAGGTTCGACCGCAGTGGCTGCAGGGGAAGGTCTGGCCAGGGTTCTGAGCTGCGGCATCTCTGTTTTTTCTCCTGAGCCGCTTGTCCTTAAGGCTAGCTCTGCGAGAGTCCTCAAAGGAGACAGCTGCCTTGTAAATGGTGGAGCGCCAGGTGTCACGGTCCGCAGCAAGCGAAGACCACTGGTGGTGGTCGATTTGGCAGGCACTAAGTGACTTCTTGAGACAGTCTTTGTATCTCTTCTTTGGTGCCCCTCTGTCACGGTGTCCAGTAGCAAGCTCGCCGAACAGGGTGATCTTTGGTAGGCGATGATCCTCCATCCTGGAGACATGCCCCGCCCAGCGGAGCTGTGTCCGCAGCAGCAAAGCCTCGATGCTCACAGTTTCAGCCTGTTCAAGGACCTCGACGTTGGTGACATAGTCACTCCAGTGAATGCCCAGGATGGTACGCAGGCAGCGCTGGTGGAAGCGTTCGAGGAGTCGTAGTTGGCTGCGGTAGAGGGCCCAGGACTCGGAACCATACAGCAGGGTGGTGAGGACCACAGCTCTGTACACGCTGATCTTGGTGCCTGTTTTCAGCTGTTGATTGTGCCACACCCGCTTGAAAAGTCGCCCGAAAGCACTGTTCGCTTTTGCCAGCCTGCTGTCAAGCTCCTTGTCCAGCTTGGCGTCCGACGTGATAATGCAGCCAAGGTAAGTAAACTGGTGCACTGACTTTAGTTCAGACTCGCCAATGGTGATGTGAGGAGGGCGATACACTGTCTTGGGTGCCGGCTGATGGAGGACCTCTGTCTTTTTCAGACTGACCTCGAGTCCAAAGAGCTGGGCAGCATCTGCGAAGCAAGACGTGATGCGCTGCAGGGCTCTCTCTGTGTGTGCAACGAGGGCAGCATCATCAGCAAAAAGCAGCTCACGAATCAGTTGGTCTAGGGTTTTCGTGTGGGCCTGCAGTCGTCTGAGGTTGAACAGGCTGCCATCGAGACGATACCTGATGTACACTGCATCGTCATCATCGAGGTCCACTGTGGCCTGCTTCAACATCATGCTAAAAAAGATGGTGAAGAGGGTCGGTGCCAGCACGCAGCCCTGCTTTACGCCGTTGAGAATAGGGAATGGTTCTGAGAGGTCATTGTTGAGTCTGACCTGGCCTTGCTGGTCCTCGTGTAGCTGGACAATCATGTTGAGGAACTTTGGGGGACAGCCAAGTCGCTCCAGGATCTGCCACATGCCTTGCCTGCTCACAGTGTCGAACGCTTTTGTTAGGTCGACAAATGTTACGTACAGCCCTTTGTTCTGCTCGCGGCACTTCTCCTGTAGCTGTCTCAGCACAAAGACCATATCGGTGGTGCTCCTGTTTGCTCTGAAGCCACACTGGCCCTCTGGGAGTTGGTCTTCAGCGATGGCAGGTACCAGCCGATTCAGGAGCAGCCTTGCAAGGATTTTCCCAGCAATGGACAGCAGGGTAATTCCCCGATAGTTGGAACAGTCAGACTTCTCGCCTTTGTTCTTGTACAGGGTGATAACGACTGCGTCACGGAGATCTTTTGGTAGTGTTCCTTCCTCCCAGCAGCAGAGAAAGAGGTCATGGAGCTTGTTGTGCAGTGCTGTGCCTCCATGTTTCCAGATCTCTGGCGGTATTCCATCAATGCCTGCTGCTTTGCCACTCTTGAGCTGGTGGATGGCTGTGAGGGTCTCTTCAGCGGTGGGCGGTTCGTCCAATTCAACCTTTACTGGGAGGTGTGGGATTTGTAGGACGACTGCTTCTATAGTACTTACAGATAACCATATAGACCAACGGCTTGAGCTCAAGGGTGGTGCCAGAATAGCTTGGCGCCCAGAGGTACCAAGCTATTCTGGCACTTGGCTTCAACTATTTTAGTCCAACTTATTTTATTGTGTTGTACCATTTTTTCTAAGCGTGTTTCTTTCTCCGTTGGGTACTTCTTTGCATTTCACACGCTTGGCAGTCACCTTTTTGGTCTGGACAACTTATTTCACACACTGGTATATTCCAAATGATACACGTTAAAGGTAATGTGACTGACTTTATGGTTGACTGACTGCGAGGTTGACTGACTTTGTCTTTAAAAGCCATGTGACTGACTTTGAGGTCGTCTGTCTGTCTGTCTGTCTGTCTGACTTAGTGTTTAAACGCCATGTGACTGACTTTGCGGTTGTTTTACTTTGCGGTTATGCTGTTCTTCAAGGGTCAAGTGACTGACGTGGCGATGTCGTGGCTGACTGACGTTGTGCCTGACTGACGTTGTGGCTGACTGACTTTTTGGCTGACTGACTTTATGGGCTGACTGACTTTTGTGGCTGACTGCCTTTGTGGCTGACTGACTTTGTGGTTCTGCTGGTGTTACAAATCATGTCGCGAGTCAGAAAAAAATGGAAATGACTAGGACATGCTGCTGTTGACGGTGGTCACGCAGGATCAACTGGTGCGTGTCCTCCACTATCTGCTGGACAAAAATGAGCTTCTATCGCTGTACGGCATCCGCTCTCTGTCAAAGGGCGTCTCTCTCAAATCTTGCTTTATTCAGTGTCAAGGAATCCCAGTTGTCGGGGAAACATGGGTGCAACGTGGTTTCAGCAAGAGACATATATATCCTCATCAGCCCACGCAATGCTGGGCTCATGAGGATCTATGTCTCGTATTTGAATCTTTTTAATTTTCCTCCACAGAAGAAGTGTTCATCCCCTCCAACCATCCCCACCCCACCCCACCCCACCCCCTGCTCTTTGTACATGTAATGTTGGCGGTATATATGCAAAGAGGGGGGGGGGGGGGAGGATGTGGGAGGGGGGGGGGGCACTTGGAACCCTAGGTCAACATTTCCAAATTTGGTGCTACCTTCTGAATACAATTAAAGTTCTGAATATACTTGTATATACTGACTTAGCAAAATTGGGTGCTTGCTACTTTCTAAATACAATGACAGTTCTGAATATATTTGTATATACTGATGTACAAAACAAATGCAAAATCATGTGCATAATGTAGCATTTCAGTCACTCCTCAGTATCAAATGTGATGGTACAAGGGGGGTAATGTGGACTGTACAAATGCACAGACTATGATTTATGAAACTTGTGTGGTGGGTTGTGATTTTCTTGCTACAGATCTTCAGCCATAAGATCCAAACTCACAGACCAGCACACATGTTGGCCGTTCTCTGATGTACTGACCTGCAACACCTGTTATGTACCTGTCTAGGTGCACGAGAAAAAAACTTTCAAGTTTGAGGTGGGGCAGCAGACATACTTTGTTGCCTACCAGCTGTCAGTATCTCACACCAAACTGTTTGGTGGCAACAGCAACTGGTGCGGACCCATCTGGTTCCAAAGTGAGTGGAACTCTAGAACAGACCGACATGAAATCACACTTTGCTGATGTTATGTCCTGTCAACATTTGCCTGTGTCGCGCGTCATTGTGGTTAGCCCATTTAGCGTCGAGCCCCTACAGCAGGAGATGGATTGACCATGATAATTCAAGGGTAGTGCCAGATCAGCTTGGTGCCTGAAGGCGCCAAGCTCATCTGGCACTACCCTTATTATCATGGTCAATCCACACCTTGCAACTGGTACATAGTCTTTAAGCAACACCTCCACAATTTGAGAAATGGGACCCTGGAGCTAAAAGAGTTAAGAAGTGTATGTGGGCCTGTGTAGGCTCTAGGACCTTGTTCACTTGGTTGGACACACCCACGCACATGTATATGCACGCACAGCACACACACACACATGCAGACAAAAGCCTCACAGTGGGTTACCTACCATTTTATGTCAAAATGGGTTCCCATATTTCCATTTATTCTAGGGCTCTGGAATTGATGTGAATGTTTAGAACTCACCTTATAACTGTGCTCTATAACTTAAAATACAATAGACCATTTCTAGAAACAGAGCCACTAGATGGAAAAAAAATGAGTTTCTACCAATAAAGTGGGTGCCTATCACACAAAAACTGGCATTACAGTCAAAATGGGTGTCTTCACAACATTAGGCGTCTGTAATAAGGTCAAGTTCATGGAATACCTCTTTTTCACATTAATTTTTTTTCTTCTCATCTTAATGTGTATGTATGTATGCTTTAACATTTTTAACATTGTATGGTGCAAAATTCAATAAACACTGGCCCGTAACCTTTCGATTATGATTTTTACACAGGAAATCTTTTAAACATTGCTGCGTTTTGCCTGAAGCAAAACAGTTTATCACATGTGGCATTTATGTGAGAATCAGAATCAACATAATGTATTCTGCAAATTAAAGGACCTTTTATTATTTTTTATTTTTATGTACTCTGGAGTTTCAGAAAAACAGCAACAGAGCATTTTAAATATTAACCCTTATCTTTCGGAATACACCAGTGTGTGCAACAAGTGTGACTGAAATAGTCCAAGGGTAGTGCCAGAATAGCATGGCGCCTCTAGGCGCCAAGCTATTGTGGCACCACCCTTTTACTAAAGCCACTGGTCTATGTCCTCATCTGTAAGTACTGTAATCTATAATTATGGCAATGAACAAATTTGAAGCTTTTAGCCTCAGTATGATGCGGGTGAAAAAGTGTGGGAAAATATGAAAGAAAGAAAAAGACCCAGACGAAGAAACTAACACTTGACTTATTCTACCCCAGACACACCACAGCAAAAAAAAAATATCCACCATGATAGTTCAAGGATGATGCCAGAATAGCTTGGCGCCTATGGGCGCCAAGCTATTCTGGCATCACCCTTGAACTATCATGGTCGATCTGTGTCCTGCACTGCAACGCAGTCTTTAGAAGACGACTTCAACATTTGGGGATTCCGGTCTTGGGGTAGAATGAGTTAAAATGACAGAACAGAACATTGACATTAATTAATTAACTGACAACATAAAAAATCACTTGAAACTTCAGCCTTTATTAATCACATCAAAGGTGCATGCATTTAAAAACACAGTAATTGTTTGTAAACACTTTAAATCAAACAATCAAGAGCAGTCAAACCTTTTTCTGGCAACTTTGTGATGAGGAAAACTAGTTCTTGCCTTCAGCACGTAAAAGGGTTTCCTCGACTTATGTGCCTCTATTGATAAAATGAAGAGAGAAATATAATGCCGAGTTCTAGCAAGTGCGACAATAAAGTTTAGCCGAGTTGGTATACCTCGTCCAGTGGCCTAGGTTAAACGCAACAGCGGTGCCAATGTTGCTAGTTTGGCACCAGACCAGTCACTCGGACCGGTTTGGTGCACCCGATCAGTTTAGAGTGTGTGCTTTCTGCACCTGTAATGGGCAACCTCAGAGAAAGAATCACGTGACCGTCGTTTGATTGTGCAAAATAACATGAATAAAAAATAAACCCTTCCCATATATGCAATCCGGCAATAATGCATCCATCCTTATGCTAGCACCACGAAACATTACGCGATTTGGCAGATTTGAAAAATAGCTTTTTTAAATCCTCAATGGAGGTGATTTTGCGACATCTGCGTCGTTTGCGGCAGAAAGCACCTTCATAATCATAGTTGAAGTTCGAGAAATGAGCGCACCGCATGTACTACAATGGACTTGATTCGGTGGTGTGGGGCATGACACAAGCCCCCGTCATCTCAACACAAAACTGGCGTGTTACGGGAGGTAAAAAGGCACGGCTAAAAGTTAAAACCACAAACGAACCTTTTTTTTTTTGACTGCCATCACAATCTTCCGCGTGAACGTACGAGACCACACTACAAGTGCAGTTGTGGTGCACGTGACTGGTCCGAGCGACCGGTCTGGTGTGAAAATAGCAAACAATGGCGCCGCTGGTGCCTTTAACCTAGGTAGAGGTCGAGGTATACCAACTCAGCTAAGCTTTACGCTTCCTATGACTTTTGAAACAATGCACAGCAGGCAAAGTGTACTTTATAATAACAAAAAAGTTAGAGACATTTCCAAAATGATCCAGGTGTACATCAGATAAAAGCAAGCTCTATACACACTGAAATAATAACACTCTTGTAATAAATCTTTAGGTTGACAAAGGTTTTCTTATCTTATTATTGTCTTTCGTCCCGATTGCTTACATTGCTAAACGTCCCGACTTTTTCAGGACGTGCCAGCACTGCTTGTGGGAAGAAAAAAAATGAACAGAATATTGAATGTATGTCGCCAGCCGGTCTAATACGCTAAATAAACCTAAGACCATTTAGCAACACACATCCAAAATCAATAGAGATTACCCCCCCCCCAAAAAAAAAAAAAAAAAAAAAAAAAAATTTATTCAGACCAAAAAGATGACTGCCAATCGTGTAAAAAATTTAAAGAAGTACCCAACGGAAAAATAAACACGCTTAGAAAATACGGTTACAACACAATTTATTAATATTTCGGGTAAATCCGCTTTGTCAAAGCAGACAGACAAACAAACGGAGAGATCAGTCGCTACCTATCTTCATTCGCAGAAGAAATGTGCCACATTCCTTCTGCAAATAAAGATAAGTACCTACTGATCTCTCTGTTTGTTTGTCGGCTTTGACAAAGCGGATTTACCTGAACTATTAATAAATTGTGTTGTAACCATCTTTTCTAAGCGCGTTTATTTCTCCGTAGGGCACTTCTTTTCGAGAGATACAGGCAGCGCAGACAGTACGGAAAGCTTAAAAAAATAAAAATACAAGTCAATGGACCAAGAGTAGAGAGAAACACATGCCCCAGAATTGAGAGGAAACCCCACCCTGTGGGGACTGACCAGGGTGACCCTAGAAACTAAAAAGTAGTTAACCCCACCCAAGTCCCCCAGGTCAGACCTGGGTGGGGGCCTCTGTTTAGTTGCAAAGTAAGGTTAATGTTGCACAGTATGCAAAATGATCCCGGTGTACATCAGATAAAAACAGAGCTATACACACTGAAAACAACCGAATAATAACGCTCTTGTAAATATCTTTATGTTGACAATGGTTTTCTTACCCCTTATTATTGTCTTTCATCCCCAACCATTCTTCCGTTTGCAGAGTTTTAAATGTTATGCAGTATACAAAATCATCCTAGGCGGACCAGCCCCCATAGTAACACTCTTGTAATAAACCTTTATGTTGACAATAGTTTTCTTACCCCTTATTTTTGTCTTTTGTATCCAGCCATTCTTCCGTTTGCAGAGTTTTAAAGGTTATGCAGTATACAAAATGATCCCAGGCGGACCAGCCCCCATAGCAGTGATTAGGTTGAGTTTTGCAGTCATATGACCGGAGGAACATAAAATCAATAGGTCATTTTGAAAATCCATAAGTAAAAAAAATATGTATATATTTTTTCGGCATTTTCGATGTCAAACTTGTCAACACATCTTGGTAACTTGGCCCGAAGACTCTCTCACTGTTTATGTTTTCGCGGTGCTTGCCTGCCATTTGGTTACGGTCATGGCTGTTTTCAGTTGGATTCAATTTGAGAAACATGAGCATGAATGGAACCAGTCAGAGGCGTAGATTTTCATGAACCCGCAGGCAGAGGCGACTCATGAGGATCTGTGCCTCTTGCAGATGTGGATTATAATCCTTACTTATCCGCATCTACTTCCTCAGTTTGAGTAACACTATCAGATAAAATCTCGAGCAATATGCATAGATTCTCATAACGACCCTTAGGTGGTGAGGACTTTTGAACGTCTATGCCTCTTGCAGACTTTAGAAACTCAATCTTGCACTGGTTACATTCATCACGCAGCCAACTATATCTGTCATACTTGGTGTATAAAATACCAAACGCAAGTATATTTGGCAATTTCGGATTTTTATTTATTTTTTTCTATTTTGCAATCTAATGTAATCAGGTTTGCGTTTCAATGACTTCCATTACATATAATATTCTTTTTTTTAGTAAACATATGTGCAAGCACTGAATTACTCAAATTACTGTGCTACAGTGAAGAGCACAATGGTTCTCAGCAACAAGAGCCAGTTTTCTGGCAGTACTGATTCAAGCTTTAGTATCCAGGACACCAACCACAACACATTTTTGTCAAATTGTCATAGATAGACACCCCCACCCTCCACCCTTTCCTAGAAAACAACAACGTAAGAAACAGATTGTGGTTGTCATAGTCCATAAGCTAGTAGAGTTTACCGTGCACCCCCCCCCCCCCAGTACTCAATAAGATGGGTTTCAAAGTGTACCTTAGTATGTCCGGATATGTTTAAGCCATGTTCCCTGAAAATCCTTAGGAACACACCAGAGATATAGCCGATGGCGCAAGGGTACCCCATTCATGCTCTTCGTGGATGCTAAAATGAGGTTGAGAAACATTTTCCTGCTGCCGACCTCCTGACAGCTCACTCATTGGCAGCCAGAACAATATAAGATTTAAAGATGGCCATTAAGTAATTGAATGTTGCAGAAAAAGAAGGCAAAAAATGGAGGCAGAAGTGATGATCTCGTGGTGGACATGTGGAAATTAAGTATTTTGATAACATTGTTTAGGCTGTTAGGAACCATGAAACTTTATTATGCATATTCATATTTACACATTTCTAGATCAAATTAAAGGAAAAGAAAAAGGGATACATTGAAATTAATGAAATGATCACAAATTGTTATGCTCATTATGCATAATTTGTTATGAAAACTGGCAACAAAAATATTTAAACAGAGGAGTATGACATAAGCAATTGTTATGGTCATTTTGCGTTCTTTTGTGTACTGGTAAAATGGGGGTAGGGCAGCAGATTTAGCCACTGTGGCCCCTAAATGCATCACAGCATCATAAAATCAGGTTGGGAGTACTGTGGTACTCTATCCTAACCAATAAAACCTAAGACCTATCAGTTGTATAAAGAATTTTTGAGGGCATCAAAAACAACGTATGTTCCCCAATTCAGCAATTTTAAATGGGAAAAAGCTATCATTCATCATGAATTTACTGTAAAGGATGCCGACTTTCCTTATTTTCTTGCACTTTACGCTCACATTATTGAAACTTAATAGGTAAGGAGAGGTCAAAATGAAATGGAATAAATTTTGTAATTTTTTCTAATTTTGTTTATTTTTACAACTTCGGGGTAGAGATACAACATCAACCACTGTGGCACTCACAGTGATCATAGAATCACCTAGTCAAGTTTATAATAATTGTGACATCCTGTTTTAATGATGTAAGCCTGAAAATGGACTGCCAGTGCTATAAAAAAATGTCTGAAGGCATCTGATACATTATTTTTGTCTTTTTTTGCGGAAATGGCCGTTTACTGGGTGCACAGATACCTTCATTGTGAGCCAGAGATTCAATATTTTTTCATTCTGTTTTTTTTTTTTTTTTTTTTGCAGAGGACGCAAAAGGTGTGCCTTAACATAATAGTGTCTGATTTGGGCTTTTCGAATGAACTCTGATTTATTTAGAGGAAAATGTTTCTCAACCTCATTTTAGCATCCGCAAAGAGCATGAATGGGGGTACCCTTGCGCCATCGGCTATATCTTTGGTGTGTTCCTAAGGATTTTCAGGGGAACATGGATTAAACATCTCAGGATGACATACTAAGGTACACTTTGAAACCCATCTTATTGACTACTGGGGGGGGGGGGATGGGGGGGGGTGCACGATAGATCCTGCTAGCTTATGGACTATCAGTGTACAACTAATTACATGATGTGGACTTCAACTACAAGACGCGAACAAAGCAAGATTGAGTTACTGATTGTGTAACCATAAAATAAGAACGAAGGTTATATATGTGTGAGCACGAGAGACAATTGCAACATCTTACATTACAACATTTTGGACATCATGCATATCTGTGCAAAAATTACGAACCGGCAGCACTGACAACAGTTAAGCCATTTCCTTTGCTTTTAGACATCTATTATTCCACCAGCGCTGCCTGCGCACCATCCTGGGCATTCACTGGAGTGACTATGTCACCAACGTCGAGGTCCTTGAACAGGGGGAAACTGTGAGCATCGAGGCTTTGCTGCTGCGGACACAGCTCCGCTGGGCGGGGCATGTCTCCAGGATGGAGGATCATCGCCTACCAAAGATCACCCTGTTCGGCGAGCTTGCTACTGGACACCGTGACAGAGGGGCACCAAAGAAGAGATACAAAGACTGTCTCAAAAAGTCACTTAGTGCCTGCCAAATCGACCACCACCAGTGGTCTTCGCTTGCTGCGGACCGTGACACATGGCGCTCCACCATTTGCAAGGCAGCTGTCTCCTTTGAGGACTCTCGCAGAGCTAGCCTTAAGGACAAGCGGCTCAGGAGAAAAAACAGAGATGCCGCAACTCAGAACCCTGGCCATACCTCCCCCTGCAGCCACTGCGGTCGAACCTGCCTGTCCCGGATTGGCCTCCGCAGCCACGAACAAGCCTGCAGACGTCGTGGGCAACTCCTATAAAATCTTCGTTCGCGAAGTCAAGCCAAGAGAGAGAGAGAGATGAATACATGAACTGCTGAACTGCGTGAAAAAAAAAAACCTGGTTACAGACATCTAGACCCAGTCCGCTGCCGCAGCCTCGTACCGACTCCGAGGATCAAAATCAGCGTCAATGAGACCAACAAGAGACTTTAGACTAGAGTTAATGCAGCCGTGGGGACCGATCAAGATGTATGCCTCTTACAGGCGGAAGGCGTTTTGCATCATATTGGACCGTGTGCCTAGTCAGGGCCCATGCTTGCAGTATTGTTTACATTTGCTCCAGAGAGGGCAAGTGTCACCCATCACTGTTGGCAGCTGGCCTCCCGCCTCCTTAATCTAGGATGCACTCTGTTCATTGAGGACTGCGGGTCTCAGTGATTGTTTAAAAAATGAATAAGTCATATGACAGGCTCACTGACAGAGCAATGCGTCATTTCAAATTTGTATGCGTCAATGACCGATGAGCATCCTATTCGCTGATTACCCCCAGCCCCCTACGAACAATAACTGGTAATTCAGTAAAAAGCGACACTTCAGTTGCACAATACAAAAAACCTGTTCGTAGAAGTCTTTGAATCGCGAGGCAGTTTTGCGTACGAGGATTGAAATCTGGCGCCATTTTTTAAAAAAATCCTAGTGCATGCATGTGTCAAGTTACTTTTCGATGACAATCACACATGTCAAAAAAAAAAGCAACAAAATCGCGTGACAGATTGACCTTGTAATGGTGTTATTGAACGAATTCCTTTCATGTAAAAAGAAACTTTTTAGTCAAATCGTGGGGTTCTATTATCCTTTACTACAAAACTGAGCAAAAGACGCCAAACGACCCGTGTCTTTAGCACACGCCTCACTTTTCTGGGCCAAACGGGTCGGTATTGGCTGACTGCAATTGTATCGGATTAGGAGCATCTCTCAGTTAAATAACTGCACTGAACAAGTACATTTGGGGGTGGTCTTAACTAAGAAATATTCTGAAAACTTGAACTATCACTGGCAGTCTGTCTGTCTTCAACTAGTAGATCGTCTTCAGGGACATGTTATTGGATTCTGAGTGACGTTTTCAGTCACTGATGTTTGTGTGTGTGTAGTGAATGGCTGCTGACTGATCCTGAGTCACTGTGTCAGAATGTTCTGTCCTGAAGTCGGTGTTGTGTGTATGTGTAGTGAACTACCTGCTGATCGAGAACCTTCACCGACTGGACTATTTGTACCGTGACACGCTGAAGGTGGAGTGTCCGACGGGCTCGGGTCGCTAAATGGGTCTCAAGGATGTTGCCGCTGACCTGTCCACTCGACTTTCGCGCATCTTTCTCCCAGACCCCTACGGCAGTCGTGCATGTCACGGTCAGTAAACAGTTTCAAGGATTCATCAGCAAAATGCATTGCATCGTCACTGCTGTGTTTGCATGTTGTTGGTTTGTTTGTTTTTTTATTACAGCTACACTGCCATATTAGTGGTGTTCCATATAACGATACAACAGCTGCTGTGAAACAAATCAAGAACATAGAAATAAAGAATGAGCATTATGCATGACGCTACAGCGCTATTGCCCTCAAGCAAATTCCACTGTGATTCCACTGTGAAGACAGCATGGCTTTCAGTGCACAACAAATCACGACAATTCTGAACAGCTTCAGCAGCGACACAATACCACCTGTCTCGCCACTAAATGGAAACGCACAAAGCAATTTTCCACCTGTCGCTTGGCTACTGTTTTGTTGTGTCGCCTACCGCACTGCTATCACGTAGGTCAATGGAAACGGCTTGATAAAAACACTCAACTGCAAGAGGCATAGATTCTCATGAGCAGTTGCGGGGGCTCATGAGACTCTATGCCTCTTGTCTAATTTATTGACATTCTTCTTCCTGATGTAGACGGTTTATCTGACGGTCAGACTTTGGTCATTCCACAGACAGAGAAATTGGCGTCACTGGCATGGTAAGGATTACTGGTAGTGGCCTTGCTGCTTATATCTACGTTGATCAGCTAAGATTGACGTCACTCTAGTGTCACGCCACTGGAAATGAATTATAACATTTTTCTCCGAAACAGGTACGGATGAATGATACGCCAAAGACCCAAACTTCCGTGACCTTGTGTTGTTCTACGAATACTTTGATGGGGACACGGGGCGGGGCAAGGTATGTATAACGTTCACTTGAACAGCTTTATGTTTAAGACAGCCAAGTAGAAAAACGTTCGTTTTGGCAATCTCCTGCAACCCAGTCCTGACATACAGTAACCGGTAACTGATTGGCCATGACAGTGCAAGGGTTGTGCCAGAATAGCTTGGTGCCTAAAGGTACTGAATGATTCTGGCACTACTGGCAGTAAGTCTGCTGCTGTCGCTAGTAGGGGCACAATGAGTTAATTTTTGGAGTGCAATTTGTAGATTATCTATAAGAATTGATGATTGTTTTAACATTAGAACATCAGTTTACTGTTTCTTGGGGTTCACCCCTTCCCAGCCAAAGAACTTACATTTTGTTTGTCAAATCTGTGTTCACTGAAAGATCAAAAGCCACGACTGTCCAAACAACGTGGGTACAAAGCGGTCTCCGCAAGAGGCGTAGATCCTCATGAGCCCCTGCAGTCGCACTAACTGACCTCAGTCGTGGGGGCTGATGAGGATCCATGCCTCTTGCAGTTGGATGGCGTGGGCAGTGAAGGGGTTAATGGTTCGTCTCTCTCCCTCTTGTCCTTTCCAGTCACCAGACGGGCTGGGCGACCCTCATTGTCAGCCTGCTGAAGAGCGAAGGGGTTGATGGTTCGTCTCTCTCCCTCTTGTCCTTTCCAGTCACCAGACGGGCTGGGCGGCCCTCATCGTCAGCCTGCTGAAGAGCACTCACCATTGCAAGTCTCTCTCCGGGGACAGCACTAGCGCGCTATGCTCCTCGGGGCAGTACTGATCAAGTGCCTGTGGTCACTGACCCACACCTTGCTCATCAGGTGCCTGTGGACACCATGCAGTCAGTGAGAGGTCCATGGGCAGACATCCACTGCAGTTCTGTAATGTAATGAGTAGCTAAAATGGTCATTATTTTATATTTTTTCGGACAATGCAACCGGTGTACACTGTCCTGTGACTGCACTCTATATACACTGTCCAGTTTTTGACCTGTACCCAGTGTAAACTGTCCAGTCTTGAACTGCACTCCATATACACTGTCCAGTTTTGACCTGTACCCAGTGTACACTGCCACGGTCCAGTTCTGTACACTTCCAAGATGTTTCAAGTGTCTGGTGAGATTTCACATCAATGGGCCAAAGAGTGCAACATTCAATTCAGCACTTCTGGTGAAAATGTTGGCAAGGTATGACTAAATCAAAAATTATTGAAGAGATAAATGAGTATAATTTCTTTAGTAAGGCTAGAATAGGACATCAACCTTTACAGCTCATCATAGAAACCGAGACTTAAAAAGTCTTTAACAGTTTAACACTGGACAGTGTACATGGGGTGCAGTGTCTGACAAAATATATACTATAGTGACCACTTTAGCTGTAACGTCAAATTAAATAATGTAAAGTTGTGTGCGGGCCAACTGTGTCTGACACCAGCCTGGAGACCTTATCTGTGACTTAGCTTGCTGACCAGGTGCCTGTGGTGCACATGAACACCCACTACTTGTGTATCAAGTGCCCGTGGCCACCCACAATGTTCTGATTATGTGCCTGTGGTGAGCTACAGCGAACAGTTCATGCGCCTCTCCTTCATTTGCCAGTTATTGCAAATTTGCGTTTTCTGTGGCCTTCTGCTGCCTGATCAAATGCCTGTGGTTTCTGTGATCAGCTTACTGGTCAGATGCCTGAGCAGTATTATTCCAGTATTAGCCCCCTTGTTCATGCAGGCCACAGCACCGTCGCCCATGTGTAGGGTTCCTGCAGTGTGTTTATATTAGTCAACTGCGTGTTTTCTGTGGAACATGGCACATAACCCACACCCAGTCCATCATGACATTACCATGAGGTCAAGATCAATGGTACTCTGACCAGCAAAAGAAATGCAACATCATGTTGCATTTTGGGGGGCTTGCCAGTGTAGTTGTGTGATAGTTCAGTGGTGGCACCAAAACACTGCAGCTTGGTGCCTCTAGTATCTTGCTTGGTGCATTTAACATTGTTCAGCGTGTTGAGTAAGTGGAGAATGTTTGCAGAGTTCAGTTGTTTTGCAATTGGACCAATTTGACGTGCAGGGCGTTCAGTGATTTGACGTGCAGGGCGTTCAGTGATTTGACGTGCAGGGCGTTCAGTGATTTGACGTGCAGGGCGTTCAGTGATTTGACATGCAGGGCGTTCAGTGATTTGACGTGCAGGGCGTTCAGTGATTTGACGTGCAGGGCGTTCAGTGATTTGACGTGCAGGGCGTTCAGTGATTTGACGTGCAGGGCGTTCAGTGATTTGACATGCAAGGCGTTCAGTGATTTGACGTGCAGGGCGTTCAGTGATTTCATTTGGACCCCTTCACTGCTACAGAAATGTGAACCCCCCCTTCCCCTCCCCCCCACCCCCAGGTGAAAGAGGCACAGAACCTCATGTACCCCCTGCATTTGCGGGGGGTTCATGGAGTTCTTGGCCTCTTGCTGACCCCTGGTCATGTCCTTGTTGCTTGGAGTGATGTCATTGTTTCGTGTTGAATTCGCCCAGCGTACAAAGATACGAGTTTGTATCCGTTGGCTGTGAAGGGGTTAATTTTTAAGATGTGACTTGTCATTCCATTCGTGAATTGTACATCTATTGGGACGTTCGCATTGCTACTGGTATTTACTTATTAATCTTTGATACACTACAGCAGAAGACAGACAGAGCGTGATATCGCAACGGTGGTGCCTGAATAGCTTGATGTGTACATGTGCCAGGTTTAAAGCTGGCACCACCCTTGTGCTAACAAGATAGTACGGAATTAGCAGTTCGGCACTACCATTATGCAGATCACACTCATTGCACCGAGATGACTGGAGCCATAAAGCCAGACTGTGTCATTGCACCGTGATGACTGGAGCCATAAAGCCGGACTGTGTCATTGCACCGTGATGACTGGAGCCATAAAGCTGGACTGTGTCATTGCACCGTGATGACTGGAGCCATAAAGCCGGACTGTGTCATTGCACCGTGATGACTGGAGCCATAAAGCCGGACTGTGTCATTGCACCGTGATGACTGGAGCCATAAAGCTGGACTGTGTCATTGCACCGTGATGACTGGAGCCATAAAGCTGGACTGTGTCATTGCACCATGATGACTGGAGCCATAAAGCCGGACTGTGTTCTTGGCGTAGACATTAACCCATTCAGCCATGATGCACTATAGCAGGAGATGGATCGACCATGATAGTTCAAGGGTAGTGCCAGATTAGCTTGGCGCTTGTATTCAAGGGTAGTGCCAGATTAGCTTGGCACCGACAACTGTAGTGCTTTTGAAGAATAAACAGTCAACAGTCAGCCTCATTATCTTCCTGAACCTGGCAGCCATGATGTCAGACTGTTTACTGGCGGTCACATTCACGTGGTGCTAAACTTGCACATTTGTGACAACAAAAACACACCGTAAGCAAAAAATCCTGTGGGATGCCAGCCCTAGTTGGCCTGTGCGCAACCGTGTTTTGGCTAACATTGGTGAGAGGACTTTCTTCCTCATTAGGTATCGATTTGACTGCATTATATCCAGTTTCTTGATTTTGTATCCTCCACTCTGACTAAAATGGTGACTGCCGAGCGTGTAAGATGCATACAAAAATCCCTGTGACGAAAGAAAGACGCTATAAAAGGACAATTTGAACATACTTGTGTTGTTATTGTCTTTTCTAAGCATGTTTTTTTCATCGTTGGGATGTCCCTTTCTTTGTCTTCCGGTGCTGGTAAGATGGACTATTGATTGATTATTGGTGTTTAACGTAGAGCAGGCGACCAGGGTTATCTCATGGCAGCTGGTAAGATGGAGGCTGGCCTGTATTGTGGTTGAACCCTCTCCTGATCTGCTATGTGATCTTTTAAGTTCGGTCTTCAGATATGGAAGTGTGACTTTTGCCCAACATGCTAAATTGTGGTGTTGCTTGTTTAACCCATTTCATTCTGAGGCTGATTTTGTACATTTTCTTCTTGTCCTACGAAGGCTGCAGTACTGATTAGGAGATAGATCAACTGCTTTAGTTCAAGGGTGGTGCCAGCATAGCTTGACGCCTCAGGTGCCAAGCTATGCTGGCACCACCCTTGTACTATCAGTCAAACTTATTTGAAGCAATGGATGTATCAGGATGAAAAAGGTCAATATAACCAGTTCTGAAATTCTGGGCATTACTTCTTGAATGTCAATATGTGGACATGTATTTACATGTATGTTGCAGTACGTCTGAAATACCTCAGTGTTTCTTTGGCCCGTGCTTGTATGGGGCTGTGACATGGTCGATGCTGTATTTTGTACCCGATCTCTATTATTTTATTTGCCCTGTGTACTCAGGACGGTTAACCTCACAGGCATTGCTTTATTAACCCCATAAACTGTCAGGAAAAATGGAACGCAACCCAGCTGCACAAGACATAGGTCCTCATCAGCCCCCATGACTGCGGTCAGTTAGTGCCACTGCAGTCAGTTAGTGCCACTGCAGTCAGTTAGTGCCACTGCGGTCAGTTAGTGCCACTGCAGTCAGTTAGTGCCACTGCAGTCAGTTAGTGCCACTGCGGTCAGTTAGTGCCACTGCAGTCAGTTAGTGCCACTGCAGTCAGTTAGTGCCACTGCAGGGGGCTCATGAGGATATATGCCTTTTGCAGAGACCCGTTGTATCTATGTTCCTTGAATGGTTGCTTCTGGTTGTTAAATAAACAGTTATAGAAACAAACTCTATGTGGGAAGTGGCAGAGAAGGGGTTGAGCCCTCTGTGCATGAAGGCACCAGCACCAGGGGGTTAATGCCACTGAGAAGGAACCCGTTTACTTTTGGAACAGAAAACGTGGTGAAAAACATCCAACTACACGTACCAGCGTCATGGACCGTCATGATCATGGGCAGTCGTAGGGGCTCGTGAGGATCTCAGCTTGGTGCTGGCTTTGTTTTAGCATGTCCAAAGGTTTTTCCTTTTAGTGATGCGAAAGCGATGGAAACAGTGATAAAACTCAAGAACATAAAAATCAAGAACGAGTGTTTCTATGTGCCATCAAAAGCGGCAGACAGCTATAGGACTACCCCAGTAGCAAAGGGTCTTTGCGCGCGGACCCCACTGCGGCCATCGTGTGCCCAAAGATCTTGGCGTGCTGGGAATGTTTTATCAAGCCATAAAGTAATGCAGCAGCAGTTGTGCAGTGAAGAGACTGTGGTTTGCAGTACGTGACAAATGTTTCAAAAATTCAAAATCTTACCAATAAAAGAAGGTGCGATTCCGCAGGTTGTGCCACTAACTGCATACAAGGCTTTTTCCGCCTGCAACTCGGCTATTTTTGGGTTGTATTGCAATATTGCACTGCTATCGTGTCGCTATATATATAGCACCTTACATTCGACACCTTGGTTGTCTGTTGCGAGTTGGTGACTGTTTCTCACAAAATAAATAATTTATTGACTTTCGGTGAATGTAGTGAAAATAGCTGCACTGCTTTGAAAAATCAGTTTCACCTTGCCTCGTCCTTACGATTATGTGCTAATTATTTATGGACATTATGATCGATGACATCTCTTCTAAAGTCTTTCAAACGGTTAAAACCACGTTTATTGCCATCAGCTCTGTTAGAAGCTATCGATTATCAATCCTGTGTTATGATGTACAGAAAATAGTAAGTTCAGCATTCGTTTATCTTCATGTGTTAGGCTGTGAATTTGGGCTGGGCCTTATGGCTGTAAGCCATGAGGTCCGAAATCACAGACCAGAACACAAATGATACAACCTGTATGGGTCTCCACATGACTGGTACTAGTCAGGCTCCATTTACGCTGAACGACTCCCAACAACAAACTGGTGCGAAGTCACAGTTGATAACCAGGATGTACCAAAAGCATAGACACCATTCTCAACATCTCCAAGAGGCATTGATCATGAGCCCTCTGGGCTCATGAGGATCTATGTCTCTTGGAGATGTTCAGAGTGTTGTCTGTGCTTGTGGTACAAGCTGGCTATCCACCATGGCCTCGCTCTCGTTCATTGTTGGGAGTCGTTCGGCGTAAACGGAACCTCACTACGATGCTGTAACAAAAACATCATCATCATCATCATCAGTCCCTTGCCCGAACTGGGCGTTGGGGGGACTGAAAGGCAGCAGCAACAGACAGTGCTCTCCACTGAGTTCTATTTTGGGCGGTGGCAAGCAAGTCTGACATCTCGAGTTCGGTCCATTCTTTTATGTTTGCGACCCAACTCTTTCTCTGACGACCTCGCCGACGACTTCCTTCGAGAGTGCCTTGGAGGATAGTCTTGGACAAGGTGTTGTGTCGGGTCACGTGGCCAAACCAAGCAAGCTTGCGCCGTTTCACGGTTGCCAGAAGGGGTTCATGTGGGCCCACCAGGGAAGTGACGATGCTCCGTACATATTCGTTGGTCTTGTGCTCGCGGTACGAGATGCGGAGCAACTTCCTCAGGCACTTGTTCTCAAAGGCCTGGATTTTCTTTTCTGAGTCTGCAAGCAGTGTCCAAGTCTCACAGCCGTAGAGTAGAATAGACACTATGAGGGACTTGTAAAGCCTGTACTTGATGGTGAAGCTGATGGAGTTACTTCGCTATATCCTGTCCAGCCTGGCCATTGCGGATGTTGCTGTACCTATCCTGATACGGATCTCTGCTATGCAACTACCGTCTTTGGACAGGGTGGCTCCCAAGTACTTGAAGCTGTTGACCTCTTCTAGCTTTTGGCCATTCATGTGAATGTTGCTGCTGCTGTCGCTTGTGGTGTTGATCATCACTTTGCTTTTATCCGTACTGATCTCCATGCCATAAGACCCTGCGCTACTTGAAAGTTTGTCTGTCAGGTTTTGGAGCTCACTATTGCTGCCTGCCATGAGGTCAATGTCGTCTGCGAATCGAAGATTGCACAGGGATCTGCCACCAATAGAGATTGAAGTATGGTGGTCGTGGAGGGTTTCCTGCATGATCTTCTCCAGGAATATGTTGAAAAGGACAGGAGAGAGCAGGCATCCTTGACGGACACCGATCGTCGTCCTGAAGAACTCGCCTGACTGATTGTTAAGTAGAACCGCGCTGCAGGCGTTCTTGTAAAGCGCTTCTATCATTTGGATCAGTCCCTCCTCTATGTTGAACGATCTCATGACTTGCCAGAGTCCGTCGTGCCAGACGCGATCAAATGCTTTCCTGAAATCAATGAAGTTGTGGTAGAGTTCGCGCTGATGCTGCAGATGTTTCTCGATCAGGACGCGGCAGTTGAAAATCTGCTCTACAGTGCTTCTTCCAACTCTGAAGCCAGCCTGTTCTTCTGCCAGCAGTTCCTCGGCGAAAGTTTTGAGGCGGTTGAGAATGATTCTAAGCATTACTTTGCTAGGGTGACTTATCAGACTGATAGTTCTGTAGTTCTGGCACTGTTTCAGGTTTCATTTCTTGGGGAGCGGGATCACTAGAGACTGTGTCCATTCTACTGGCCATTTCTTTTGCTCCCAGATCTTTTGACAGAGTGTAGTGAGGACCTTCGTTGTTACTTCTCCTCCATGTTTCAACAGTTCAGCAGGTACGTTGTCTACACCTGGAGACTTTCCTCCCTTCAGGCCACGTACGGCTGCTTCCACCTCTTCAACTAACACTGGCAGGTCTTCAGCCTTCCTGGCCCCAGCCTGGTTGTTTTGGAGGATGCTGGTGTCTGGCTCAGCCTTGTAGTTATACAAGTCTCGGCAGTACTCAGTCCATCTGTTTAGTACAGCAGTGTTTTCCGTAAGGAGTTGGCCGCTGCTGTCTTCGATGACTGTGGCTGTTCGCTGTTGAGTCTTGGTGAGGGTCCTTAGCGTTTCATAAGCCTTCTTGCTGTTGCCATTTGCCATGCCCTCTTCCACGCTACAACACTGGTCTTCAATCCAATCTTCTTTGGCTTCTTTCATCCTCTTCCTGATCTTCTTGTTGACAAGTCTGTACTTGTTTGCTGATGTGAGGTCTTGGCCTCTCTTTTTCTTCCAGGCTCTCCTCTCATCACAGAGATCGAGGATGTCATCGGTGACCCAGGGCTGTTTGCGCTTCCTCTGCTTCCCCAGCACTTCTTCTGCTGTAGAAAGTAACACCTCTTTTATATTTCCAGCAAGGGTGTCTACGTCGCAGTCCAAAGTAGCCAAGGCTGCAAATCTGCCTCCCACCTGGGCTTGGAAGAGCTCTTCTACTTCCGGGTCTTTTAGCTTCTGGAGGTCGAATCTGATGCGAGGGTTCTTGCTATCTCGTTTCAATGCCAGCTTCAACTTGAGGCTAGTAAGGACGAGGTTGTGGTCACTGCCAATATCAGCGCCAGGAAAGGACCTCGTTTGTGCTTTGTTAACGCTGGATTTGAATCGTCGAGGCAGCAAGATGAAGTCAATCTGGTTATGGACCAGGCCTCCTGGCGATTGCCATGTCACTGTTCTTGACTTCTTGTGTGGATGGAGGGTATTAGCAACGGTGAGACGGTGACTCTCTGCGAACTCTAAAAGTCGCAGGCCTCTGTCATTTGTTTCTCCAAGGCCAAACTTGCCAGCTGTTCCTGCCCATTGTTGGTAGGCGTCAGGGCCGATCTTTGCATTCCAGTCACCGAGGACAGTCAGAATGTCTTTCTTAGGTGTTTTCTTTATGATGTTGTCCAGTTGTTCGTAAAATTCTTCTAATTCTTCATCATCATGGTCTGCTGTTGGAGCGTATACTTGTATGATAGTGATGTTGTGCGGTCGGGCGGAGATGCGGATGGAGATTAGTCTGCTTGACACGGGGGTGCAGCTGATGACAGTTCCAACCACCTCTTTCCTTACGAAAAAAAAACAACACATGTTAATTGCCAGGTTAGCAAAGCTTCGCTATGACATCAGTGTTGAAGAGCTTGTGTTGTGGAGTGATATATGGTGTACACACCAAGTGTTAAAGATCATATGATGATATAACTTTATTGCCATATGTAACAATACATTAGGAAATCGTTGCGGTGCTGCGCAACATAAAATGAAAAAACATTAAACACATCAAAATCTAATTAAGCTACTCACGTGCACACACACACACACCATATACCTTAGTAACTAATGTGGTCTAAGCATAAAGGCAACAAACACGATTCCACAGTAACACAAAATTTAATTATATAAAACTGAACACATCACTTGCATCATAGACACAGCAGTGCACTTAGCCCTATTTCCAGGCCTACACATTAGTTTGGCCAGCCACCTGCTGCTGTGGTATGCAGTCCCTTCCCGCTATCAGCAGGCAATATAGGTCACTGCCGGTCTGGCATCAACTATTCCTTCTATAATCTATGTTGCGGGACTCCTGTGTGTAATGTTCTCTAACTCTGCTTCCTCAGTTATCTGCATACCCTGAGGGATGTTTGACAGCAGATACACTTAGTAGTAGGATGTTGGAAGAGCTGTTCTAGTATCATAAACAGTCCTTCCAAGAGGATGATCTAGTATCATAAACAGTCCTTCCAGTCAGTATGACTAGACGCGCGCTAATGATTAATTGCCGCTGATGGCTTATCTTGTAGTCGAGTCAATTCACCCGACCGCTCCGTAACTAAAAGTGTGTTCTGCACAGCTGTGTAGATGACTAAGTATTGTGCTGATAGCTGGGCAATACTATTCATTACATTAAACAGTGGGACGGATGGGAGAGTTTTGGCGTTTGTTTGCATCGTTAAGAGCCTGGACAGCAGTTGGGTAAAAACTGTTTTTAAAACGACTCGTGCGTGTTCCGATCACTCTGTAACGGCACCCTGATGGCAACACCTCAAACAACTCATGGGCTGGGTGGGAAACATCTCGGAGGATGGACCTAGCCCTTTTTAGCATTCTTTCGTGGAAGAGGGACTCTAACGAGGGCAAATCAATACCTATGATTTTCGATGCAGTGTTTACTACTCTGTTTAATTTGGATCGCTCGTTCTGTGTGGTGCTGCCAAACCAAACGGTCAGGGAGAAGGTCAAAAGACTTTCAATAACTGCCCGGTAGAAGTTGGTCAAAATTTGTCTGCTGACGCCAAACGTTTTAAGACGTCTGAGAAAATACAGTCTTTGCTGTGATTTTTTCACTAAAGAATCAACGTTTTTCTCCCATTTAAGATCGTTTGAGATGTGGGTGCCGAGAAACCTGAAACAACAATTTCGACATGACTACCATAATAGTGAGGGGAACAATGTCACTTTTGATTTTCCTGAAATCCATGACCATCTCTTTCGTTTTGGGCACATTCAGGTCAAGGTTATTGTCAGAACATCAGCCAACAAGTTCATCTACTCTCATTCTGTATGCTGTTTCATTGTTGTTTAAAATAAAACCTTCAACAGTGGTGTCGTCAGCAAATTTAACTGTAAGGGAGTTATCATCCGTTGATGTACAATCATGGGTAAAAAGAGAGTATAACATAGGGGACAGAACACAACCTTGGGGTGCACCCGTGCTCAGTGTGAGGAGCAGATTGGTCAGATTGGGTGGGCGCATTAATAAAGCAATGCACGGGTTTGTGTCCGTCTTTGTTGTTGAATATTGATCATCTGTGTTACCAAATTAATATGTGTGTATGGAGAGCAAACTATTTTCTGATGCCTTTGAAGTTGCGCAAAAAAAAAGCAGCGCACTGTAAGAGGCTACAATGGGAGATGGATCGACTGTGATAGTTAATGGGTGGTGCCATAATAGCTTGGCGCTGGGATGCACCAATCTTATAACATCATCCTTCAACTTTCATGGTCAATCTAGCTCCGGAACTGGCGTATAATTTTCCAGAGGCAACACATCAATGGCATAATTTGCTATTGGCAACACTTCTTGTCACGAAGAGGCCTACAGGAATCGTGACAAAAGCACTGCCAGCAGCAGATGGCCTAGGCTTACTGTTAAATAAACCATTTAACCCTGAATGATGCACTGAAGCAGGAGATGGATAGACCATGATCATTCAAGGGTAGTGCCAGATTACCTAATTTGGCACTACCCTTGTGTTTTCATGGTTAAACCATTGTGCAACTGGCAGAGTTGTTTAGCAACACACAATTTGGAAACTGCAGCCCTGGGCTTAACCCCTATATCATACTGAGGCTAAAAGCTTCAAATGTGTACACTGCCATGCAAGCTACATTATAGTACTTGCAGACAAGGATATAGACCAATGGCTATAGTTCAACCTATCTCATACTGAGGCTAAAAGCTTCAAATGTGTACACTGCCATGCAAGCTACATTATAGTACTTGCAGACAAGGATATAGACCAATGGCTATAGTTCAACCTATATCATACTGAGGCTAAAAGCTTCAAATGTGTACACTGCCATGCAAGCTACATTATAGTACTTGCAGACAAGGATATAGACCAATGGCTATAGGTCAACCTATATCATACTGAGGCTAAAAGCTTCAAATGTGTACACTGCCATGCAAGCTACATAATAGTACTTGCAGACAAGGATATAGACCAATGGCTATAGTTCAACCTATCTCATACTGAGGCTAAAAGCTTCAAATGTGTACACTGCCATGCAAGCTACATTATAGTACTTACAGACAAGGATAAAGACCAATGGCTTCAGTTCAAGGGTAGTGCCAGAATAGCCTAGCGCCTCTAGGCGCTTGGCTATTCTGGCACTACCCTTGAACTATTTTAGTCGCACTTATTTGACACACTGGTGTATTCCGAATGATAAGGATTAAAGAAAAATCCAGCATTTCTGTAAGCATGCACATCGCCCAACACAATTTGTCAAGTAATTCAACTTTTATTCACTCACTTCTTTCCATGCACGCGGTCACTGTTTCATTATAACTTCACATAAACAAGCATACAGCAACTTTACATCAAATCCCATGCAGGGATATCGCACATCATCGGAGAGAATAAACAAAAGTACAAACAGCCCATGAGAATTAAAAATGAGGAAAAAACAAATGCCACTACGCTTCAATCAGAATAGAATAAAAAATCTGAAAGTATGTCGGTGTAGCCCCTGTTCAGGAAAACTAGGTCATACTGACATCCGTTTAGCCCTCTCTCATGGTCTAAAATAATTCGCTTAAAGTGTGCTAAACATACCCACAAAGGAAAAACTTCACTTGAAATAAACCTAGCACTCCCTTTCTCGCCACACACAAACAAGAGCCGCAGCAAATAACGCGTCTAGACATTAGCAATGATTTTTGTCTCCTTCAACAAAAGGGAAAGTTGGGGTCAGTTTTTCTGGGTAAACTTCACAGCATGCTCGGCGTACTTCAACTTGTGTTGTGTTGCGTGTGTGTGGGAGATGAGCGTGGGTGTGCCCGTGGGTACGTATTGGTTTGTGAGATTAGTTGTTTAGTTTTAACGTTTTTACAATGTGTGTAGAGCATTGGGTTTGTGTGATAAAGTATTAATTATTTTGTATTGTTGACTGTGACGTTTGTTATTGTAATGAAACCAACACACATTCCTAGGCTTAAATGACAATAAACAGTAATCTATCTAACTTGCAGACATCGACTCATGCAGTAACTGCGATGATCATATTCACAACACAGAGATGAACATCCAGACATCGACACGTCAATCTGTCTTCAGACTCGCAACACAGACCTTAATTAACCCATTTAGCAGCCACGCACTACACTCGGCAGGAGATGGATCAACCATGATAATTCAGTGGTTGGGCCAGATTAGCTTGGCGTCATCAGGCACTATCCGTGAATTATCATGGTCAATCCATCTCCTGCAACAGGTCCACAGTCGATAGGTGTCACCTCCACAATTTGAAAAGTGGGCCAAACGACCATGATAATTCAGGGGTAGTGCCAGATTAGCTTGGCACCTGAAGGAGCCAAGCTAATCTGGCACTACACTTGAATTGTCATGGTCAATCCATCTCCAGCAACTGGTACATATAGTCATTAGGCAACACCTCCAAAATTTGAGAAAGAGACCTCGGGGCTAAAAGGGTTAATATATGCAAGCAAAACCCACCTCCCTTTCACAATAGGATTTGTACACCTTTCTGGCTCCCTTTGACAATAGGATTTGTACACCTTTCTGGCTCCCTTTCACAATAGGATTTGTACACCTTTCTGGCTCCCTTTCACAATAGGATTCGTACACCTTTCTGGCTCCCTTTCACAATAGGAGTTGTACACCTTTCTGGCTCCCTTTCACAATAGGATTTGTACACCTTTCTGGCTCCCTTTCACCATAGGATTTGTACACCTTTCTGGCTCCCTTTCACAATAGGATTTGTACACCTTTCTGGCTCCCTTTCACAATAGGATTTGTACACCTTTCTGGCAATGACAGCAACAGACTTAATCGTGAACAATAAAAATACACAAAAATAAGGCAAGATAAGAGCACAACACAACTTGTTTTGTATGATCACCCTTATAAGAGGTCACCTGTCATTAAAGACCATTTTGGTGTCACCACCTAACTGCTGGTCTTTAATGACAGGCAACATGATTTGACCTTCAAAACGTCTTGAGAGAGCACCTGCCCTACCGATTTGTCAACACCACCTTCAACCTGTAAAACAAGAAAGGCAAAGTCCTTTTGGCTCACGTGTGTAACCGATGCAATTGTGACCTTTGTGACAATAAAGGGCTTGATTCAGCACCAGTGAAATCCACGTCTCAAAATTTAAGCATTTATCACATCTGTCAACCCCTGTGACCCTTGACCTTTGTGACGAGTCCACTAAATTAGTATGCATAGAAACGTCTTACCAACAAATTTCACACCAAAAAACAAACAAACAAACAAACAAACAAACTTACAATTCTAACAAAAAATGGCATTTTACCACACATTTACCATTCTCTTGTGACCCTTGACCTTACCAAGGGGGTCATCCAAATTAGTATGCATATAGAGGTCTTACCATCAGGTATTTTTTGTACAAGTTTGGGTTAGAAGTTGTGAACAATATTTGAGAAAAAAATATTTTTTGGTCAAAATGTGGCCATTTTAAAACCTGTTTTTGTTAATCACCCTTGACCTTTGTGATGGGTCAACTAAATTAATATGCATAGGGTACCTTTCAGCCAAATTTGATTGAAAACTTTGCAAACATTTTGAATTAAAAAAAAATTTTATCAAAAATTGGTATTTTATACATACATGTATTTGCTGACCTCCTGTGACACTTCACCTTCCGAGGGGTCATCCAAATTAGTATACACACCTAGGTCTTACCATCAGGTATCTGTGTACCAAGTTTGGGTTTGAAGTTGTGAATAGTACTTAGAGAAAACATCTTTTGGTCAAAATACGGCTATGTCATCAAATCCCTGTGTGCAGCTGTCATCAAATCCCTATGTGCAGCTGTCATCAAATCCCTGTGTGCAGCTGTCATCAAATCCCTGTGTGCAGCTGTCATCAAATCCCTGTGTGCAGCTGTCATCAAATCCCTGTGAGCAGCTGTCATCAAATCACTGTGTGCAGCTGTCATCAAATCCCTGTGTGCAGCTGTCATCAAATCACTGTGTGCAGCTGTCATCAAATCACTGTGAGCAGCTGTCATCAAATCACTGTGTGCAAATGTCATCAAATCACTGTGTGCAGCTGTCTTCAAATCACTGTGTGCAGCTGTCACTGTGGGTCACCAGCAGGGTCAGTGGTGAGCAGCAAGCCCGTCTTCAGTGTGTCTTAATGATTGCCTAGACAAAAAAGAGTGAACATCCCTAAAGTATAACACAAACCTCATGGACTGATCATCTGGTTGGCCAAAATGGGTAGAGGTTTCTCCTCATCCCAATTGTCATACACAATCGAATTATGGCGTCTGTCTGCCAATGTATGCACAGCTTGCAAAATGTTCACATTTTGTGACAAAAAGTCGTTAAGAGTAACAACCAACGGAAATGTCCAAAGTAACAACAAACTTTGATGTCTTAAAAATAGGTTTATTTCAGGCACTGGTTAGTTTTGAAGTATCTCTCATGTGGGCATGCCAAATTGACTTGTGAATGCAGAAATATATCATTTCCAGCAAAGAATAATAAAATATACTTAAATCTAGCCCTTTCTGAAAATGTTGCTTGTTAGGGTTGAGATACGGTGCTAAATACGATCATAATAAGTCCGTTTCCCTTTCACCCCCCAAAAAAAGGTTATAACCTGTTTTGAGACATAAGTATAAAACATATTTTATTCCTTTTGAATTAAGTTTTCTGTCACTATCGCTGTCAGTTGTCACTGTGGACATAGTCAATTTAAATCAAACAATTTTTTTTAAATCTTTGATTACCCGCCCCCCCCCCTTTCTTTCAAACAGTCATTATTGTTAGATGAGATAACAGAAATACAAATATATTTCTGTCGCTCATTTTTTGGAGGAAAAACTTTTTGTCGTGACACTGGACATACTTGGTGAAAAGGACTAATGAGAAATATGTAAGCATTCCAACATCTTCATAGGGGAATCACAAAAAAACACAAAATATTAATGTCCTGTTGTAGTGTGGTTTTCTTGAGACAAAAACAAATTTTGGTTAGAGGTTTCCTACGGTGATGGCAAGACGTGCTGTTATTGCCTATACAAGATATGAAGCCAGGACTACGCCTGTGCACCTAGCGGAGATAAGGACTGCGTCCCGTACGACCCACTGGGCTGCAATTTATGCTAGGATCAGACAAAATGTAAGTCAATATTGTTCATGTTTAGCATCTCCTAGCTGCAAATAGATTTGCGCACCTTTAGCTTGTTGCAGTGGTAAACAATGTGGCCGCAAACTGTCATAATTTGATGAAATCAGCGTGATTTTAGTGTGCAAAATTGGATCGATCACCTCTACACTACACTAAATACACGTGTCAACATTTTTGTGGGTTGTACAAATGACAAGAAGTGGTTAGGTTAGGGAATTTTAGTGTCCTTTGAACTGAACAAGCTTATTTGATATTGGGACTACATTGTGCAAAAGACGATCTTGGTTGTTCAGAAATGGCCTATGGTGTAAATGATTTTGGTTGGTTGGCTGGTTGTACATTGCTTAACGTCCCGACAGCAACAAGACTTTCTCAGGACAAGCCTGCACTGCTTGTGGAAAAAAACAAACTAAACAGAATACTGAATGTATGTCACCAGCCGATCTAAAACGCTAAATAAACCTAAGACCATTTAGCAACACACATCCAATATTAAGAGCTACAGGCAGCGCAAACAGTAGAGAGAGATTAACAAAGGAAAATACAGGTGAATGGACCAAGGGTAGACAGAAACACACGCCCCAGAATAGAGGGGAAAACCCACCCTGACCAGGGTGACCCTGGGAACTAAAAAGTAGTTAACCCCACCCAAGTCACCAGGGCAGACCTGGGTGGGGGAGTGAATGATTTGGGACTACACTGTACCAGTGATTAGGTTGAGTTTTGCAGTCAATAAGTCATATGACGGGAGGAACATAAAATCAATAGGTCATTTTGAAAAAATCAATAAGTCAACAAAAAATCACGTTTTTGGCATTTTCGATTTTGAAATGTCAGCAGCAAAAAAAAAAAAAAACAAAACGGATGTTGTCGGCCTAGTCAAAAGTAGTGTACAACGAACGAAGAGAATACACTTGCATAACGAACACCCTCTTTTAACGAACTAATGTCATTCTCCCCACAGCTGCACGCTCGGTCACCCTTGTAGCCTGTTCAGCAGGCACAGTGGCTTTGTGTTGCTTTGTGAGCCACCAATCATGATCGAGAAAATGGGCTACTGAGTGTCAAGTTATCAACAGCGATGTACGTCTTGTCTCTTGGCTGGACTTCGCGAACGAAGATTTTATAGAGTTGCCCACGACGTCTGCAGGCTTGTTCGTGGCTGCGGAGGCCAATCCGGGACAGGCAGGTTCGACCGCAGTGGCTGCAGGGGAAGGTATGGCCAGAGTTCTGAGTTGCGGCATCTCTGTTTTTTCTCCTGAGCCGCTTGTCCTTAAGGTTAGCTCTGCGAGAGTCCTCAAAGGAGACAGCTGCCTTGTAAATGGTGGAACGCCAGGTGTCACGGTCCACAGCAAGCGAAGACCACTGGTGGTGGTCGATTTGGCAGACACTAAGTGACTTTTTGAGACAGTCTTTGTATCTCTTCTTTGGTGCCCCTCTGTCACGGTGTCCAGTAGCAAGCTCGCCGAACAGGGTGATCTTTGGTAGGCGATGATCCTCCATCCTGGAGACATGCCCCTCCCAGCGGAGCTGTGTCCGGAGCAGCATGCAGGCGGTTCAGGATATTGGTCGCCTGATGTTGACTGCGATGTACAGTTCTACCTCAATCGCACGTGCTGTTTGTTTGTGGGCGTGGTCTAGTAGTCTGCTCAGTTGTCAAACTTATCAACACATCTTGGTAACTGGGCCCACAGACTCTCACTGTTTATGTTTTTGCGGTGCTTGCCCGCTATTTGGTTACAGTCAAGGCTGTTTCTAGTTAAACTCAGTTTGAGAAACATGAGCATGAATGGCACCAGTCAGAGGCGCTGATTTTCATAAACCCGCGGGCGGAGTGGACTCATGAGGATCTGTGCCCCTTGCAGATGTGGATTATAATCCTTACTTAGTCCGCATCTACTTCCTCAGTTTGAGTAACACTATCGGATAAAATCTCAAGCAATATGCATAGATTATCATAACAACCCTTAGGTGGTGAGGACTTTTGAACGTCTATGCCTCTTGCAGACTTTAGAAATTCACTCTTGCACTGGTCATCACGCAGCCAACTAGACCTGTTATACTTGGTGTATATAATACCAAACGCAAGTAAATTTGGCAATTTCGGATTTTTATTTCTTTTTTGCTATTTTGCAGTCTAATGTAATCAGGTTTGCGTTTCAATGACTTCCATTAATATAATATGCTTTTTTCAGTAAATACCTGCAAGCACTGAATTACTGTGCTACAGTGAAGAGCACAATGGTTTTCAGCAACAAGAACCAGTTTTCTGGCAGAACTGATTCAAGCTTTAGTGTCCAGGACACCAACCACAACACATTTTGGTCAAATTGTCATAGACACCCCCTCCCTCCGCCCTCTCCTAGAAAACAACAAACAAAGCAAGAAACAGATTGTGGTGGTCAGTATACAAGTAATTACATGATGTAGACTTCAACTACAAGACGCGAACAAGCAAGATCAAGTTACTGATTGTATAAGCATGAAATAAAAACAAAGGTTATATGTGTGAGCACGATAGACCACTGGTACATCAATTACAACATCTTACAACATTTTGGACATCATGTAAAATTACGCATATCTCTGCAAAAATTACGAACCGGCAGCACTGCCAACAGTAAAGCCATTTCCTTTGTTTCTATACACATCTATTATGATGTATGAACTGCTGAACTGCCTGCAAAAACTGGCTGCAGACATCTAGACCCTTGCGGCACCCTCATACCGACTCCGAGGATCAAAATCAGTGTCAATGAGACCAACAAGAGACAAAGAGTTAATGCAGCCTGGGGGACTGATGAGGATGTATGCCTCTTACCAACTCCGTGGATCAAAATCAGCGTTGATGAGACCAACAAGAGACTTGCAGTTACTGCAGCCTGGGGACTGATGAGGATGTATGCCTCTTACAGGTGGAAAGCGTTTTGCATCATGTTGGACCGTGTACCTAGTCAGGGCCCATGCTTGCAGTATTGTTTACATTTGCTGGAGAGACTGGGGGACAAGTGTCACCCATCACTGTTGGCAGCTGGCCTCCCACCTCCCTAATTTTTAGGATGCACTCTGTTCACTGAGGACTGACTGTGTAGGCCTACTGTGCACTAGAGCATCAGCTAGCTGGCCATAGCTCTCTTTCTGTCTCTCGTACACGCCAACTAACTCGGCGCGGGTCTCAGTGACTGTCAACAAAATGAATAAGTCATATGACCGGCTCACTGACAGAGCAATGTCATTTCAAATTTGTATGCGTCAATGACCGATGAGCATCCTATATGCTGCTGTGCACACGACACAAACAGGAAACATAACCGAGGCCATGATCATTGCTTCCCCGAGGTTGACGAAGACGCTGACACTCCTCTAGTCATTACAAATCTGTGGTGTCACTGTCCCCTTTTCCCCCATGTAAAAATGTCTGGGTGTCACACTTGATAGTAGCCTGTCCATGCACCTTCCTCACACTTGATAGTAGCCTGTCCATGCACCTTCCTCACACTTGATAGTAGCCTGTCCATGCACCTTCCTCACACTTGATAGTAGCCTGTCCATGCACCTTCCTCACACTTGATAGTAGCCTGTCCACCTTCCTCACACTTGATAGTAGCCTGTCTACCTTCCTCACACTTGATAGTAGCCTGTCTACCTTCCTCACACTTGATAGTAGCCTGTCCACCTTCCTCACAACCCCACCCGGGTCTGCCCTGGGGGACTTGGGTGGGGTTAGGTATTTTTTAGTTCCCAGGGTCACCCTGGTCAGCCCCACAGGGTGGGGTTTTCTCTCTATTCTGGGGCATGTGTTTCTGTCTACCCGAGGTCCATTCACCTGTATTTGCCTTTTTTAAACTCTCCCTACTGTCTGCACTGCCTGTAGCTCTTGATATTGGATGTGTGTTGCTAAATGGTCTTAGCTTTATTTAGGCCCCATGTGTTAGGTTTATTTAATGTGTTTGACCGGCTGGCGACATACATTCAATGTTCTGTTTAGTTGGTTGTTTTTTTTTCACAAGCAGTGCAGGCACGTCCTGAGAAAGCCTTGTTGCTGTCGGGACGTTAAGCAATGTACAATCAATCAATCAACACCTTCCTCACACTTGATAGTAGCCTGTCCACCTTCCTCACACTTGATAGTAGCCTGTCCACCTTCCTCACACTTGACAGTAGCCTGTCCACCTTCCTCACACTTGATAGTAGCCTGTCTACCTTCCACACACTTGATAGTAGCCTGTCCACCTTCATCACACTTGATAGTAGCCTGTCCACCTTCCTCACACTTGATAGTAGCTTGTCCACCTTCATCACACTTGATAGTAGCCTGTCCACCTTCATCACACTTGATAGTAGCCTGTCCACCTTCCTCACACTTGATAGTAGCCTGTCCAACTTCCTCACACTTGATAGTAGCCTGTCCACCTTCATCACACTTGATAGTAGCCTGCCCACCTTCATCACACTTGATAGTAGCCTGTCCACATTCATCACACTTGATAGTAGCCTGTCCATGCACCTTCCTCACACTTGATAGTAGCCTGTCCATGCACCTTGATGTGAACATTTGCAGTTCTGCCTATACTGAACTGTGACATATTGCTGAAAAGGCAGAAAGCTAATCAGGTGCAACTCTGGAGCTATCATAGTTAACCCTTTTCATCCTGATACACTACTGCTTGAAGCACTATTGATACACTATTGCTTGAAGTAAGTTTGACTATGATTGTTCAAGGGTGGTGCCAGAATAGCTTGGCGCCTTCATAGGAAATAAATAAATTATAAAAAAAAAACATCTGCATCAGGTTGTAATGAGTGACAGTGTCAAAAACAAAACAAATGACTGAAAAAGGTCCATGAACTAACTATGCCTCGTGAGCCATGCAATAGACATACATTCTCGTGTGCCCTTGTGGATGCAGGGGATCATCGAATTTAAGTCTCCTGCAGACGGAAGAAGGTGTATGAAAGGCTGTGTTCTCTCTGAACCAAAAAAGCTGAAATGCAGCGTTTGAAAAAACTGAATCTGTCTTCAGAACTGAAGACTGTCACCCATGTTAATCTCCCGCAACAATAAAAGACAAAAACAGTCTGCAGAAAAAAGAAAAAAAAAATGCCCATTATGTCTTCAGCCAGCCATTTTATCTGCGAGAGGTGTAGATTCTCATATATCCCTGTGGGACTTATGAGAATCTATGCCTATTGCATCTGGAGTGGACTAGCTCAGGGCTTGTCACAAGCCTTCAGCTGGTAGAGACTGGCTACAAAGACACAGTACTAGTACGGAACCTTTCCTCCAAGGTCTGAGGACGTCATCAGGCAATAAATCACCGTCTTATGTACAGCTCGACACTCACACAACAGTTCTTCTGTGCTCTTCTGAGATTTATTTTGATATTTAGATGTTGAGTCGTGAGGTGAAGGCACTTTAAGAGTTGTCAAATTCAGCATCAATGACAAATAGACTGTCCTCAATGTATTATGTTTTCATTTTTGCTTTTTGTGAGAAGACGTCAAGCTGTCTTGATGGTTACTCACTCTTCTGAAGATTGACAGTTGGCTCATATTTCTGTTACTTTGATTTCTTATAAGATGTTGCACTGTTGTGAAGGTCACAGTCAATAATGTGAAGGTCACCGTCAATATTGTGAAGGTCACCGTCAATATTTTGAAGGTCAACGTCAATATTGTGAAAGTCACTGTCAATATTGTGAAGGTCACCGTCAATATTGTAACGGTCACAGTCAATATTGTGAACGTCACAGTCAATATTGTGAAGGTCACAGTCAATATTGTGAAAGTCACTGTCAATATTGTGAAGGTCACAGTCAATATTATGAAGGTCACAGTCAATATTGTGAAGGTCACAGTCAATATTGTGAAGGTCACAGTCAATATTGTGAAGGTCACAGTCAATATTGTTAAGGTCACAGTCAATATTGTAAAGGTCACAGTCAATATTGAGATGGTCACAGTCAATATTGTGAAGGTCACAGTCAATATTGTGAAGGTCACAGTCAATATTGTGAAGGTCACATTCAATATTGTTCATACTGTGCTCAAATTTAACCCTTTGTGGTTTCTTGTGATAGTGAGAGCGAGGTGTAGCATCCTCTACAGCTGAGGAGTGGGGCTCATTTTTGCTGTACTTACATTTTTACACAGTACTTGTGATATGAAACACTAGCAAATTCATTGCAACCCACCTTCAGAATCGGGTTGCTTTTTCATTTTCTTGTGCTTTTTCCTACTCACAGAACTCTGCCAAGGTTGCTCTGTAACAAATAAAAACAAATGTAGTATGCATCACACATGTACTTCTTTCCACACTAATTACTTCTCTTGATCTGAAAAAGGAAGCAATGAGTGTGATCACATTAATTTACCTTGCGCACAGTTAACTTTCAGTCTGCGCATATTATGTATCTTAATGTGAGCTAGGACACTTCCAATGTGAAAAATCCGTCACGTTGGCTTTTGGGGTTTTCTGCAAGTTCTGAGTGTCCTCTATGCAAAAACATACTCCTTTTTCCTCAGAGCTTTTATCGAACACCCATAGATGTTAAATAAACAAAGTACCCGGAGTTTGTTTACATTTTTTTCTCACTCCAAATATGTGCATTTTGCCTACTTTCAAACCTGGTCAAAGCGCACATTTTTCTTACTCCATTGAAACAAGTTCTGTCATTTGAAAGCCACTTCTCTCCCTTGCAGTTATTTGTCCGTCACTCTAGCCTAAACGAACAATCAACGACAAAAAAAAAAAAAAAAAAAAAATGCCTGAGGCAAACCTAGGAATTTGTTGATAACTTCAAAATTGGTTTATGATGATTTCGATCAGGAGCACCACATAAATGTGCATCTCTGATTGGTTCAAATGTATTATCAGCTAACTTCGTGTAGGATACAACTCGCACCTTGCAAGTATGTTGTTTGGCAGATTACAAGCCAAAATGCGTTGTTTAGATTGTTACGTGGTGGAGTTGTAGTCGAAGTATGATAAACACACCAGACACACACACGTAGAGTTCTTTAAAATAAACCTCGTTCAGCTGCAATCCGTCACACGTGGCTTAAGGATGTAGACAATACTGGAGTAACAGTTCCAACAATATTTAATTCAGCGATGCGATATCCACACAATAATGCACTTTCAAATGCACAAACTACTGAATACAAAGTCTCTTTTGCTATGTCCACACTACGACTCAAAGTTTCTCATACACAGCGTCTCTCGCAATAAACTGCGTGTCTCTACAACTGACAAAGCAAGACAATGTACTTCCCAGCGCCCTCCTTATATAATACTATGAAATTCCAGAACCGTCTATGCAAATCATACAACGCAACCAATCAGAACGAAACACGCAGCCGAAACTCATTAACATAAACTTTCCAGAAACAATACTATAACGGCTACAAAAACACGGCTGCTTACTTCAGCTCTAAAATCTAGCGTATAATTAAGTCACATAAAAGTATGGTATCCCTATCACCTGGTAGCTCAAAAAGGTACGAGAACATTCCCAAAACAATAAGGGCTGCTCAATACACGCGCACAGGAAAACAAAAAGTAGTGAAAAATGTAGCGAAGTGTTGCGATGTCAACCGACGTGACACTTACGAGGCCACTAGACAGTGCGACCCTTCTAGCACGCTCCGGACTAAACAAAACAAAAACGGCTCTACTCACGAACAAAAGAAAATCTTACTAAAAAAAAACCACGTGAAACGTAACCGTGAAAGCTCAAATAAACATCAGATCGTTACCTAAGATCAACACACGCATGCTGAAACATCTGTAGTGGACTTGAGGACCACTGTCTTGCTGTAACATCGTCTGTTATTAGAGGGTTTAGGTAATGGTCAAATGGATTCGGTACTTTCACTTGAAATAGATCTTGTACGCTTACAGCAATATCAAGCTGGTTTAGTTGAATTATTTTCTGTTCATAAGTTGGTGCAACATTGTATTTGGTATCCACATTAAATTGAAATGCGTTTGTATTTGTAATGGTTGGTGATTTAAATTCCATCCTTCTTTTTTTATGAGATAATAAAAATGTTTATTACCTTAACAAATCTTGATACAAGCAAACCAGTATGGTTAACTAATGGGATTGATAATCGTGATGGTAGCAAGGCTGTAGCTATCCATGAAATGTTTTATAGTGTAAAGTGGTTTAATGTAGATGATGATAAAAATTATAAAGTAATTTTTGGTGGTGTGACTGAAGCTTTACCACCTGGGTATTATGACTTTTGTACTATAGCTGAATGGTTTCAAAGTAAATATAATATTAAAGCAACTTTAAATCCAGCTAACCTACTTGTTACATTAGAATCTTCGAAACAAGATTGGTTAAAAATGTCAGTTACATTTGCTTATTTACTTGGTTTTTATTTGTATGAAGATTGGTATAAATCTCAAGATGACGATATTTTTCTAATATAATAACATTGAAGACAAATAAACTTAAAATAACTGGAACACGTCCTGCCAATTTGTCAGTACACACAGTACTAAATGTTCATTTGAAAGAACTAAACACAACTGAAAATGTTCACAATTCAAAGCCTTCAACTTTGTTGAAAAGCTTAACGACTGGAACTGCACCCTATTGTGAAAGTGTGGTTGTTAGATTTCCTAATTTACAGTTTAAGAAATTAGGTTCCAGTTTCTTTAAGTCACTGTGTATATCTGTAACTAATCAAGATAACAAACCAGTTGTTATGCATGATTTTAGTGTTGTGTTAGAAGTTAAATAATTTTATTTTTGTTAAATAAAATGAGTGCTGGTCCAAACAGAATCATACCATATGCATGTCCGGTAACAGAGTTGAAAGATTTGGCAGACGTACAGGATTTTGAGAAGGAGGGAGAAATCGGCGATGTGTATGGATTCGAACTTGATTTGACTGGCGTGTACAAGAGGAAAGTAATTGTTGACATGAAAGACAGTGAAAAACAGATACCTAAACTTGGTCAGCTGCGTGATGTTACTGTACCAGTTGCACCTACTCTTGTAAATAACGTGCCTTACAACTTAATACATGTAGGTAATAAGTGGGTAGTATCACCTGTGCCGCCTGCACCTACGCCAGCACCCACAATTGACTGGGACATAAAGTTGGAATTTATTAGTCCTTATGTATACGCTGATGATGAAGGCGCCTTAGTGTTTAGGAAAGTTGTTAACTCTGGGCCGCTGATTGTAAGTCTTGTTCCAAGCTTTGCTCCGGACAACAATAGCAGAGATAAACTGAAAGTTGAAAATTATGAGAAACGGAGATATCTTCTTACGCACAGGAAGGGCAGGTCTGATGCGACGGTCGTGTTTGCACCAATAAACTTTCCCATCGCAAGAGAAGCGACAATAGTATTTGAAATTATCATGAGATCTGTAACTTCTGCGAAAGAGGCAAATCTCTCTCTTGGCTTGACTTCGCGAACGAAGATTCTATAGGGCTTGCCCACATCGTCTGCAGGCGTTTTCGTGGCTGCGGAGGCCAATCCGGGACAGGCAGGTTCGACCGCAGTGGCTGCAGGGGAAGGTCTGGTCAGGGTTCTGAGTTACGACAGCTCTGTTTTTTCTTCTGAGCCGCTTGTCCTTAAGGTTAGCTCTGCGAGAGTCCTCAAAGGAGACGGCTGCCTTGTGAATGGTGGAGCGCCAGGTGTCACGGTCCGCAGCAAGCGAAGACCACTGGTGGTGGTCGATTTGGCAGGCACTAAGTGACTTCTTGAGACCGTCTTTGTATCTCTTCTTTGGTGCCCCTCTGTCTCGGTGTCCAGTGGCGAGCTCGCCGAACAGAGTGATCTTGGGTAGGCGATGATCCTCCATCCTGGAGACGTGCCCCGCCCAGCGAAGCTGTGTCCGCAGCAGCAAAACCTCAATGCTCACAGTTTCCGCCTGTTCAAGGACCTCGACGTTGGTGACATAGTCACTCCAGTGAATGCTGAGGATGGTACGCAGGCAGCGCTGGTGAAAGCGTTCGAGGAGTCGTAGTTGGCTGCAGTAGAGGGCCCAAGACTCGGAACCGTACAGCAGGGTGGTGAGGACGACAGCTCTGTACACGCTGATCTTGGTGCCTTTTTTCAGCTGTTGATTGTGCCACACCCACTTGAATAGTCGCCCGAAAGCACTGTTCGCTTTTGCCAGCCTGTTGTCCAGCTCCTTGTCCAGCTTGGCGTCTGACGTGATGATGCAGCCAAGGTAGGTAAACTGGTGTACATACTTCAGTTCGGACTCGCCGATGGTGATGTGGGGAGGGCGATGCTCTTCCTTGGGTGCCGGCTGATGAAGGACCTCTGTCTTTTTCAGACTGACCTCAAGTCCAAAGAGCTGGGCGGCATCTGTGAAGCAGGACGTAATGCGCTGCAAGGCTCTCTCTGTGTGTGCAACGAGGGCAGCATCATCAGCAAAGAGCAGCTCACGAATCAGTTGGTCTAGGGTTTTCGTGTGGGCCTGCAGTCGTATGAGGTTGAACAGGCTGCCATCGAGACGATACCTGATGTACACTGCGTCGTCATCGTCGAGGTCCACTGTGGCCTGCTTCAACATCATGCTGAAGAAGATGGTTGTGAATGGGGAATGGTTCTGAGAGGTCACTGTTTAGTCTGACCTGGCCTTGCTGGTCCTCGTGGAGCTGGACGATCATGTTGAGGAACTTTGGGGGACAGCCTAGTCGCTCCAGGATCTGCCACATACCTTGCCTGCTCACAGTGTCAAACGCTTTTGTTAGGTCGACAAACGTTATGTACAGCCCTTTGTTCTGCACGCGGCACTTCTCCTGAAGCTGTCTAAAATATTGCATAGGGAATAAAACTTACATGGGATGAAACAGTATCAGAATCAACAAAGGTCTTTATTGCTGTTAGAAAAAATGTAGATGTTTTTGAAGTTTCGAGCAGTATTCTAGCTGTCAAGATATTAGTCAACAAAACAACTTTTGTTCATCTAAGTTACATAAACCTTGAGCACATTGATCTTGTTTTGTTTTATTATGCCAGCAAATTGTATACTTTTGACGAGTTGCAAAATGTAATCACTGATTAAATAAAAAATATCTGTCAATAAAAAAATGGTAAACTTCTATCCGCAACTACCAACGACTGAGACTGTGTCGTCATTTGTGCCTGATCCGCATGCGACAGCTGTGCCAATTGCATCAGATAAAACATTACAGGCAGACGCATTTTGTTTAATAAATATTACAGAAGCAATTAAATATTTGGAAAGTGAAGAGGCGAGGTACTCACGGTGCAAAAGATGGTATAAGACCGTTTTCAATTCTGTACAAAACACATCTATGGCTGTTGGTGCAGTTTCAGCTGGATGTTCTGTAGGGGGTATTGTTCTGTTTGCCACAGGAATTGGAAGTTTAATTGGAATTGCAGTTGAGGGTGTTAGCGTTGCTACATGCCTGGCATGCTTTGGTTTGGAAGCCCTAAACAAGAGGTTTCACACGAAATTACAGAAACATGAAACATTGAGTACGCTGGCTGGTGCGAAGCTGAGCAGTATAAAACTTATTATCAGTAAGGCATTGAACGATAATTTTATTGATGACGATGAATTTAAGCGGGTCCAGGATGATTTGAATAATTACAAACAACTGAAGTGTGAAATCCAGAATAAAATGCGTAGACAATCTCCCGTGAATGTTGAACTAAAAGCTAGTTTTTTAGAGATGGGAAAACAGATCGGAGTTCAGGAAACCACAGAAAAACTACACAATCGTTTAAGCAAATAAAAATCAATCCAGACCAAAAATGAAATAAATAAAAATCAGATTTGGTAATCAATCAATATTTTTGTCATATGCTTCGCAGAGAGATGACACGTCATTTAAACCACTTGTGCCTGATTATTTAGCCCCATCTGCACCACCCCCAGAGTATTATTGAGAAAAAAAAGTTTTTTTTATTGTCCTTGTATCTTGACAAATCTGTCTCAGTATCTTGGGACTTGAGTCAAGTTGTTGTAAGAACTTTATAAGAACTTACAGTAAGTAATTAATAAGTTCTTACAGTAAGTAATTAATAAGTTCTTATAATAAGTAACTTAAAGGTTACCTCTGCAGGTTCCTAAAAGTTAGTTGTAACTTGTTAGTAAGTATAAAGTTCTACTTGAGAAAATCATGTTCCTCAGAAATTGACTCTGACAGGGGTGTGTGTAAAAAGTCATTAGTTTATTACAGAGTGCACTATCAGGATTTTGGTTTGATTTGAGAAAAACGGTCATGTGGACGTTAATGACCGTAATTAGTTAATTATTAAGGTCATTAGGTGTTTACAGAGACAATAGTTATAGAGAAAGATACTAAGAGATTTAAAAGATAATTAAATCAATAAGGCCGCATCGGTCATGCTCATCAGTTTTTTTAAAACAAAGGGTTGATTCGGAAATAACGGGGGTGTAATGGGTGTCAAAAATTGTAATATTAAAAATGTTGTAAATTAATGACCAATGCGTCATTATTGAATTCATTGTCTTTTAAATCTCTTAGTATCTTTCTCTCTGTGTCGGACAGATGCGATGCGTCTCAGAGAATATGAAGGACCACGACAGATTTCACCGATGTGATCCTGCATACTCAAAGTCTTATCGAGCTTGACACCAAGATATTTGACCAAAGACCGAAATGGAATATCAGTGTCATCTATGCGTAGAGACTCAGTGAGAATTTGTTGAAGCCGGGATGCTGAGCCAACGGGTAGTAACTCTGGTGTTTTTTTTTTTCTGGGTTTAACATAATTTTGTTACTGTCCATCCATGTCGTGACATCGTCAACGCAAGACTTGATGCCAGTTTCAACAGAATGAAATTCCTCAGGTGGACTGTTATGCCTGTCTGGCCACTGTTGGACACTTTGAGATTGCTGCTAGAAATAAAAACTGTGCATTAACGACAATGTTGCGCTTGTTCAGGTGTCTGTCAAGATGAACTTCTAAATATTTACTCTTGGTAGTGTCCTCATGCTGTTTACATAACATTCAAGATTCAAGAAATTTATTTTTAATTAAAAGATATTTGTCTTTGCCTGCCGAGCGTAGGTCAAGGTTAAAAACAATATATCTCAATTACTAATCAAACAAACAACATGGCTAAATCTCTGACTAAACAAAAATATAAAATAGTACGTTTTGACGCTAACATCATACGCACGCCCAGACACGCGCACAGACTCACAAACTTAGTTTATGGCAGTACAGCCCTCTGAAGGCAAAACACGGCAAGTCCAGTATGACTATATTGGAGCTACCCTGTTTGTCCCCAAAGGGAACTGTAGGTCAGTAAGTGTGAGTCTGCTCAGCTGGAAGGTCACGTCAGCTGTAAAGTCACGTGCAATCCTGAGGGCTGGGGGTTACAGTTTAGACTTGTTCAACAACTGTATTGTCTGCGGAATGAAAGAGGGTTTGAGTTTGTTCCCGTTACATTTCGGGCAGAAATATCGTCTTTTGGAGGGAAGGAGTTCAAAATGAGAGTGAAGTTGGTTGGTTGGGTCACTCATGATTGCACGTGCTTTCCTAGCCAGCGCTCTCTCAGTCAGTTGAAGGAGGCTGTTGGTAGATAAGCCGATGATTTTGGCGGACGTCTTGGTAAAGCGGTGCAGCACGTTTTTGTTTGCTGTAGACAATGCGGGGGAAAAACAGATCGTGCAGAATGACAAAACAGACACAATGATGCTGACATACAAAAGTGACAGCAGTTTGGGGCTCACGTTAAAAGATCTTAGTTACCTCAGTATGTACAGTCTTCGTTGGCACTTTTTGTGGCGGCAGCTGAGAAAAAAGTGTGTGAAAAGATTCTTTAAAGAGATTTGTCAGAAACGTTTACTTTTCTATTTAGATTTAGGTGGAAGTTTGATGTTGCGAGTTTTTTGTTTGTTTGTTTGTTTGTTTTTTCTCTACCTGGTGATTAGAACTGGTCAGTTCTCTGTTCTTTTCGCAAGTTTCTCAGGATTTGGACACTAACTGGTCAAGCAAAGGTGATCCAATTCTTGTGGGAGATCAACTGGGGACCTCGTTATGACACTCGTCAGCGACCCCAATGCCAGTGAATATCGGTGTCGCTTATATGTGTCAGCACCTCCGCCACACGATAGACTGTTTCTCACTCTTTGCTGATTAAACAATTTCGAAGACTTCATAATAAAGCAAAAATAATTTTTGAATCTAATATTCATGTGCTATCAGATTGTACGTGTCACTGTGAATTAGCCATTCATGAACTGAACCATTATTATTCCTTGTGCTGTGTTTTGGCATGTAAACCTTGGTGCAATCTTGGTGTAAATGTAATTGGTGTAATTGGTGTAATCTTGGTGCCTCTTGATATTGCTGCTCCCCAGACTTGTGGCATGTCGCTGCAGCTCAGTCAGTCAGGCACATGGTTTAAAACGTTTAGCTGCCTTGAAATACTGAAGAGTTTTCTGAAGCCCAATGACATGAGAACAGTGACCATCCAACCTAAAATACAAATCATACTGGCATGGTTATTTATTAATAATCTCTCACTATCTCTATGTCTCCTTCTCTCTCTTTCACACACACACACACACACACACACACACACACACACACACACACACAAGCACAAACACACACACACACACACACACACACACACACACACACACACACACATTTCAATTTTATGTGGGATTGAAAGTAATCAGCTCAGCCTGACACTGTAAATACAGCCGGCAAAAGAGAGCGCTGAGCAGCACTGCCATCTAGCTCCGATGACACGAAATGGATTAAAATGGATAGGATACACCAAGCAACTTGAACGGCATCACTGCTAGTTGTGTGATAAATACAAACAACATCTACGAAACTTGACGCAAACTTGCTTTGCCACGATCTAGGGCCCTATTTGACAAAGCTTTGTATTATGGCAGAAAAAGCAGGCTTGTAAAGTTTGCAACGCATTTAGTCGAATCACGCGCGCTTTCGTCCTCCAAATTGTCCAAGCGACAGGAAAACTTGTGGGACCTAGCAACAATTGCTAGTGGACGTGGCTTGTGGTGCGCGCTAGGTGAGGTCTGAAAGGAAGAGGGTGCATCGAAATGACGTCTTTACACTTTGACAACAAGATTATGACGTATAATATCTGAGTGATGTGGTGACGCCGCCGTAACAACCAGCATTCACAGCGGAATCCTGCAGGCAGCAGACAACGGCTGTGGGAAGGAGAGAGAGAAGACAGAGGCAAGCCAGAATTCAGATGTGAGTTAAACAACAACTGTGTGATGTACATGTATCATACCTAGTCACATGCTCTGTCATCTCACAAAGAATGGGTATTTTTGTCACCTGCTGGAAATACAAAACCAGCAGACAGATACACGTAACACTGCTGAAGCTCGCCGCTCTCTGTGTGTAATATAGCTACAGATTTCAAATTATTCTCAGTCCTTGAACAACAAACATTGAATGGCCTTCTGTTTTATAGAATTAGAGTGTTGCATACCTTTTATTGTAACTTAGTTATTTGCCTTGCAGCTAGCGAGTTTATCGATGGCTGTAAACACTATGGTGTTTATTGCAGCCACACGAATGGATTAAGGCCACGTCTGTTTTCACTGTGAACTTGCTTTGTTATTGATGAAAAATTGTTCTGCTATGAATTTTCTTTGTTATTGATGAAGGACTGTGGACTGCAATCGTTGGCTGACATTTGAAAAGGGACACACACCCACATCAGCCCACATAGGCTAGCTTATGAAAATTTGTCAGGCTCCAGGCACTCTCTGGGCTCTATTCTTCACGTGTACGGTGTTTGCTGAATTTGGCGCGAGTGAGTGAGTGACTGGAAAACTCTCCTGGCACATACAGGCACGGTACGCTTCTCCCCTGGAAAGATAAACGACAATGAAACTCTTGTTTAACACTAGCTGGACTTACTGTCGTGTGCCTCCACAGGTAGTAATTCTGCTTTCTTTAGCAAGTCTGATTAGAGTTGATAAATGATCTGGCTACAAATGGCTATGAGGGTCTATGCCTATTACAGGCGACTGGCGATGGCTGAATGTCTGACGACAAAGGTAAAGCTGTGGCGAGAAAAATAGATCCTCATGAGCCAGCTTTTGTTACGGTGATCAGGAGAGTCTCTCGGGGTCCACGGGAAACTGTGCCTTCTCTAGATAGACCATTGTGAGTGATTCGTACCTGCTATAAGCAGAGATTCTCATAAGCCTGTTATGAAAGCAGGAAACCATTTAAAGAAATGCATTTTACTGACGTCTCTCCAACAAACAAAAAATCCCAGGGCGCAAAGACCATCGGGCCGATGTGGCCTTTTGTGCATTGGGATGAAACTACCCACTACATTGGGATGAAACTACCCACTACATTGGGATGAAACTACCCACTACATTGGGATGAAACTACCCACTACATTGGGATGAAACTACCCACTACATTGGGATGAAACTACCCACTACATTGGGATGAAACTACCCACTACATTGGGATGAAACTACCCACTACATTGGGATGAAACTACCCACTACATTGGGATGAAACTACCCACTACATTGGGACGAAACTACCCACTACATTGGGACGAAACTACCCACTACATTGGGATGATACTACCCACTACATTGGGATGAAACTACCCACTACATTGGGATGAAACTACCCACTACATTGGGATGAAACTACCCACTACATTGGGATGAAACTACCCACTACATTGGGATGAAACTACCCACTACATTGGGATGAAACTACCCACTGGAAGGCTCCAAACACGTCACATGCATTCACTTATTCAATCATAAAACGAAGTACCTTGGGCCGCTCTTGCCAATAATCCCTGTGGTCCCCATTGTCAAGACAAGTCAAAAGTGTATCAGCCACATAAATCATCGAATATATATCGAATTTCAAGAAGAGACTGAATGAAACACGACATGAAATAACTAATTTTCAAGTAAAGCAAGAATATGTTTCGTAAGGTATCCACCTCGTTTTGATAAGAGTAATATCTAAACATATTTTTATCACTGGTTATAACTTCAATCCTATATTGTTTAGCACCACCAAAATAGGCGATCGCTGTTATCTTCTGTACATGACAGTCAGGTGTAACCAGGTGTTGATGACAGACTAGATTTATAGGGGGGGGGGGTGGGCAGGGGGGGGGGGGCGCTTGTGCCTGAGGCTGGTTGGTGCAAGACCTCGGTCTTGTTGAGACTGATGGTGAGGCCAAACAGTCGAGAGTCTCTCGATGGTCTTAGTCCTGGCGTTCAGTCGACGGAGGTCGAAGAAAGAGCCATCTAGTCTGTACTTCAGTTACACTCCCTTCCCAAGGTCGGGTACTGCATGGGTCAAAACACACGTAAAGATCAGGTTAAACATCACGGGGGCACGTACACTAACCTTATTTCACAACAGTTGAAATGTCAAAGGGTGCGGATGAGTCGCTGTTTGACTGTCCGTGGCGCAGTGGTTAAGGCGCCTGCCACCAATGCCAAAGGTGCGGGGTTCGATACCGGGTTCCGGCGTCGGACTTTTCTCCTCTGGTAAGTGTCATCGTTAATTCGGGCGGACCGTCGGGGGTTCTTTCTCCGGGTACTCCCGTTCTTCCACCCCCCACACACACCCCCACCCTCTACACTTTGGTACCGGTTTCAGGCCACTTTACAAATTTCAAATACAAGCGATCAAAAATCTCTGTAACTTCAGTAGCTGACTGGCCCTTCGTCTGTCTTGTACTGTGTTTGTCTTAAAATGGCGTAAATCCGTGTCTGTTACGTGAGTGTGTGTGTTGGGTTTCAGTTCGCGGCGCTTTCAGTCGACTCACCCAAAAATTGAGAAAAAGCGCCTATATAATAACGGTATTATTATTATTTTTTTACCGTTCCATCATAGAAGAGGCGGATGATGTTGGTGAACTTCCTGGGCCAGCCGAGCTTTGCGAGGATGACCCAAAACGCTTCTCTGTTTACGGTGTGTACGAATGCTTTGGTCAGGTCTACGAAGACGGCTTAGAGGTCCATGTGCTACTTCATGAATTTCTCCTGGACCTGTCTCACATAGAAGAACATGTCGACTGTGATACGGCCGGGTCTGAAGCAACACTGAGCCTCTGGAAGTGCTTCCTCCGATACAGATCTGATCAGGCGGTTGAGGATGACTCTCGCGAGGATCTTGACGGTTAATTAGCACACTCTGCTTTGCTGCCCTTGTTCTTAAACAGGGAGACGATGGTAGCATCTCTGAATTCGTGTGGCATGTTCTCCTCTGCCCAGATGCATGTCAGAATGTTGAGGAAGGCATCAATGGTCTCAGGTCCAGCTGCATTGAAGAGCTCTGCGGGGATGCCGTCCATGCATGCAGCCATGCATGAGCTAGTCCGGTTGATCGCTTTCTTGACCTCGTCCAGGGTGGGCGGGAGGTCAAGGTCCTTGAATATCGGCTTCTGAGGAATCATGGCCGCGGGGTCAACAGTGGAAGGCAGGTTCAGCAGATTTGAGAAGTGTTTTCTCCAGCGCTCAGTGATTCTACCTTTGTCCGTCAGCAAGGTGAAGCCGTCGGAAGAAAAGAGAGGGGTTGTGCTGGGTCTGGCAGGGCCGTAGACAGCTTTCATAGCGCTGAAAAGCTCCTGGGAGTTGTTGGATTCAACAAAGTGTTGAAGTTCTTTTGCTGTCCCACTAGGTGTCCTGCATGTTGCGGATTTCTCTCTCTCTCTCTCTCTCTCTCTCTCTCTCTCTCTCTCTCTCTCTCTCTCTCTCTCTCTCTCTCTCTCTCTCTCTCTTTCTCTCTCTCTCTCTCTCTCTCTCTCTCTCTCTCTCTCTCTCTCTCTCTCTCTCTCTCTCTCTCTCTCTCTCTCTCTCTCTCTCTCTCTCTCTCTCTCTCTCTCTCTCTCTCTCTCTCTCTCTCTCTCTCTCTCTCTCTCTCTCTGGGCTTTTCTCTGGAGGTGTTTGACGCGGTTTTTCTTGGACATGGAGTTGATGTCATTCTGCCACTTGATGACGCCACTGTGCTTCTGTTCCAGTAGCTTGTTGATCTCTTCATTATTTTCATCGAAACAATTCTGGTGTACCCTCAGCTTTGATCCAAGCAGGTCTTTGGCAGGCTCCGTCACCATCCCTTTGAACTGGTTCCACATTTCAGTTAGGTACATGGGGCAGTTAGCAGGCCATCAAGATGGGACTGGAAGTTTTCCTTGACATCCGAACGCTTTAGCTTGGCCAGGTTGAATGAAGGTCGGGTGAGCTTCGGCCTCTTCCTGTGTGCTGGTGCAATGTGCAGGTTGAGGACAGACCGCACCAGCCGATGGTCGGTCCAGCAATCGGCTCCTCTCATGGCTCTGAGGATTTTGAACTCGCGAATATCCCGCTGGCGGACAATGACATAGTCTATGAGATGCCACAGCTTGGACCTGGGGTGCATCCATGTTGTCTTGTACTTACTTGCAAGCCTGAAGAGGGTGTTGGTGATGGCGAGTTCATTCTCAGCGCACAATGTCAGCAGCAGCAGGCCGTTGCTATTTATCTTGCCCAGCCCCTGTTGGCCCATCACTCCTTCCCAGCAGTCACATTTGCGCCCAACTCGAGCATTGAAGTCACAAAGAATGATGAGTTTGTCACTTGCAGGAGTGGACTTCAGGAGGGAGTCGAGACTCTTATAGAATGCCACCTTGTCGTCATCGGTGCTTTTGAGTGTCGGAGAATAGGCGTTGATGATAGTGACATGTCGGGTGTGGGAGATGGGGAAACGGAGCTTCACCACTCGTTTGCTAATACCGGTGGGAAGAGAAGGCAGCTGTCGGAGGAGCGTTGTGCTAATGGCGAAGCCAACTACGTCTATCCTGTCCTCGTTCTCAGCTTTGCCCTTCCAGAAAAAAAGAAGTACCTACCTTCAGGTTCACAGATCGATCCTTCATCGGCAAATCTGTTTTCACTAAGAGCCGCAATGTAGATCTTATATCTTGCCAGCTCCCCTGGCTATGAGAGCTGGTATTATGTGCGGTCTCTGCGTCTGATCTCTGTCCAACACGATTCGTACTTTACCGAGAATAATAATTAATTTGATATAGTGCAGGTGGAGGGCAAGATGGCGGCCAGGCACCATCTCCTGGCCGGCCGCTCCAGCAATATCCGCCAACTGTGCTTTGAAGCGACTCCTATTATCATTATTTTCCAGGCAGTGTTGTGTCATCAAGTTCTGAGGAAACAATGATGCATTTTTTTTGGACAACATTATGTGATAGCTGTGGTGTACCGACTCTCTTAATATTGTACTTAATATTGTACAATAGTCGGAATTTGGACTTGTTTCACAAGTCGTGCCAGCCTATGTATCTAACGAAGAGCGTGCAGATGAACTGTGGAATTACTAAACATGTGCTGTTCCGGGTGCCATCCTACATTATTCACAGACCAACCCACTGCCAGATTTTTCTTCATTCTGACTGACCCCACAGAAGAGCGTGGAAGCACACAGAGAATAATTTACGAGCGAGCTTTCCTGCCATCGCGGCGGCCGTGTTTATGTATCACGTACTGCGTGGCCCGCCGACCTTCGCTGTTGACAGATATTTCCCAACAAGCGGCGTGCCAGTGAAAATGCCTGTGTGTGGGGGTGGGGGTGGGGTTTTTATTTCATTATATGACTCCTACCATCATGACATTATGCGTTATACGTGATGTTGACGGACTTTGTCGGAGCGGTGCCCTCTGAACACCGGCGCTGTACTATAACGACGAGCCTTCAGGTGCAGCTTTGACCGTTGTTTTATGCTGCCTAGATCGGAGATTATTTTTCTTTCAGCGGTAATTTGTTTCTGTTGTTAACTTGTATTTTTATGTACTAGCTTTAGTCGAGTAGGAATTTAACAAAAGAGCATATACTAGTGCGTTTATGAGACATAGCATTCTGTTTTTGTCAGTGAGGTTCGGGTCGGGATGAGGCCACTTACGCCGGCCATTAGATGCCTTGGCGACGGGCTTAACCCGTCCCGAGTCATTGTTCAGAGTAAGTGAATGTGACCCAAAGTGGCAAGACAATTTTTGCAGTGTATGATTATCTTCTATTACTATGTATTCTATATCCCGTAGTCTTGCCGACCGGTGGGGCACCACTGATGACTTGGCAACTAGCTCCCTCCATTTCTCTCTGTTCTCTGCCATTCTTAGCGTATCGCCCAGCTTCAGTCCTGCCCGCTCTGAGATATTGTCCTCCCATCTTTTCCTCTGTCTTCCTCTCCTTCGTCCTCCTTGCACAGTGCCTTGCAGGATTGTTTTGGCAAGCCCTGCTGAACGCGTGACATGCCCATAACACTTTAGTTTGCGTTTTTTTCACAATGGCTAATAGGTATTCATAGGGCCCGATGGCTTGCCTGATTCTGCTTCCCACTTCCACGTTCGTGATGTGATCTCTGTACGAAATGCCAAGCAGCCTTCGAAAACATCTCATTTCAGTGGCTTGTATCCTCCTTTCAAGGTCTGCTGTGAGGTCCATGACTTGCAGGCTTACAAAAACACTGAGATGACCAAGGAGCGCATCAGTCTGATCTTGGAGCAGAGTGTGATGTTTCTGTCCTTCTATATGGTCTTTAATCTTGTGAGTGCTGTTGTTGTCTGCGCAATCCTGGACAGTATTTCTGGTTTTGATCCCTCCTCTGTCACAATGGCTCATACGTATTTGAATTTATTAAAGGTTTCCAGTTTTTGGCTTCCAATCATGACGTCAGTGCCAATGCCACTGGTGTTATTGGTCATCAGTTTGGTCTTCTCTGTACTGATTTCCATCCCAAATGCAATGGCTGTACTGTCCAGCTTTTCTACCAGCTAAGCTAACTCCTTCTTTGTTCCTGCAAGGCCATCAATGTCGTCTGCAAAGCACAAGTTCGTGATTGTTCTGCATCCAATACTGACAGATCCTTCATGAACGTTCAGAGCGTCTGTCATGATTCTTTCCAGGAAGATGTTGAAAAGAGTAGGTGAGAGCAAGGAGCTTTGTCTGACTCCGACAATAGTCCTAAACAAGCTTCCTATTTTGCCGTTGAAAAAGACTGCGCTAGTGGCCTTGTTGTAAAGGGTTGCTATGACTTTAATCAGGTTGGCATTGCTGTTGTTTAGCTGCATGGTGGACCAAACGGCTGCATGCCACACCCTGTCAAGCGCTTTCTTAAAATCCACAAAGACATGATAGAGGTCTTGCTAATGCTGGAGGTACCTCTCAAATAGAACTCTCAGGTTGAAGATCTGCTCAGTTGTGCTGCGCCCTGGTCTGAAGCCTGCCTGTTCCTCAGCTATGAGTACCTATGCCTGTGGCTTCAGCCCGTTCAGAAGGATCTTTAACATGACTTTGCTTGGGTGGCATATAAGACTGATCGTGCGATAATTCTGGCATTGATGTAAGTTGCCTTTTTTTGCAGAGTTATTATAAGTGATTGGGTCCATGGTGTGGGCCAATCCCCTGACTGCCAGATCTTATTGCAGATTGAGAGTAAAGCGCTTATCATGTCTTATCCCCCTTCTTGGACTAGCTCTTCAGGGATGTTGTCTGTTCCTGCTGCCTTCCCTTGATTTTCAGCGACATCACTGCAGCCTCTACTTCTTCTCGGAGGATGGGATAGTTGCCATTGTTGGTCACGGGTGGTTTGACGAGTATGCCTGGGTCCACTGTTGCTCGGTGGTTGTACAAATCTGAGCAGTACTCCGTCCATCTCTTCAGTATGTCTTGGTCTTCCGTAAGACAGTTCCCTTCATTATCTTGAATGATAGAGGAGCGTCCTTGTTTTACACTGGTCAAGTCTTTCACCAGCTGGTATGCTTTTATTTGCTATTATTTTTGTTCTGATTTTCTTCTACGTGTTTACACTGATCTTCAATCCACTTATTCTTTGCCTTTTTCATGCTTTTCTTGATATCCTGGTTAATTTCCCTGTATTCTTTAGCTCCTTCTACCTCTGACTTCTTTTTCTTTAATTCTCAACGCTTGTCACATAGAACAAAGAGGTCAGCTGTAACCCAAGGTTTCTGTGCTTCTATTACAGCAACAATAAAAGTCATCTTGAATCTTGAATCTTGGAAGTGCAGATAACAGACAGATGTCAATACTTGACCCGAATCTAAATGACATTTGCTGATCGCGACACGGACATTTTGATTTGGATGTTTTAATCACAACCGCATGTTATCGGCACTAAATCGAACACAATTTTTCTTAATAGTATATACTGTTTCACCTTTCGTAGGTATACAATGTTTAAGTACATTACGTATGTTACGTCGCACGGCGTACCAAAATGTACTTCTCACGATTAACAGCACACATTAGTGTATGTTCATCGTGATGCATAAACTATACTTGATTAACAAATTCCTTATTAGTGAACACAATTTTAAAACAATGTTCTGTCTCTATTTCAGTGTCAAAAAGAATACAACTGAAGAGTGAACGACATGACGCCTGATATAAACAGACTTTACTGGCAAAGTGCCATGACGCCTGATATAACAGACTTTACTGACAAAGTGACATGACGGCTGATTTAAACAGACTTTACTTTAGACGGGGAAGTGGCGCAGTGGTTAAGGCGTCTGCCTCCAATGCCAAAGGTGCGAGGTTCGATACCGGGTTTCGGCGTTGGATTTTTCTCCTCTGGTAAGTGTCACCGTCTGGGCAGTGGGCAGATGTTCACATCTGCACGGGACATAGACGACCCCGGCCCCCACGAGTCCCCTGCTGCCTTGCAGGCTTGGCCGCTTGGCTGCGGAAAGGCTAAGGGAGGAAACCCCTGACATCAAAGCCCCCGTGTCTCCGGGGAAGGCTTTTGAGCCAGAGACTAAGACAAGGACAGTCTGATATAAAACCTACGACCCGAGGACCTCGATGCCACCGTCCCAGCTTGCTAGGCCATGGCAAACGAACCAAGGGTTTAAAGGGTGGGGCCAGTACTGCGCACATTGCACTCCACCAAAAAGCTCCACCGCGCAGGCTTTAGGAAACGCCCACGGACTATGACACTGAACTTTCCAAGTCCTATAGCGATGGGCAAGGGGCAAAACGGCAGGTGAAAGATGTCACTGGAAGCCGCAGTCTCAAACCTGCATGCAGGCGGTTCAGGATATTGGTCGCCTGATGTTGACCTGGGGATGACAACGTCACTAGGCACACCCTGAACGACCAAGCAGCCTGCTCTAGGGACAGCACTGCTTGCTCCACACGGAGAGGGGCCTAGAAAAGGTGGCCTAACCAAAGCTCATCCCCTCGTAACCCAGTTGGCTAGCCGCGGTCAACGGGCATCTTCTCATGCGGTCAGAAAACAAGAAAAAACAATGGATCCACTCTCATGACGACCACGACCGGACTCAACGTAGCATGCTGGAACATCCGAACCATGCTCGACACAGCAGACAGCGGACGCCCTGAACGTCGCTCCGCCCTCATTGCCCATGAATTGCGGAGGTTAAACATCGACATCGCCGCGCTCAGCGAAGTACGCCTCCCGGAGGAAGGCAGCCTCCAAGAACTGCATCAGAAAGACGGCTCTCAGGCGTGGGCTTCATGGTGAAGACCCACATTGCGACTAAGTTGGAAAACCTACCAACGGGTCACTCCGACCGCATCATGTCCATGCGCCTCCCACTGAGACACCAGCAATACGTCACCCTTCTCAGTGTGTACTCCCCAACCCTCCTGGCAGAGCCTGCAGAAAAAGACAAGTTCTACTCTGATCTGCGCAGCCTCCTGCAGAGCACCCCTGCAGACGACAAAGTCATCATCCTTGGCGACTTCAACGCCAGAGTGAGCCAAGACTCTGAAGCCTGGAAAGGAGTCCTCGGCAAGCATGGCGTTGGGAACTGCAATGACAATGGTCGCCTACTGTTGGAGCTCTGTGCAGAGCAGCAACTTGTCATCACCAACACTACTTTCCAGCAAAAGGAAAGTCGAAAGACCACCTGGATGCATCCTCGCTCCAAGCACTGGCACCTTATCGACTATGTCCTAGTGCGTCAGAGGGACCGCAGTGACGTCCTCCTCACCAGAGTGATGCCCAGCGCAGAGTGCCACACTGACCACCGCCTTGTTCGCTGCAAACTCAGGCTCCGCCTCAAGCTGAAACCCAAGAAAGGCCCCCCCCCCCCCCCCCAAGAAAAAGCTTGATGTTGCCAGCCTTCAGCGTGACGACAAGAAAGCTGCCCTTCAGGCCGATTTACAGCGCATGCTCAAAGACACAGTTGATCCAGCAGACTCCTCCCCTGAAACACTCTGGGAACAACTGAAAACTGCTATTGTAAAATCTTCTGTGGAAGTCTTGGGCTTTGCTAGAAAGAGGAACAAAGACTGGTTTGACGAAAACGACGTAGAGATCCAGGAACTGCTAGCAAAAAAAAAAGAGCCGCCCACCAGGCCCACCTAGCCCAGCCTTCCTGCCCTGTGAAGAAGTCTGCCTTCCGCCTCATCTGCAGCAGTCTCCAGCTCAAGCTTAGAGAGCTCCAGAACGAGTGGTGGTCCAGACTCGCACAGAGGACCCAGCTCTGCGCTGACAACGGTGACTACAGGGGCTTCTACGAAGCACTGAAAGCAGTGTATGGCCCTAGGCACCTGGTACGAAGTCCCCTGCGAAGCGCTGATGGACAGGCACTCCTCACAGATAATACCTCCATCTTGAACCGCTGGTCGGAATACTTTCAGGACCTCTTCGGCGCTGAGCGCACTGTTCAAGAAACAGTCATCCTCCAAATCCCACACCTTCCACTAAAGGTTGAATTGGACGAACCGCCCACCGCCGAAGAGACCCTCACAGCCATCCACCAGCTCAAGAGTGGCAAAGCAGCAGGCATTGACGGAATCCCGCCAGAGATATGGAAACATGGAGTCCCAGCACTGCACAACAAGCTCCACGACCTCTTTCTCTGCTGCTGGGAAAAAGGAACACTACCAAAGGATCTCCGTGATGCAGTCATCATCACCCTGTACAAGAACAAAGGAGAGAAGTCTGCATGCTCTAATTATCGTGGAATTACCCTGCTGTCCATTGCCGGGAAAATTCTCGCAAGGTTGCTCCTGAATCGGCTGGTACCTGCCATCGCTGAAGACCACCTCCCAGAGGGCCAGTGTGGCTTCAGAGCAAACAGGAGTACCACCGGCATGGTCTTTGTGCTGAGACAGCTTCAGGAGAAGTGCCGAGAGCAGAACAAAGAGCTGTACGTAACGTTTGTCGACCTAACAAAAGCGTTTGACACTGTGAGCAGGCAAGGTATGTGGCAGATCCTGGAGCGACTAGGATGTCCCCCAAAGTTCCTCAACATGATCGTCCAGCTCCACGAGGACCAGCAAGGCCAGGTCAGACTAAACAGTGACCTCTCAGAACCATTCCCCATTCGCAACGGCGTGAAACAAGGCTGCGTGCTGGCACCGACCCTCTTCACCATCTTCTTCAGCATGATGTTGAAGCAGGCCACAGTGGACCTCGACGATGACGACGCAGTGTACATCAGGTATCGTCTCGATGGCAGCCTGTTCAACCTCAGACGACTGCAGGCCCACACAAAAACCCTAGACCAACTGATTCGTGAGCTGCTCTTTGCTGATGACGCTGCCCTCGTTGCACACACAGAGAGAGCCTTGCAACGCATTACGTCCTGCTTCGCAGATGCCGCCCAGCTCTTTGGACTTGAGGTCAGTCTGAAAAAGACAGAGGTCCTTCATCAGCCGGCACCCAAGGAAGAGCATCGCCCTCCCCACATCACCATCGGCGAGTCCGAACTGAAGTCTGTACACCAGTTTACCTACCTTGGCTGCATCATCACATCAGACGCCAAGCTGGACAAGGAGCTGGACAACAGGCTGGCAAAAGCGAACAGTGCTTTCGGGCGACTATTCAAGCGGGTGTGGCACAATCAACAGCTGAAAAAAGGCACCAAGATCAGCGTGTACAGAGCTGTCGTCCTCACCACCCTGCTGTACGGTTCCGAGTCCTGGGCCCTCTACCGCAGCCAACTACGACTCCTCGAACGCTTTCACCAGCGCTGCCTGCGTACCATCCTCAGCATTCACTGGAGTGACTATGTCACCAACGTCGAGGTCCTTGAACAGGCGGAAACTGTGAGCATCGAGGCTTTGCTGCTGCGGACACAGCTTCGCTGGGCGGGGCACGTCTCCAGGATGGAGGATCATCACCTACCCAAGATCACTCTGTTCGGCGAGCTCGCCACTGGACACCGAGACAGAGGGGCACCAAAGAAGAGATACAAAGACGGTCTCAAGAAGTCACTTAGTGCCTGCCAAATCGACCACCGCCAGTGGTCTTCGCTTGCTGCGGACCGTGACACCTGGCGCTCCACCATTCACAAGGCAGCCGTCTCCTTTGAGGACTCTCGCAGAGCTAACCTTAAGGACAAGCGGCTCAGAAGAAAAAACAGAGATGTCGTAACTCAGAACCCTGACCAGACCTTCGCCTGCAGCCACTGCGGTCGAACCTGCCTGTCCCGGATTGGCCTCCGCAGCCACGAAAATGCCTGCAGACGACATGGGCAAGCCCTATAGAATCTTCGTTCGCGAAGTCAAGCCAAGAAGACTGTCAAAGAACCATGATGCCTGATTTAAACAGACGTTACTGGCAAAGTTCCATGACGCCTTAATATAAACAGACTTTACTGGCAAAGTGCCATGACGCCTGATATAACAGACTTTACTGACAAAGTGCCATGACGCCTGATTTAAACAGACTTTACTGGCAAAGTGCCATGACGCCTGATTTAAACAGACGTTAATAGCAAAGTGCCATGACACCTGATATAAACAGACTTCACTGGCAAAGTGCCATGACGCCTGATATAACAGACTTTACTGACAAAGTGACATGACGCCTGATTTAAACAGACTTTACTGGCAAAGTGCCATGACGCCTGATATAAACAGACTTTACTGGCAAAGTGACATGAAGCTTGATATAAACAGGCTTTACTGGCAAAGTGACATGATGCCTGATATAACAGACTTTACTAGCAAAGCGACATGACATCTGATATAAAAGGGCTAATTTTACTTTTCCTCGTTACAAAAGGAACGACTGACAGAGTAGCACGTGCCAGATAGAAACAGGCTAACTTTGATCTAAAAGTAATGCGAATTCAGTTACGTCTACAGCCATGCATCTACGACCTGAGGACAAACCTGCTGGACATTGATGACTATTATTGACCCACCTGCACTGTGTCTGTGACGTGTTGTTGACAGGCCAGATAGCAGCGTTTGAATGGACCGACGGAACAAAACTGGAGGTTTGTGAGGGAAAAACCGCCACCTTCGCCTGGGGTTTCCGTCTAGCTCCTGGGGAACGGGTAGACACCGTCACATATTATCAGCAGGTCTGTCTGTCCCCCCCCCCCCCTCCCCCTAGACACGATGTTCGGTAATGAAAATGTCCGATAGAAATAATATGACATTAAATTGACGGTGTTGTCTCCATGTGTTCACATTAACCTCATGTTGAAACCGGCAGTTTCTGTCACAAGGTGTTCATAATATAGACCTCATGTTGAAACCGGCAATGTCTGTCACAAAGTGTTGACCTAAACATAATGTTTAAATAATAATAATAATTACGGTATTTATAATGCGCTTATCTTATAATAATTATAACTCTAAGCGCGCACTCACAACTCGCGCACGCATGCGCACGCTTTAGACAATGACTCACGTACCACAAACAGTGAAATACATTACGACGGTCAGCTTGGGGTGGGGAGTGTGGTGATATAGTGCTAAAACTGTTGAAAGAGGTGAGTTTTGAGGGCGGACTGGAAGGAGGAGAGAAAGTGTTTCTGACGGAGAGAGAGAGAGTGGGAGAGTGTTCCAGGTGGATGGACCGTAGACGGAGAAGGAGCGGGGGCCGAAAATGTTACGTTTGGTGCGAGGGATGTGGAGGCGGAGAGGGTCGGAGGCAGAGCGGAGGGAGCGGGAAGGCGTGTAGGGGTGAAGTAAGTTGGAGAGATAGCCAGGAGCGCAGTTGTTCAGGGATTTGTAGCAGAGAGACAGAACTTTGTATTGGATGCGTTGGGGGATGGGGAGCCAGTGAAGGAGTTTGAGCAGGGGTGTGATGTGGTCGGATGTTTTCTTTCTGAGGACGAGGCGGGCAGCATTGTTCTGGACGCGTTGGAGAGTGAAAATGGTGGAGTGAGGGAGACCGGAAAGGAGAGAGTTGCAATAGTCGATGCGAGATAAGATGAGAGAGACGGCAAGTTTGGTGGCAGCTTCGGTAGTGAGGTATTTTCTGATCTGACTGATGCGGCGGAGGTGGAAATAGCATGCCTGGGTCGTGGCGGAGACGAAGCTGGTCATGGACAGAGAGGAATCGAGGATGACGCCGAGGTTCTTGGCCGAGTCAGAGAGGGAGATGGGGGTGCTATCGAGTTGAAGGTGGAGACAGGGAGGGAGCTGGGAGAGTTTCTGGCGAGTGCCTACCAGCATGGCTTCCGTTTTGTCGTCGTTCAGTTTCAGCTTGTTTGCTGTCATCCAGTTTTTCACGTCTTCGTAGCAGTCAGCCGTGCGAGTCAGTAGTGACTGAGTGTTGTCGAGTTTGTCTTTGTCTTGCAGTTGTGAGTCGTCAGCGTAGAGGTGGTGGTGTATGCGGTGAGACTGGATGATGTTGGACAGAGGAGAGGTGTAGAGTGTGAAAAGGACCGGGCCCAGGACTTATCCCTGTGGAACTCCGCAGGAGAGCGTTACCGGGTTGGAAGAGACGCCGTTGATGGTGACGGACTGACAGTATTTCGCAAGGCTTGAACATGACGACCATTATTGAAATGGGCAGTGTCTTTCTCCATATGTTAACATAACAAATTGGCCGAACCATGCATATAAAGTCCCTTTTATTTCAGCTCACGTACCTTTTCACACATTATTGCCATACGCTTGCAGACATACGGCACCGCAGTGGTCGCGGCGATCAACTGAAGCGGTCCTTGTATATTTATTGGACTAACCTGGCTGACAGTGGGCACTATCTATTGCCCTTCACGTGGCTGATTTTGAAATAATTCTTGAAAAAAGATTTGAAGATTTACCGCTACCTCAGTGAACTTTGGAGAGCTGCGTATAGGTTGTACTGCTGACGAAATTGCAAGTTGCCATCTACAAGCTGATGTGTGGTGGAAAGACATCTGAACACAATTAATTCCACTTATATTCACTATGTTTTCTGTGATGTGACGTCGTCTGTTCCACATTCAGACTATTCTGAAATAAATAAAAAACAAGAACAAGGTGATGATTAACCAAATTCTACGGTATGTTTTGGTGCTAAAACGCGTTTTTCTTTTAGGAACATTCACAGATGTTCATATTTGTAAGCTTATCTTTCTGATCCAATTCTCTCCTCTCTAAGCCAACTCCTGATTAACACACACGCCGTCGGCACAAATAAGGACGGACACACGGCGCTTTCCTCCATTAGCACTCTCTATGGGCTCGTATAATGACAGCAATTCTGAAGAAAAATAGCAAGAGCAGTAAAATGACGTCACTAAGTTGACATCATGGCATCGCTAGTCTCATGACGCCGTGGTTGGCTGGTTGTACATTACTTAACGTCCCGAGAGCAACAAGACTTTCTCAGGACGTGCCTGCACTGCTTGTGAAAAAAAAAAAAAAAAAAAAAAAAAAAAAAAAAAAAAAACCCAACTACACAGAATATTGAATGTATGTCGCCAGCCGGTCTAATACGCTAAATAAACATAAGACCATTTAGCAACACACATTCAATATCAAAAGCTACAAGCAGCGCGGACAGTAGGGAGAGTTTAAAAAAAAAAAACAAGAAAAATACACGTAACACGAAAATACAGGTGAATGTACCAGGGGTAGACAGAAACACATGCCCCAGAATAGAGGGAAAATCATATCCTGTGGGGCTGAACATTGTGACCCGGGGAACTAAAAAGTAGTTATTCCCACCCAAGTCCCCCAAGGCAGACTGGGTGGGGGTCATGACGCCGTGTACACATAAATGAAATTGATGTTTCAAAACGCTCATCCGAAAGGCACACAGTCTCTTTCACATTGCCTCTTCCAAGGTTGACTGTTTGATCATAGTCGATCCAAAACTTGCAAAAATGAATTAATTATTATTCAAAAGGTTAAAGAAGTACAGCGCTGGATTAAGAACTCATTCAATATTCCCGTTAATTTAGCTTTATGCGAATTACCTAGTAAAAATAGCAATAGTTAAAATCTCAAATGCGGATCAAACGTTTTTCGTGAAAGTTCCATTTTCTTGTTAACGTGTAAACTAATTTTTTTTTAATTAAAAAATGCTTCGGGGAAAATTCACGTAGGGAACATATCCTACAGTTTCAAGCTTGTCCGTCCACAAATGCGGGCTCTAGTCGCTGTCACACACACACACACACACACACACACACACACACACACACACACACACACACACACACACACACACACACACACACACACACACACACACACACACATAGAGACAAAAGCCTCAGAGTGGGTTACCTACCTTTGTATATGAAAATTGGTTCCCATATATCTATTTATTCTAAAGCTCTGGAATTGATGCGCATGTTTAGAACAAACCATATAACTAAGCTCTATAAATTAAAATAAAATAGACATTTTCTAGAAATAGAGCCACTGGATTGAGAAAAAAAAATGGGTTTTTACCAATAAAGTGGTGCCTCTCACACAAAAAAAACTGGCATTACAGTGAAAATGAATGTCTTCAGAAAACTAGGCGTCTGAATAAGGTCAAGTTCATGGAATTTTAGATACTTCTTTTCCACATTCATTATTTTTGGTCAGCTTAATGTGTATGTATGAATTAACATTTTATTGTTGCAAAATTAAATGAAAACTAGCCCCTAAGCTTTAGATTATGATTTTCCCAGAGAAATCTTATAAACATTGCTAGGTTTTGTCCCTATGAAGCACAACAGTTTATCATGGCCCTTATGTGAGAATCAACATAATGTATTCTGGACATTAAGGGACATTTTTTTATGTACTCTGGATTTTGAGACAAACAGCAACAGAGCATTTTGAATACTAACCCTTATCATTCGGAACACACCAGTGTGTGAAACAAGTGTGACTAAAATAGTTCAAGGATAGTGCCAGAATAGCTTGGCGCCACCCTTGAACTAAAGTCATTGGTCTATGTCTTTATCTGTAAGTACTGTAATGTAGCTTGCATATGGCAGAATACAAATTTCAAGTTTTTAGCCTCAGTATAATGCGGGTTAAAAAGTGTGGAAAAATACGAAAGATAGAAGAAAAAACCCAGACGAAGAAACTAACACTTAAAATGACAAAACAGAACACTGACATTAATCAGTTAACTGACAACATAAGAAATCACTTGAAACTTAACCTTTATTAATCACATCAAAGGTGCATGCATATAAAAACACAGTAAATGTTTGTAAACACTTCAAATCAAGCAATAAAGGGCAGTCAAACCTTTTCCTTGCAATTTTCTAATAAGAAAACTAGTTATTGCCTTTGGCACGTATAGGGTTTCAGCGACTTATGTGCCTCTGTTCATAAAATGGAGAGAGAAATATTCTGAGTTCTAGAAAGTGCTACAATAAAGTTTAGCTGATTTGGTATACCTCGTCCTGTGCATAGGTTAAACGCACCAGCCGTGCCAATGTTGCTATTTTGGCACCAGACTGGTCGCTCGGACCGATCATGTGCACCCGATCGGTTTAGAGCGTGTACCTTATGCACCTGTAATCGGCAACCTCGGAGAAAGAATCACGTGACCGTCGTTTTATTGTTGCAAAATAAAATCAATAATGAATAAACCCTTTCTCATATGCAATCCGGCAATAATGCATCCATACTTATGCTAGGACCACAAAACATTACGCGATTTGGCAGATTTGTAAAATAACTTTTTTTTCATCAATAGAGGTGATTTTGCGACATCTGCGTCGTTTGCGGCAGAAAGCACCGTCATAGTTAAAGTTTGAGAGATGAGCTCACTACAAGTACAATATACTTGATTGAGTGGATTGGGGCATGACACAAGCCTCCGCCATCTCTACACAAAACTGGTGTGTTAGGAGAAGTAAAAGACTAAGCTTAAAGTAAAACTACAAACGAACCTTTTTATCGACTCTCGATCACAATCTTCCACGTGAACATACAAGAACACATTACCAGTGCAGAAGCCAACCTGCGCGCGCAGTTCTGGTGCACATGACCAGTCCGAGCGACCTGTCTGATGCGAAAATAGCAACAATAACGCTGCTGGTGCATTTAACCTAGGTAAAGGGCGAGGTATAATGCTTTCTGTGATTTTTGAAACAATGCATAGTATGCAAAGTGTACTTTATAATAACAAAAAGGTTACAGACATTTCCAAAATGATCCAGGCGTACATTAGATAAATACAAGCTATAAACACTAAAACATAATAACACACTTGTAAGAAATCATTATGTTGACAATGGTTTCCTTATCTTATTATTGTCTTTCCTCCTGATTGGTTGTATATTGCTGAACATCCCGACAGCAATAAGACTTTCGCAGGATGTGCCAGCACTGCTTGTGAAAAAATAAATGAACAGGATATTGAATGTATGTCGCTAGCTGGTCTAATACGCTAAATAAACCTAACACCATTTAGTAACACACATCCAACATCAAGAGAGATACAAAAAATTAATTCAGACCAAACAGGTGACTGCCAAGCGTGTAAAATGCAAAGAACTACCCAATGGAGAAGAACCACGCTTAGAAAAAAAAGTTACATCACAATTTATTAATATTTCGGGTAAATACCCTTTGTCAAAATAGACAAACAAACAGAGAGATCAGTCGCTACTTATCTTCATTCGCAGAAGAAATATGTTGCTGTCGGGACGTTAAGCAATATACAATCAATCCTTCTGCGAATGAAGATAAGTTGTGACTGATCTCTCTGTTTGTTTATTTTGAGAAATGGTATTTACCTGAAATATTAATAAATTGTGTTGTAACCATCTTTTCTAAGCGTGTTTCTTTCTCCATTGAGTAGTTCTTTTCAAGAGTTAGAAGCAGCGCAGACAGTAGGGAGAGGTTAAATAAGCACAAAAAACCCCAAGTGAATGGACCAAAGGTAGACAAAAACACATGCCCCAGAATTAAGAGAAAAACCCACCCTGCGGGGCTGACCAGGTGACCCTGGGAACTAAAAATTAGTTAACCCCAACCAAGTCCCCTAGGACAGACCCGGGTGGGGGCAACTGTTTAGTTGCAAAGTAAGGTTAATTTTATACAATATACAAAACAATCTAGGCATACGTCAGATAAAATCAAAGCTATACACGCTGAAACCAAACAAACAATAACTCTCTTGTAATATATCATTTGTTGACAATAATTCTCTTATCTTATTATTGTTGCTTGTTCGGAGCCGCTGTTTCGTTTGCAAAGTCAAATGTTATACATATAGTATACAAACCAAGGGGAATCACAGCGCTGGACAAACAAACAGTTAGATCCCCTGCCCCCACCTATCAGGCACCCAATCGCCAGCTCACAGAGAAATATGCAGGTATAGAACAAGATGATCATTTCCATCCTCTCTGGATGGAAATGATCGTCTTGTTCTATACCTGCGTATTTCTCTGTGGGCTGGCGATTGGGTGCCTGATAGGCGGGGGCACGGGATCTAACTGTTTGTCTGTCCAGCGCTGTGATTCCCCTTGGTTTGTATACAATTCTGCCAGCGCTAGCCTCATCTATCTGGTTTGTGAGAAATGTTATACAGTATAAAATCTTTATGTTGACAATGGTTTTCTTATCTTATTAGTGTCTTTCATCCTGAGCTGCTGTTTCGTTTGCAAAGTCAGTATGCAAAATGATCCAGGCAGACTAACCCCATAATAACACTTATGAAATAAATCTTTATGTTGACAATGGTTTTCTTATCTTATTATTTTTATCGATTCCCAGCTGCTGTTTCATTTGAAAAGTCAAATGTTATACAGTATTAAAAATGATCCAGGTGTCCATCAGATAAAAATAAGTTATGCACGCTAAAACCAAACCAAAAATAACACTCTTGTAATAAATCTTTTATGAAAACAAAAAGGCCGCGATTGTGTTCCCCTGGAGAATCTCAATTCATTTCTTTTGTAACTTTTTTAGTCTGTTGTGGATGTAATCCTTAATATTTGGCCAGCGTCTATGTCTAAGTGTGGGCTCTTCTGCAATTGCCTGCTGTAACTTGGCTTTTCCATGAAGTTAGTTCACGATGAGGTGTGTATTGAAACGAGTTTGAACAGCTTTCTCATCAGCTTTCCCCAAGGTTTCCTTGAAAGTCTAGCTTTCTTTCGAACAGGAGCTGACACAGCACTGTCATCATCAAAACTATCTAGATTGTCATCAGGCTCTGATGTCTTTTCTCTGTTATTCTCATTGATTCCTGTGTTTAGGACTTGGTACTTGCTTCATTCACAGGTGCTGTTTTACCCTTAGACCTCTCTGCAAGTTTCTGATGTGTCTTCGTTGACAAGTCAATCTCTTCATCGTTAAAACACAGTTGTTGTGTTACTGTCCTTTATTTTCCTTCTTTGTATTTCCTTGCATTTTACACACTTAGCAGTCATCAGTTTCATATGGATTCAGTATGTAACGGCAAGGCTTCGTGTCGTTACTTTATGTCTGTGTGCCAGGACGTGTTCACACATGCAAATCGCAAATGTTTTAAGTGTCACACGCGAGTGCGCGCCCACGCGCGTGTTGCGCGAGGGCGCGCACTCGCGTGTGATACTTGAAACCTTTCCGATTTGTCTTTGTGTGTGTGCGTGTGTGTTACTGCTCTCTTACTGACGAAACAATTTGCAAGTTCACGTCATTCTCTCATATGACGTAATATTTCAATAAATGCTTCGAAATGGCTCCCCAGCAAATTGCCTTTCACGCTTCTTATTGCAAGTCCTTTCTGCTTCACGCTTGCTGTATTTCTGGCCTCCTCGTATAAAGGTAAGTTATGTGCATCTGTGCATGTGTTAATCTCGTTCCAATGAGTGAGGTGGAATTTTTGTTTCGGGGGAGGGAAAGGGGTGAGGGTAAATGATTGTGACTGAATGCAATGCAGAGGAACAATTCAACATACGTTATCTCGTTGAATTGCAGTGCCCGGAAAAAAACAAAATAGCAATGACATAATTAATTTAAGTAATCAATTAATTAGTTAATCATTCTGTAACGCGTTTTGACACAGACTGTTGGACTTCTTGTTTCTGGACGTTCGTAATAAGAAATTGACTGCAGATGTTTTTGATCTCTCTCTCTCTCTCTCTCTCTCTCTCTCTCTCTCTCTCTCTCTCTCTCTCTCTCTCTCTCTCTCTCTCTCTCTCTCTCTCTCTCTCTCTCTCTCTCTCTCTTTGTTTAAGTATGCTAACACACCATACAAGACATCAAGGAACACACTGTCACAACCTAGGCAACAACTTGATATATTCAAAACTAATCTGTCTTACTCAGGGACCAGACTCTGGAACTCGTTTCCGGACAATATTGCCGAGGCATCTTCATTGTCCACCTTCAGGGCAAGACTATTCCAGCACTTAATTGAGCCGCCAAACAAAACGCACGCGATTACTGTGTTCGGAAAAAAATGACTGTTATCAAACATGTAAGTGTGTGGGCGCGTGTGTATGTGTGCGTGCTTCACAGGTCCTTACAGTCTCCCTACAGACCTACTAGGTCTGTCAAACGTTATCCCCTGTGACTTCAGTGGTCGGCCAGAAAGCTAGGTGCTTTCCTGTGCTTTTTTAACACGAAAAAAAGAAGAATGTCAAAAAATAACCCATAAGGTCAAAGTTTACCTTTCTACGTGTGATTATGTTCATCGTTATTCTGATTATATTTCACGCGTTCACTATAAATAACTTCAAAGACTAGGCATGTTTAAAAACAAATGCTGCGCATTGCCATTTTGGGTCATATGAAATTAGTAAACCTCCATTGACGTCATTCGTCCTTGAGTAGGCTGAGAAATCGCACGGCTCTTTGGAAGCGAACAAAGTATGCTACTGGAGTCTATTGTTTTAATACAGTTACAACTTTAGCAAAAAAAAAAAAAAAAAGGAATCACTGACGGAATACATTGATAATGCTTACCAGCAAAGAATGCCACGGGTGCAATTAATTTTGCTGCTTCAGTTATATAACGCGACGGTTTTTAATATTTGCTTCACAATCGTCATTTACAACGAATTTGACACTTTCTGTTCGAAATGAGGAAGCACATGGTAGTATCTATCACAACAAAAAGGCATAGATTCCCGTGAGCCCCTGCAGAATGCAGCACCTCATGAGAATCTATGCCTCTTGCAAAACGATATATGTCTCGTGCAAACAAAATGAGCTGGTTGGTGTGCACGTTGTTTGCTTTGTATTTGGTCGGATTTGTGATAATATCAGGGTGTCAGTAGAGTTTTTCGTGTGCGTCTCTGTGTTTTACGACGAGAGAGGCCCCGAAAAGGCAAATCTTTAAAGCAACCTATTCCAGATACTAAAACGTTTAAAGCTGACAATATCTTATCTATAAATGCCTGTTTATTCTCTTTTAATATTGTAAGCCTTTTGACTGCCTTTTATTTTAATTCTGGAGGGAAGTGGATGTAAGGTGCTGGGAAGGGATGGGGTGAGTTAAAGTAGTGTATAATTGTGCGTGTGTCTGAGAGAGAGGGTGTGCTCTTGTGCATGCACAATGAGTCCAGTGTTTTCTTGTAGAACAGCGCTCTACAAGAACTGCTTATTGTTTATTATTATTATTATTATTATTATTATTATTATTATTATTATTATTATTATTATTATTATTATTATTATTATTATTATTAAGCATTCTAGGCCCACTACCGCCGTAACTGCTCAAAGATACGCTTCTGTAACAGATGGTTACAAAACGCTACACACAGGTGCAGATAGGATTTGTTTAGACACAAGACAATCCAGTTCAGCTCACGTCGTTTTGATATCAAGTAATTTGACAATGACTTCACTCCGTTCAACGCTTTCAGTACGAGATACAGCTAAATATAGGTTGACGCGTTAACGGATGGGCAGAATAAATAAATGCGATCACGCTTGTGCTTTTGCTGCGTGTCCCAACTGCTTTTAAAGTTCATTTGGTGTGTCGACAAGGATTAACAAACACAATTGGTGCTGAAATGTGTGTTTAAATTTACTCGTAATGGTGCTTTAAAAGCCCACTACCCCTGTAACTGTTCAAAGATACACTTTTGTAACAGTTGGTTACGAAACGCTACACACTGGTCTAGCTATGGTTCATTTAGAAACAGGAGCATCCCGTTTTTTATATCAAGTAACCTGACAATCACTGAATTCCGGTCTAGAAATACAACGCTTTTTGCCTAAACGGAAATTAACTGCCAACCGACTCTCCCTTTGTATTGCAGCGAGAATATTTTTTTCGTTGGTCTAAAAATATTTCAAAACAAAGCCGTTGAAACTATGACAGGCAGGTACTGGCTATTGAAAATCACGTGCACCTCGACCAGAGAATTCTGCGTTTATTAAACAAAAATTACATTTCTCAGAAAAGCGAGATTTGTATTGTATAACCATGAACTTCTTGCTTTTTCCTGTGAGCCCGCGTGGCTAAAAGAGGTGTACATTGTCTTAACTCATTGTGCCCGAGGTACGAAATACCCACATTTTGGAGCTATCCTCTGAGGACTGCGTTACAATTCCGGGAGACAGATCGACCATGATAGTTCAAGGGTGGTGGCAGAATAGCTTGGCGCCTATCGGCGCCAAGCTATTCTGCCACCACCTTTGAACTATCATGGTCGAGCCATATCTTGCTGCGGTGTGTCGCGGGCAGAATAAGTTAACCCCCTGGGTCTGCAAAAAACACAGAGTCAGATGGGCTCATATGGCAGCAAAAAGACGAATAGTTCTGTTACCCCTTCTGCGAAGATATTGGGACATGCAAATCTATGCCAGTAACAGATAAAGGATGCTGACAAAGGGACCTAACCCGTTGACTTCCGAGGAAAAGCGAACAGGATCCAGAAGCACCAGACACAGATCCGCATGAGCCCACCAGACACAGATCCGCATGAGCCCACGCAGTAGCTCGGACTCAAGAGGATCTATGACTCTTGCTGATACAAATTTACACCAACATTCTTTGGACGGTTGTGGCTTTTGGGTTCTGAATGAATACATAATCTCAGTACCAACATATGCCTTCAAGTTAAAGAACGCGTCAACTTTAAAACTGTGCATCGGTATCATCAAAGACCAAAGGACCGTCAGTATTGTCGCTCCCATTTCGATTCTAATGTTTCCTTTTGATGTCTCTATCTCTTACGCTGTAAGTCTCACTGCCAGTGGGCCCAGAGTCCCTAATGCGCAAAATGCTATCGGGCCGACGTCGGCCGCCGTTGGCCCGCGAACAGACGTGCACAGACACACAAACACAGACGTGCACAGACACACAAACACGGACGTGCACAGACACACAAACACAGACGTGCACAGACACACAAACACAGACGTGCACAGACACACAAACACAGACGTGCACAGACACACAAACACAGACGTGCACAGACACACAAACACAGACGTGCACAGACACACAAACACAGACGTGCACAGACACACAAACACAGACGTGCACAGACACACAAACACAGACGTGCACAGACACACAAACACAGATGTGCGCGGGCCAACGGCGGCCGACGTTTTGTTTTGTTTTTGAAATCATTGTTAATTCAACACTCAAGACACACAGCCGCTCAACAAACATGGATACAAAGTGGTCTCAGCAAGAGGCATAGATGTTTACGAACCCCACCCCCCACCCCTTCCTCACCTGCGGGGGACCATGAGGATCTATGTCTCCTGCACTAATGTCGGTTTTTTTTTTTATAATTCTTCTCCGGTTACAGTATTGCGCAGCGCAAATGGATTGCACAGACTTAGGTCATTTGAAGCATTTGCCTGCCACCGTTCGTGCATTTTTGATTCTGAAAACAAATAAGTGTCCACTCTACGACCAAACAAATAAGTGTCCACTCTACGACCAAACAAATAAGTGTCCACTCTACGACCAAACAAATATGTGTCCACTCTACGACCAAACAAATATGTGTCCACTCTACGACCAAACAAATATGTGTCCACTCTACGACCAAACAAATATGTGTCCACTCTACGACCAAACAAATATGTGTCCACTCTACGACCAAACAAATATGTGTCCACTCTACGACCAAAAACCAACACCGTCCAAGAAACATGGATACAAACTGGTCTCTGCAGGAGACATAGATCCTGTCTCGGGGGGGGGGGGGGGGCTCATAAGGATCTATTTCTCTCGCAGTTGGATCATATTCTAATTTATTCTCGGCAGTGAAGGGTTAACATGTTCTATTCGGACAGGTGGCTTCACGCCACGTATTGCAATACGTCGCCTCTAAAAATTGTGTTAACGCGATTAACCATATCCAGCCCGTGATGGAATTAGTCATTGGAGTTCAACGCCGCGCATGCTACAAAAACCATCTCACGTCTAGCCTTGTAGGGTTCCTCAATGCGCAAAGGCTGAGGCTGACTGGCCATGTCGTAATGTTCTAAAAGGTAGTGCCGGATAAGACTGACACCAGGCAAGTCGCCAAACTAATTAACCCTATCAGCCCTGACGCACTACAGCAGAAGATGGGTCGACCATGATAATTCAAGGGTAGTGCCTCCTGCAACAGGTGCACAGTCGTTAGACGACGCCTAAAAAAATAAATTGGGAAATACGTGCGTGTGGCTGAAGGAGTTAATCGAACACTGTAACCTACATGCTTTATTTGCATTCATTTTTTTCTCTATCACTGATATATGCACCTGCCTTGCAGGCAAATCAGTTTGTGGGTGTGTGAAACTTGAACAGATCTGCCTTTGTGATGGCAAAACTCCATTGTGTGTATGTGTGTGTGTGTGTGTGTGTGTGTGTGTGTGTGTGTGTGTGTGCGTGCGTGCGTGCGTGCGTGCGTGCGTGCGTGCGTGCGTGTGTGTGCGTGCGTGCGTGCGTGTGTGAAAAGCGATCTACCCTTCGTCTTAAGCCCCTTCGTTACCAGTGGACTCGTATTCTGCTTCTGAAAGTCTGTGTTAATTCAAAGACCAAAGCCTAGCTCCACCGTCCAAAGAACAAGCATACAGATTACTCTCAGCAAGAGACATCGACCCCCATGAGCCCCCGCGAATGCGGGGGCTCATGAGGATCTATGTCTCTTGCAGTTGAATCCACCTGCTTCAGCAGTGAAGAGGTTCACATGAAAATGTCTCTGCTCACAAAACTGTACTCACTGCGATGTCCATCTTCACAAGGCGCGATCTGTTGTTTGAATCATCGAAGTGGAAGAAGCAACAAATTCCTCTCTTAAAAAAAAACAACATTTTAGATCTGAGATCAGAATAGGCAGGAGTGGAGTTGGTCAGCAGCTTCCTTTTCTGTATTTGTTGCTTTCGTTGACATGATGGTGGTGGTGTTGATGTAAAGCTGATGCTTTTACTTTTTTTTTACCCCTTTGTCTACCGCATTGAAAATACGGTAGACTTTGAAATGGGGCTGGGTCTAGAGCGCATTCCGGAGCATGCACTTGACTTTTTTTGGCGTGCGGGCCAGAAATTCTGGCAAAGAAGTAGCACGATTAAAATGACGTCATGTTTAGCTACGCAAACCTTGCTAGAGAACGTCTTTTGGGCGCCAAAGCGCCGTGTGTGTGTGTGTGTGTGTGTGTGTGTGTGTGTGTGTGTGTGTGTGTGTGTGTGTGTGTGTGTGTGTTTATGTGTATGTGACTGCGACTAGAGCCCGCGTTTGAGGACGGACAAGCTTGAAATTTTAGGATATTGTCCTTAAAAGAATTATCTAGAGACTTTTTCTTTTCGATTTTTGGCTTAAGATGCTCATTGGCTTGAAAATGGCCGTTTCACAAGAACCGGTTGATCAACACTAGACTCCGTAAATTTTCATGCTATTACTAGATATTTTTGCAAACAGCTAGATAAAAGGGACATATTGACCAGCATTGTACATCCAGAACGTTCGAGTGCTAATATTTAAAAAATATATATATATATATATATATTTTCATGTTTTGGGGATTAATTTCACGAATTATATGGTTAACATTTGAATGTTTTTCACCCAAAAAAAATCTTCTCATTAATAATCGGATGATTTTTCGTATACGTTATTTACATTAGGCTACAGTTTGTCTCGAGTGTCGGGTACGAATATCTGAGTTGTGACCTGTATGCCGTAGGTGTGAAAATCAGACTATTTTCTGCACCACCTTTTCGGAGTCACTAGTAAAACAGCTAACATAACTTTATTTTTTTCTTTTACGAAAAAAAAATATCTACCCGGCTCTGAGGTAGCATTAAGTCAAAATGACCTGTAAGACATAGGCATGAAAATCAGCAAGAAAATTGCAAAGTTGATTCTCTGATACGTCACATGTTAGTACTGTGATGAGTGACGTATAACATCGAGTCGTCGCTATGAACACGGCGTCGGGGGATTAATAATGCCATGTCGTGAAGTAGTGACGTCATTTCGCTGTTCGTGCATTTCTTCTTCTTCAGAATAGCTTTGCTACGCCAGACCACATAACTTATAAATGGAGGGACTCGCAATGTATCCGTCTTTATTTCTGTGTGCCAGTGTGTGTGGATCAGATGGTGGGTTAGAGTAGAAGGAGATGGATTCCTGTCGCTACACGAGCCCACAGAGCTTACTAATGGCGGGATGTGCCGTGTGTCCGTTTTTATTTGTGTCCGCCGATGTATGTGTTGATCAGAGGTTAGCTTAGAGAGGAGGGAAATGGATCAACATTATAAGCCTAAAAGTATGAAGAACTCTGAATGATCCTAAAAGATAAACACATCTGAACTCCAAACTGTGCGGTAGACTTTGGGATGAAATCCTCATCTTGTAACTCTTCGAGAGTCTGTAGACTTTTTCTTTAAAGACTCGAGCAACATTTTAAGCATGAAATATTTGTAAAACATATTTGTTATCTTAAGACCTTTCTTTTAGTCTGCTTTGCTTGATTTTTACCATTCCCGCCGTGAGTTGGCCTTAGTCGCCTGCTCGGTTTTAAACCCAGCTAACTAACTAACTAACTAACTAACTGAGTAACTAAGTAACTAAATAACTAACATATTTGTCCTTTTAAACACTGAACATGTGTATAAATAGTCGAAGACACAATCAGACAGAAAGACAAACAAACATAAGGACAGACTGACAGAGAGACAGGCATATATCTAGACAATGATTTAGTCCGTCTGTCGCCAGTCAGTTAGACAGACAAACAAACAGACAGAGCATTACCTGCGCACACATACATATAGACAGACAGACAGACATATATATATATATATATATATATATATATATATATATATATATATATATATATATATATATATATATATATATATATATATAGTGAGACAGACAGACATATAGTCAATCACATAGACAGACAGATAGTGAGTCAGGCAGACACACAGGCAGACAGACAGATCGCTAAACAGCTATCTTTGATCTTAGGTCCTCCTTTTGCTGACCGTTTAGCATCATCGTGGTGGCGCACCAGCATCATCAAAATGCGTTTAACTTCGGAATGGTTTTGTTATGTGTGTTTCAGTTGTATGTGTGTGCCTAATTTTTTTTTAAAATGTTGTGAGATTCTTAATACAAACATTTTTTTGTAACGCGCTTAGAGCCCACAGCTCCTGGGGATTCAGCGCGATATAAATGCTCTTTATTCTTCTTCTTATTATTATTAGTAGTAGTAGTATTAGTAGTAGTAGTAGTAGTAGTAGTAGTAGTAATAGTATTATTATTATTATTATTATTATTAGTAGTAGTAGTAATAGTATTATTATTAGTAGTAGTAGTAGTAATAGTATTATTATTATTATTATTAGTAGTAGTAGTAGTAGTAGTAGTAGTAGTAGTAGTAGTAGTAGTAGTAGTAGTAGTAGTGTGACGGGGAAGTGGCGCAGTGGTTAAGGCGTCTGCCTCCAATGCCAAAGGTGCGAGGTTCGATACCGGGTTCCGGCGTTGGATTTTTCTCCTCTGGTAAGTGACACCGTCTGGGCAGTGGACATAGACGACCCCGGCCCCCACGAGTCCCCTGCTGCCTTGCAGGCCTGGCCGCTTGGCTGCGGAAAGGCTAAGGGAGGAAACCCTTGACATCAAAGCCCCCGTTTCTCCGGGGAAGGCTTTTGAGCCAGAGACTAAGACAAGGACAGTCTGATATAAAACCTACGACCTGAGGACCTCGATGCCACCGTCCCAGCTTGCTAGGCCATGGCAAACGAACCAAGGGTTTAAAGGGTGGGGCCAGTACTGCGCACACTGCACTCCACCAAAAAGCTCCACCGCGCAGGCTTTAGGAAACGCCCACGGACAATGACACTGAACTTTCCAAGTCCTGTAGCGATGGGCAAGGGGCAAACGGCAGGTGAAAGATGTCACTGGAAGCCGCAGTCTCAAACCTGCATGCAGGCGGTTCAGGATATTGGTCGCCTGATGTTGCCCTGGGGATGACAACGTCACTCGGCACACCCTGAACGACCAAGCAGCCTTCTCTAGGGACAGCACTGCTTGCTCCACACGGAGAGGGGCCTAGAAAAGGTGGCCTAACCAAAGCTCATCCCCTCGTAACCCCAGTTGGCTAGCCGCGGTCAACGGGCATCTTCTCATGCGGTCAGAAAACAAGAAAAAACAACGGATCCACTCTCATGACGACTACGACCGGACTCAACGTAGCATGCTGGAACATCCGAACCATGCTCGACACAGCAGACAGCGGACGCCCTGAGCGTCGCTCCGCCCTCATTGCCCATGAATTGCGGAGGTTAAACATCGACATCGCCGCGCTCAGCGAAGTACGCCTCCCGGAGGAAGGCAGCCTCCAAGAACTTGGCGCTGGCTACACCCTCTACTGGTCAGGCAGGCCTGCATCAGAAAGACGGCTCTCAGGCGTGGGCTTCATGGTGAAGACCCCCATTGCGGCTAAGTTGGAAAACCTACCAACGGGTCACTCCGACTGCATCATGTCCATGCGCCTCCCACTGAGACACCAGCAATACGTCACCCTTCTCAGTGTGTACTCCCCAACCCTCCTGGCAGAGCCTGTAGATAAAGACAAGTTCTACTCTGACCTGCGCAGCCTCTTGCAGAGCACCCCTGCAGACGACAAAGTCATCATCCTTGGCGACTTCAACGCCAGAGTGGGCCAAGACTCCGAAGCCTGGAAAGGAGTCCTCGGCAAGCATGGCGTTGGGAACTGCAATGACAATGGTCGCCTACTGTTGGAGCTCTGTGCAGAGCAGCAACTTGTCATCACCAACACTACTTTCCAGCAAAAGGACAGTCGAAAGACCACCTGGATGCATCCTCGCTCCAAGCACTGGCACCTTATCGACTATGTCCTAGTGCGTCAGAGGGACCGCGGTGACGTCCTCCTCACCAGAGTGATGCCCAGCGCAGAGTGCCACACTGACCACCGCCTTGTTCGCTGCAAACTCAGGCTCCGCCTCAAGCTGAAACCCAAGAAAGCCCCCCCCCCCCCCCCCCAAGAAAAAGCTTGATGTTGCCAGCCTTCAGCGTGACGACAAGAAAGCTGCCCTTCAGGCCGATTTACAGCGCATGCTCAAAGACACAGATGATCCAGCAGACTCCTCCCCTGAAACACTCTGGGAACAACTGAAAACTGCTATTGTAAAATCTTCTGTGGAAGTCTTGGGCTTTGCTAGAAAGAGGAACAAAGACTGGTTTGACGAAAACGACGTAGAGATCCAGGAACTTCTAGCAAAAAAAAAAGAGCCGCCCACAAGGCCCACCTAGCCCAGCCTTCCTGCCCTGTGAAGAAGTCTGCCTTCCGCCTCATCTGCAGCAGTCTCCAGCTCAAGCTTAGAGAACTCCAGAACGAGTGGTGGTCCAGACTCGCACAGAGGACCCAGCTCTGCGCTGACAACGGTGACTACAGGGGCTTCTACGAAGCACTGAAAGCAGTGTATGGCCCTAGGCACCTGGTACAAAGTCCCCTGCGAAGCGCTGATGGACAGGCACTCCTCACAGATAATACCTCTATCTTGAACCGCTGGTCGGAGTACTTTCAGGACCTCTTCGGCGCTGAGCGCACTGTTCAAGAAACAGTCATCCTCCAATTCTCACACCTTCCACTAAAGGTTGAATTGGACGAACCGCCAACCACCGAAGAGACCCTCACAACCATCCACCAGCTCAAGAGTGGCAAAGCAGCAGGCATTGACGGAATCCCGCCAGAGATATGGAAACATGGAGGCCCAGCACTGCACAACAAGCTCCACGACCTCTTTCTCTGCTGCTGGGAAAAAGGAACACTACCAAAGGATCTCCGTGATGCAGTCATCATCACCCTGTACAAGAACAAAGGAGAGAAGTCTGCCTGCTCAAATTATCGTGGAATTACCCTGCTGTCCATTGCCGGGAAAATTCTCGCAAGGTTGCTCCTGAATCGGCTGGTACCTGCCATCGCTGAAGACCACCTCCAAGAGGGCCAGTGTGGCTTTAGAGCCAACAGGAGTACCACCGACATGGTCTTTGTGCTGAGACAGCTTCAGGAGAAGTGCCGCGAGCAGAATAAAGGGCTGTACGTAACGTTTGTCGACCTAACAAAAGCGTTTGACACTGTGAGCAGGCAAGGTATGTGGCAGATCCTAGAGCGACTAGGCTGTCCCCCAAAATTCCTCAACATGATCGTCCAGCTCCACGAGGACCAGCAAGGCCAGGTCAGACTTAACAGTGACCTCTCAGGACCATTCCCCATTCGCAACGGCGTGAAGCAAGGCTGCGTGCTTGCACCGACCCTCTTCACCATCTTCTTCAGCATGATGTTGAAGCAGGCCACAGTGGACCTCGACGATGACGACGCAGTGTACATCAGGTATCGTCTCGATGGCAGCCTGTTCAACCTCAGACGACTGCAGGCCCACACGAAAACCCTAGACCAACTGATTCGTGAGCTGCTCTTTGCTGATGACGCTGCCCTCGTTTCACACACAGAGAGAGTTCTGCAGCGCATTACGTCCTGCTTCGCAGATGCCGCCCAGCTCTTTGGACTTGAGGTCAGTCTGAAAAAGACAGAGGTCCTTCATCAGCCAGCACCCAAGGAAGAGCATCGCCCTCCCCACATCACCATCGGCGAGTCCGAACTGAAGTCTGTACACCAGTTTACCTACCTCGGCTGCATCATCACGTCAGACGCCAAGCTGGACAAGGAGCTGGACAACAGGCTGGCAAAAGCGAACAGTGCTTTCGGGCGACTATTCAAGCGGGTGTGGCACAATCAACAGCTGAAAAAAGGCACCAAGATCAGCGTGTACAGAGGTGTTGTCCTAACCACCCTGCTGTACGGTTCCGAGTCCTGGGCCCTCTACCGCAGCCAACTACGACTCCTCGAACGCTTTCACCAGCGCTGCCCGCGTACCATCCTCAGCATTCACCGGAGTGACTATGTCACCAACGTCGAGGTCCTTGAACAGGCGGAAACTTTGAGCATCGAGGCTTTGCTGCTGCGGACACAGCTTCGCTGGGCGGGGCACGTCTCCAGGATGGAGGATCATCGCCTACCCAAGATCACTCTGTTCGGCGAGCTCGCCACTGGACACCGAGACAGAGGGGCACCAAAGAAGAGATACAAAGACGGTCTCAAGAAGTCACTTAGTGCCTGCCAAATCGACCACCGCCAGTGGTCTTCGCTTGCTGCGGACCGTGACACCTGGCGCTCCACCATTCACAAGGCAGCCGTCTCATTTGAGGACTCTCGCAGAGCTAACCTCAAGGACAAGCGGCTCAGGAGAAAAAACAGAGTTGTCATAACTCAGAACCCTGACCAGACCTTCCCCTGCAGCCACTGTGGTCGAACCTGCCTGTTCCGGATTGGCCTCCGCAGTCACGAAAATGCCTGCAGATGACGTGGGCAAGCCCTATAGAATCTTCGTTCGCGAAGCCAAGCCATGATGATGATGATGATGATGATGAGTAGTAGTAGTAGTAGCAATAGTAGTAGTAGTAGTAGTAGTAGTAGTAGTAGTAGTAGTAGTAGTAGTAGTAATCAGAGAGCTGGTCAGTCAGTGAGACCAACAGACAGTGCAAACCCTGCTAAAATTCTAGCCGCTCACATACGCTTTCGAAAGCTCACTAACATGAATCAGTGAAAGTCAGAAGAAAACACTTCACGAAATTACATTGCGTTACAGTTTATTTTTAACATTCTCACAGCCCGTCTTGAAAAAAAAAATGGTAGTAGGAGATATATCGACCGTGACAGTGCAAGGGCATTGACATTTAACCTCTTCACTACCGAGAAAACTTAATTGAACTCCACCCAAAACTGCAAGAGGTATAGATCCTCATGTTCCCCGCGACTGCGGGGGCGCATGTGGATCTATGTGATGGAGCAAGGGGTGGGGGATGTTGCAAGGTGTGGACGTGTTGGTAATGGATCGAGTCAAACAAAGAGGTCGTAATGACTTTCGTTTATTTACTACCAAAAAAAAAAAAAAGGTAGAGAATAGATTACATAGATATTCACTACTTCCTGTCACTTACTTAGAGCACCCTTCTTTCCTATCTTATTTTATGCTTCGATCAAACTTGATCTATATCATTGGTCGTTACTGCACAGTTCTCTCCCCTGACAGTGCTTTTACCTGCTTTACTTTGTAATCTTCCTAAAATATTTGCACTGACAATCTCTCGTTTTCTTTTCAATGTAGAGGCTAATTCAGGGTTCAGCATTTCACAAATTCAGTCCATCATTGTTGAAACAGCCACAGCCACAAAGGTCTGACAAAGGATGCAGGTTTACATTGTCACAGAAATAGAAAGGCTATAACTGATCACTAGGCCAGCTGAGGGAAGAGTGACCGGTTCAGTTCAAAATCACCACAGATCTCAGAGTGGACAAAGAGGCTAAACAATTCAAAACGATTGGCTACTAATTAAATGTGGAAAATATCTGATTGGCTAATTAAAACTAGCAGTGTTGCAGCGCCCTCTTAAATGGTCACTTAAAAAGGGCAAGGGGAAGACAACTACTTAGCGAGAGTTATACATCTTGCATAGGACTGCAGAGTTACCTACCCTGACACGCACTATGCAAGTCAGATGGCGACGGGGGAAACAATAGCCTGATTAAAACTCAACCAGAGGGTAGAGAATAGATGAGAAGGCTGAAGGGACTAGGTGCAGTGGGGTGGCAAAGAAGTGACACGTAAACAGATGGTTAGAGGGGGGGGGGGGGGTAGGGAGGGGGGGGGGGGGGTTCACAGGAAACAAAATAGCAAAAATACAGCACAAAAAAATAAATTATTCAAATTATACATTGCGTAATAATGCGCAGCCAACGCCCGCGTGGCAACCTCTATGCCTCTTGCTCAAACCGCGGTATAATCACGTTCCTTGTATAATCACGTTCCTTGTATAATCACGTTCCTTGTATAATCACGTTCCTTGTATAATCACGTTCCTTGTATAATCACGTTCCTTTGCCGGCTTATGCATCTTTAATGCTGAGTTTACGTTGATTTAAAAAAAAAAAGCAGCCTGCATTCACTGGTTGTGAAGGGGTCAAACTGTCATTCTGCTTCCGGTTTCTCCTTCTTCAGGCTCAAGCTAGACTGAAATAAAGAAAAGGATGGGAAGAGATATAAATATGACAATGGCTGACAAAAAACATCATATACAAACTTACATTTAAATTTTATTTATTTATTCATTTGGTTGTTTATTTATTTATTTATTTATTTATTTATTTATTTATTTATTTTTATTATTATTATTTTAGTTATGCTTACCACGCTTTTGTAGTGACAGAAAATTAACCCCTTCATTGCCGAAACTGAGAGAAATAGAGAAAAACATAAATTTGCAAGAGGCATAGATTCTCATGAGCCCCCGTAGTTGCGGGGGCCCATGAGAATCTATGCCTCTTTCTGAGAGTGCATTGTATCCCTGTTCCTTGGAGGCCTAGGGGTTCTTCGGCTCTGACTTAACGAAGATTGTAGACAGACACTCTGCTTCAAGTGGAAATGAAATGTTTAAAGGCGTACTAGCGACGGGCAGGAAACGACGGACGACGGACACCAGACGACCACGCATGACCCGTACTCAAACCAAGGGGAATCACAGCGCTGAACAGACAACAGTTAGATCCCCTGCCCCCGCCTGACACGCATGACCCGGCCATTACACAGACTCACTTTTTGGCGCCGCATGTGCGCCACAAAGGTCGTGCGTTGTCCGACAAGATGGAGGGGGTCGGAGGAAAGGGATGGATGCAGGTTTTTCTTTTAACCCTTTTAGCCCTAAGGTCCTATTTCTCAAATTTGGAGGTGTTGCCTAACGACTATGTACCAGTAGCACGGGATAGATTGCCCATGATAATTCAAGGGTAGTGCCAGATTAGCTTGGCGCCTTCAGGCGCCAAGCTAATCTGGCACTACCCTTGAATTATCATGGGCAATCCATTTCTTGCCTCAGGCTCTCACGGCTAAACCGGTTAACCTAGAAGCTACATGGACAATGACTTCAATGAACTATCCGTGTCCACTGGCAATGAAAGCGTTACAGTCACGATCGATTCAAAGGCCCACTACCGCGGTAACTGTTCGAAGATATACTTATGCAACAGATAGTTACGAAGCGTTACATGCTACTAGAGCCACTTATGGGAATGTCTTTTTTTTTAACTCTCCTCTTTAGCCTTAAAATTAAATTTCTAACTTTTATCCTATTCTTAATCCCTGGACTTTCATTCCTACATTGTAGGAACGTCTAGACTTATAACTCACACTTATCACTGCTTAACTCAATTTAACGTGTATATATTTCCTGTTTCTCTTTCACCTAGTAATTTAGATATATATCTGGTCTTTTTACCTTACAATTTTAACATTGATAAGAATAAAATATACGGTATTTCTTTTATTCAAGGACCGATGTTGTTTGTTGCTCCGAACGGCCTATGTGCCCTCAACCTCAGTGCATGATCTCTAAAGATAGTAGATGACCGCGGCCCTGGAGGTACTGGTCACCACCTCAAAATCGAGGCATGTTAATATTTAGCTAGCCACTATTCCCGCTGGCTTCCTGGTCCTGTTGCCGCCAGCCCAAACGTATCCTATAGGGCCGCAGCCCTTGGGCTGCTGGCTGTCTTGCTGCTTGGGTCTTCGTCTCTCCCTTCCCTTTGCCCAACCCCCTCCTTCCCCCACCCCGAGCGGGGGGTGGGTGGGTGGGTGGGTGGGTGGGGGGGGGGGCTTCCGGCGCGGTCCGAGCGATTGCTTGTGTACTCCCGGGCGCCCTGTGGGGTGGGAGTGACGGAGGCGGATCGTCCTCCTCTCCCCCCGTCACCCGGGCCTCCTCCGGTTCGAGTGTTCATTCGCTTGCCTCCCTCTGGATTCTCGGAGGCGGCCAGGGGGGGGGGGGAGGGGTATCACCCCCCACACCCCTTCTCAAACCCGATCGTCCCTCATACGCCTTTTGATAGTAAACTGGACTCTTAGAAGCGCTAGATACAGGTCTAGTTATGGTTCATTTGGAGACAGGGCAATCCAGTTCAGCACACGTCGTCTTTATGTCAAGTAACCTGACAATATCGCCACTCCGTTCTAGAAATATAGAACTTTAGAAGAACTTTATAACTTTATTGTCATATGTAACAATACATTAGGAAATATAGCGCTATTATTACGAGAAGCAGCTATTAATAAATCGGTACGCTAATGGCTGCGCAGAATAAATAAGTGCGGTTACGCGTGTGTGTTTGCTGCATGTCTAAACTGCCGTTAAAGTTCATTAGGTGTATCGACAAATGAATGCGAACATGTGTCTTCCGATTTATGCGCAATGGTACTTTAAGCTACGTTTCCATCCGCACGAATTCGATACTATTACGATCCGCACGAATCCGATACTATTACGATCCGCACGAATCCGATACTATTACGATCCGAATCCGAAGAAGGGTCAAGACAGAACAGTTCCTGCAAGTGGTTTGTGTGCTTGCGTGTTTCAATATGTCGGGTGCAGTACCAAATTTCGCATCCGACTGCGAAACGAACACGGCTCGGCCTTTCTTCGCTTTTGGAAGCGATTTATTTGAATGTCGGATGTGATGGGACCGAAAGTATGACGTATATGCTGTCACCTGTCGACAGTTCTCGCGCAATTCTGATCTTTGCGCCATGTTAATGATTCCCATATCAAGACGGTATTTAGATGTCGCACGTTTTAAATGAAAACACGCGCTCCACGAATTTAGAAGGAAAACGGCATTGACGTATAGTGTTCTGATCGTACTCGTATCCAATTCGTGCTTATGGAAACGTCCCTTTAGAACTGAAAACACAAACAAAGTCTCAGTAACACGTCGACTGTTCAAAACGTCATATCAGCAATCCTGACAGAACTGCACCAATCTAGTACTTAAAGGCCATCGGGCCGACATCGGCTCCCGCTGACCCGCGCACAGCCGTGCACAGACACACAAACACCGCCGTGCGCGGGCCAACGGAGGTTGACGTCGGCCTTTAGCGCACTGGGAAGGGCACACCACACAATCAATTGCGCAGCAGAGGTGTGGAGAAAGTCAGCCTGCTATGGACAGACGTGCAACTAATCTCCCCGCAGACCCGCCCTGTAGACATGGTCTATGAAACTGAAAAAACACGTGACCTCCTTACTGCATTATACCTTCTACTCCAAAATTTGCCTGAATGCTGCAGGGATTTCCCGTGTTTTTTGTTAATTTAAGTCACAGTCGTGCGCAGTACACGACGATATAAGTTGTACACAATAAAACAATGCCATTCGCACAGAAAATCTGGCTGCTTTTATAAAATGCCCTCGCGCTGGGACCATGTGGCGTTGAGGCGCGTCCCCTGGGTGGTGGATAGGGGGTCCCTCGCGAGAGGGATGCACCGAATTAAATAAGGTGCCGTGAACCAACATGGTCTAAGGAAAGGTGACCCGACAGAAAATCCCTGATCCTCCTATTAAGGGGGTTGGGCGTGGGGGTAGCTTCCACACCCTGCAAATAAGGAAATAGCTACAAAAACGCCGACGAAAAGACTAACAGCAATTCCTTTCCTGGAGGAGGAAGGTTCTTCTACCAGAAGATTTATAACGTCCTGTGGTGAAAGCCGGAAGTCTTTAAGCGACAGGACCAAGCCGCCTCTCTCTATCCAGGGACACAACCATTGGCACATGGAATGTCAAGACCATGTACCAGAACGGTAAGTCCGCCCAGATAGCAGCGGAAATGCAACAGTACAACCTTTTCCTGTTAGGTATCAGTGAAGCCAGATGGACGCAGTCTGGCCAGAAAAGGCTGTTAAGTGGGGAGATGGTTCTGCACTCAGGTCATGAAGAGGAAAATGCCCCCCATACAGAAGGATTAGCATTCATGCTGTCATCAGTGGCACAGAGAGCGCTGATGGGCTGGGAACCTCTTGGGCCAAGAATTATCACAGCAGCCTTTAGAATCAAGAAAAAGATCAAGCTGAATGTCATCCAGTGTTATGCGCCACTAATGACAGTGACGAGGAAGAGAAACAAGAGTTCTACGATCGACTCCAGAGTGCTGTGGACAAATGTGCGGAGCGAGACATCACCATCGTCAAGGGCGACTTCAACGCCAAAATAGGGGAGGACAACACAGGATACGAAGAGGTGATGGGGAGACAGGGACTAGGGAAGATGAGTTAGAACGGGGAGAGCTTTGTAGACTTTGTGCTCTAAACAGATTTGCCATTGGAGGCAGCATCTTCTCACACAGAAGAATACACAAAGCAACTTGGGTCTCACCTGACCATACTACAGAAAACCAAACGGACCATATCTGCATTAGCACGAAATTTAGAAGATCCCTTCAAGATGTTCTTGTGAGGAGGGGAGCAGATGTCGCCTCAGACCACCATCTGCTTACCTTAAGAATGAAGCTCAAGTAAAGAAAAGCCGCACAGAGACAACAAGAATACAGCGCTATAATGTAGGCCTCCTGAGAGAGATTGGAGTGAGAGAAGAGTTCAAACTGGTGCTGTCCAACCGGTTTCAAGCGCTACAGGAGCTAGTAAATGAAGAGGAGGCGGTCACCACAGAGCAGCAGTGAAAGGCAGTTAGAGAGGCGCTGAACTCAACCTGCAAAGACACTGTAGGGTTCAGGAAACACCATCACAAGGACTGGCTGTCGGCACAGACCTTGAAGAAGATAGAAGTGAGGAAGCAGAAGAAAGCAGTTGTCAACAACAGTCGCACAAGAGCAGCCAAAGCAAGGGCACAGGAGGAATACTCGGAAGCCAACCGCGAGGTGAAGAGGAGTGTCAGGGCAGACAAGAGTGCCTACACAGACAGCCTGGCAGCAGAGGCAGAAAATGCAGCAGGCAGCGGCAACATGAAACAGCTCTACGACATTACCAGAAGATTGTCGGGCAAGTATGGCCATACAGAAAGACCAGTAAAAGACAAAGAAGGCAAGCCTGTTGCAGACAGAGCAGACCAACTCGACAGATGGGCTGAGTATTTTGAAGAGTTACTGAACAGACCCAGCCCACCCGACCCCCCAGACATCCAGCCAGCAGAGACCGACCTACCCATCAGCTGTGACAGACCCAGCCGGGAAGAGATCAGAAGAGCAGTGGCATTTGTGAAGAACGGCAAATCAGCAGGGCCAGATGGCATCCCAGCGGAGTCTCTGACAGCAGACCTAGAGACAACAGTAGAGATGCTGTACCCACTGTTTGAAAAGATCTGAGAAGAGGAGGTGATGCTGTCTGACTGGGAGGGGTACCTAATCAAGCTTCCCAAGAAAGGCGACCTCAGCAAGTGTTCCAACTGCAGAGGAATCACCTTGCTGTCAGTACCAGGAAAGGTCTTCAACAGGATCATCCTGGAGAGAATGAAGAGCTCCGTTGACTCCCAGCTGAGAGACCAGCAAACAGGTTTCAGGAAAAACCGATCGTGTACAGACCAGATCGCCACTCTCCGCATCATCGTGGAACAGTCTCTGGAGTGGAGCTCCCCGCTGTACGTCAACTTTGTGGATTACGAGAAAGCATTTAACAGCTTGGACCGAGAGACTCTGTGGAAACTCCTATGACACTACGGTGTACCCACAAAGCTCGTCCGCCTGATCAAGAGCATCTACGATGGCATGACATGTCGCGTGATCCACAAAGGGCAGTACAGCAGGGAGCTCCAGGTCAGAAGCGGTGTAAGGCAGGGGTGTTTGCTGTCTCCGTTCCTCTTCCTACTGGCCATACACTGGGTCATGAAGAGGACCACAGAGCACAGACGAAGTGGAATACAGTGGACACTGTGGACACAGCTTCACGACCTTGATTTTGCAGACGACTTGGCTTTACTGTCTCACACTCATCAACAAATGCAGGACAAGACCACAAGACTTGCTGACATCTTGTCCCAAGTGGACCTCACCATCCAGAAACAGAAAACAAAGACAATGAAGCTGAACGCAACCAGGCAAGAACCAGTCTTGCTTGCTTCCACCCCGTTGGATGAGGTGGAGTCCTTCACCTATCTCGGGAGCATCATAGACAAAAAAAAGGCGCAACTGATGCAGATGTCAGAGCACGAATCGGTAAAGCCAGAGCAGCCTTTCTCCAGTTGAAAAAAGTGTGGAGTTCCAGAGAGCTGTCACAACACACGAAAGTCCGGATTTTCAACTCCAACGTAAAAGCAGTTCTCCTATATGGAGCAGAGACTTGGAGATTGACAAAAATCACAGTCAACAGAGTACAGATCTTCATAAACAGTTGCCTTAGAAGAATTTTGAAAATCCACTGGCCAGAGAAGATCAGCAACGTCAGACTCTGGGAGAAAACAGAGCAGATAACAGCAGAAAATGAAATTGGGCGAAGAAGATGGGGATGGATTGGTCACAGTCTAAGAAAGCCAGCTTGTAGTATCACTAGAAAAGCACTGTCATGGAACCCCAAGGGAACGAGGAAAATAGGCAGGCCGAGAAACACCTGACGTCGAGACCTCCAAGCAAACATCAAGAGACTGGGAACCACCTGGAGTAAAATCGAAGGAGAAGCACAGGACAGGAGTCGCTGGAGGACTCTCGTCGACGGCCTATAACCTGGCAGGGGTGACAGGCGTAAGTAAGTAAGTAAGTTAGAAAATGCAAAAGTCAAAGTAACAATATCTACTCGCTATAACTCCCTTTAGGAAAAAAAAATTCTTAAAAAAAAAAAAAGCATCGCTTTGACCTTCGGATCACAACGCAAGATCGCTTTCGTCAATGAACGTCATTCTCCGTTTGCTAAGAGTAGACACGCAGAACGCAAGATCTTGGCTAACTTGCAACCCCATGAAAGATCGAAGGTAAACCAGGCCAAATATTAACCAATTCAGTCCGACGCACTGCAACAGTAGACAGATCGACCGTGATAGTTCACGGGCAGTGCCAGGTTTGCTTGGCGCCATCAGACGCCAAGCTATCCTGGCACTACCCTTGAATCATCACGGTCGATTCATCTCATGCAACTGTTAGTTAGATGAAACCATAGAGGAAAGTAGGCCGTGGCGTGAAATTGCTTAACATGCTATCGAAGGGATCCCTAAGAAGACTTCTGACGGCTGGGCTGAAGAGAGCGTGGGCTCTTCGAGCTGAAAGACCACATCTTGAATGATTACTGAACTGTACTGAGCTGGTTCAACTTATCAAGTTATGAATGTGTGTTGGAGCCTTCCCTTACTCATACTCGCAGAAGTACTTGTTGGTGCTAGCACAGCTGACGTCGGTCCACTGCCCGGCATGGTGAGCGTCGGTGCTGATGTGGGCACAGTTCTCATTACCGCCCGCGTTGTCCGGCTGTCCGGTCAGCCAGTCCTTGAAGACGATGGCCGCCTTGTCGCTGGGGCGCCTGTACGTTCCCTCGGTGCCCACGTCCGTGGCGCCAAACCAGTAGCCAGCTATTGTGGAAGAGAGAAAATAAAACTGGATATTGGGGATGGGAGAAAAACAGACAATAAAAGCCAACTGGAGAGAACAGCACTGACAACCAAACAAGTGCATGCCAAAAGTCTCCCGATGCGCAAAAGGCCATAGGGCCGACGTCAAACCGCCGTTGGCCCACGCACAGCCCGATGGCCTTTGCGCATTGGGATGGTGTTTGGGAAAAGTAGGCAAGGCAGCGAGAGCAAATTAAATACAAAAATCATATACAATAAAAACCAGTATCTACCCGGACGTGCAGAAACAGACTTTTCCTTTTACGCATCCATCCATCCATCCATCCATCCATCCATCCATCCATCCATCTATCCATCTGTCCATCCGTCCATCCGTCCGTCCGTGCGTCCGTCTATCCGTCCATCAAGGCAGTTTGTATCTGACATCTAGAAATTGACTTTTATCTTTCTTTAACATCCATCCATCCATCCATCCATCCATCCATCCATCCATCCATCCATCCATCCATCCATCCACCCATCCACCCATCCATCCATCCATCCATCCGTCCATCCATCCATCCACCCATCCATCCATCGAATCCATCCATCCGTCCGTCCGTCCGTCCGTCCGTACACCCGTTCATCCATCCATCCATCCATCCATCCATCCATCCATCCATCCATTTAAACATCTACCCCCACCTCCGTTCGTGTGTGAGTATAGGATATAAATTTCGAGCGTTCATACACACTAAGAAGTATTTCATTAGTACTACACACCAGGAGCTCTTTAATGTTGCAATGTAAGCATACTTCGCGTTTCAGTTTGAAAATCCAAGTACCATTAAGATTGGGTCTTCTTGGCGCGCAAGGGATTTTGTGAAGGAAATTATATCTAGCAAGCTCATGAATATTAACCCATTCAGCCCTGACGCACTACAGCAGGAGATGGGTCGACCATGATAATTCAAGGGTAGTGCCAGATTGGCTTGGCGCCTGTCGCCGCCAAGCTAATCTGGCACTACCCTTAAATTATCATGGTCGGCCCATCTCCTGCAACTGGTTCATAGTCGTTAGATGACGCCTCCAAAATTTGGGAAATACATGCGTCGGTCTGAATGAGTTAATTTGCTTGTCTCTTCCGTCACCTGGACCCAGACCGCTTTGTTGATAACTTAGCTAAATCAGAGCCAGACGGCCCTAGCGGTCAAGGTGCGTTTGTTTTCCACCTCTTTTTAGTTCTCTTTTCACACGAAACTCTTCCTGCGATGTTCTTACATCATCATGGACGCAGTGTGGTGCCGGCGACTGCGGGGGCCCATGAGGATCTAAGCCTCTTGCACTCAGATCGTCTTAACCTTTCGTGACCATTGGACGCATACCGTATTTCTGAAAGCTGTGGTCATTCAATCCGCAAACGGCCCAAACCGTCCAAGGAAAATGGAGACAGAAGCATTCAGCATAAGACACAGATCCTCATGAGCCCCAGCAACTGCGGGTGCTCATGATCATCTATGTCTCTTGCAGCTGGGTTCTCGACAGTTTTTCTCAGCAGTAAAGGGTGATAATTCAAGGGTAGTGCCAGATTAGCTTGGCGCCTGTTCAAAGAACTAAACTCTCTATATCTCAAATAATTTATCGCCATTAAAGCATTGGCTTTTGGACGCGTTAGTTTTAACAGGAATCATCTCGACGAAAACCAGTACGGATCGACTGTCCGAAAGGTTAATATTGTGCAACACCATTTTAATTAAAAAAACAAATTAAATCCGTTACTGTGAGAAAACTGATTTTCAAAATGTTAAACCGTTTGCGAATTATCGACCGTCAAATCCTTGTTTGTTTGTTGTTTTTTTTTTTTTTTTTTTTGTGGTGCGCAGTATAATTCAATATTCTGTTTATTTTATTTTTTATCATAAGCAGTGCAGGCACGTCCTGAAAAAAATATTGTTGCCGTCGGGACCAAACGGTCGTGCAAATGAGCTTGCTTGTTACCGCTAGAGTGTCAAATGATTTTCCAGCGGTGTTGCTTGTAAGTAGCCGGTAAATCTCAGAATCTAGAGCAAGGAAGTGCGGACTTTTCACATTGCATTCAAGTGACCATAGTGCAACACTATGAATATGCAAATGAACTCCGTCAACCTCATCAGTATTCAGAACCACGATACTCACTAAACGTGCAAATCATAGAGCTCACAGCGGTCACCGTGCCATTGAGAGCAGCAAACCCGCCCGCGACGCTGAAGACATTCATAGAGTCCGGATCAGAAGCAATGCTGTTGAGTTCCGGTACGGATATCCCCGATCCCACTCCCACTGCGATCAGCTTGATCCCGGCAGCTCGGGCAGCTGCAGCGGCAGCTGCGGTGGCTACTGCGCTGTTGGTGATAAAAAAACATGAACAAAGATCTGTTAACCCCTTCCTCGCCAGTCTACGTACGTTTTGTTGCTGAAACCTGTGTTGACTGAACGACAAACAAGACACAGCTGTCCAAGGAAAATCAACACAAAGTGATCTCAGCAAGAGGCATAGATCCTCATTGGCCCACGCTGTCACGTGGGCTCATGAAGATCTATGCCTCTTGCAGTTAACGCTTTCTCAGCAGCGAAGGGATTAACACGTGTTTTACAACGGTAAAAGCACTTGATTGCAAGAGCTAGCTTCAAAGTTGCCTTTCCGCCGTGAGATGGCCTTAGTCGCCTGCTCGGCGTTAAACCCAAATAACCAAATCAAACTTGCCTTAGCTAAGTATCGTGTACATATATACCTTACTATTAACTTTTTAGCCCCTTTGTTAGACCTCGTGGTCCTAACTGCGTTATTAAATATAGATAACTACTATTCTTCTTAACCTAAATAGGACCGTTGTTGGTTGGCAATCGAAAAACTAAAAATAACCCGCGCAGCGCGGGCACTTCGCCCGCGCGGCGCAGCACACAACGGCTCGATCAAATTCCTTATCGTCCAGTAACTACCGCTTTCTCGCTACACATAATTATGCCCTCTTCTCCCATCCCCCGCCCCATCCCACCGGTCTTATCCGGTCTAAAACCTCTATTATAAATTCAATTAAAATGCTAGTCTCTGATCAATTTTATTGCTAGAAAGACATGACATAGGATTAAACAACAACAACAATATCGTGAAGCACAAGCTGCTGACACACATGACCATAAACACGACACGGGTCTAATACCTAACTAAGGAAGACGTCTGCTGTCTAAACAAAATCCAGACCAAAAAAGTGATTGCCAAGCGTGTGCATTAATGCAGAGAAGAACAACCCAACGGATATAGAAACGCTCTTAGAAAAGACAGATACAAGACAATTTATGAATATTTCACATTCAAAACTAACAAGCAAACCAGAATAAAATTTCTTTGATAACTGTTATGTCAGCGAAGAAGAAAAACGGCAAAGGAAGGATGTGACGCTAAACAAAACAAAATGACGTCACTCTGTTTCTTACCTGACAAGGTAAGAAGCGACTAAATTCTATACTAACGTTCTTGTTTGTTTATTTCGAAATATTAATAAATTGTGTTGTAACTGGGTTTTTTTCTAAGCGTGTTTCTTTCTCAGTTGAGGGTCTGCCGTCTAGAAGTGAACCACACTGCCTGTGTGTCTCCCTCGATTGCCTGGCTGGTCTCAACAACTAGCTCCCGAACTGCGCACATCTGTGCATTTTAACTCGATTCTAGACGTGGCCCACCCAGAAACGCGGCTAAAGCCGCGTATCCGGGTGCGGCACGTCTCGAAAGAGTTAATCGTATGCTGAGTTTTGCATCCCATTTGCATGATCACACACTTTTCAATTCGCAGAAGGCTTATGTTTAACTCTTTTGGTTTGTTTCTTAATTGAGGTTGAACGAATCTAGGCGAACTTCAGCTAAACAGGTTTGCCATGGTTCTCTTTCTTAACTGACGTGCTTGATTCGGCGTACTTACTGTCTGCGAAGGTGTTCAAAATGGCTGCCGCTATGTTTTTGTACTCCTTGCAGTAGCGACCCCACAAACAGCGTTGCGCCTCCGACAAGTCAATAAAAATAGGTCTTGTTCTTTGCACGAGTGAAATATCGCCGTCCGCCATATTTGTTTCTATCAGTGACTGTCTTTTTATCTCTAATGCAGAAGAGGGTAAAAGTTTTGACCAATCAGAGAAAAGGTTCGTCTTGGTTTGCTCAACACGTTGTGCGAACGTTTTTCGACAGCGAACTATGTTTTGCCGAGGTTCGTGAACTACTTCGAACTAGGTTCGCCGTATCTTTAGATCGTCCAATTAAGAACCAACCTGGTTTGTTCGAGATCGTGAACTGTAGTTCGTCAGAGTTCGCGAACTACAGTTTGTTTAATTAAGAACATGCTTAATCGAGCAGTCTGCTGGGGGAAAAATACTGCTGCTCTGTCACATAGATATTTCAAGATTTCACGGTGCTTCGCCTTCAGTTTAAGTCATTAGAGACCTGCCGCTTCCGGACACGGGGCATAAGCCGCGTATCCGGAGGCGGCACGCCTCGAATGAGTTAAGATGTGGGCCGCATTCATTAGCGATATCGCTGACCGCATGTTCAAACGTTGTGGGTCTGCTCGCCACAAACCGGTCAAAAATAGGCCACAAATGCTGTTTGTCCAAGTACGCTGTATTGCGCATTAAGCATGTTCTTAATTAAACGAACTTTAGTGCGCGAACTCTGACGAACTACAGTTCACGATCTCGGACGAACCAGGTTCGTTCTTAATTGAACGATCTAAAGATGCGGCGAATCTAGTTCGAAGTAGTTCACGAACCTCAGCAAACCATAGTTCGCTGTCGGAAAAGGTTCGCTCAACGTGTTGAGCAAACAAAGGCGAACTTTTTCTCTGATTGGTCAAAACTTTTACCCTCTTCTGCGTTGGAGATAAGTAGACAGTCACCGATACAAACAAATATGGCAGACGGTGATATTTCACTCGGGTGAAGAACAAGACCTATTTTTATTGATTTGTGGGAGGCGCAACGCTGTTTGTGGGGTCGCTACTGCAAGGAGTACAAAAACAAACATCGTTCAAATCGCGAAGCGGCATAGCGGCAGCCATTTTGAACACCTTCGCAGACAGTAAGTACGCCGAAGCAAGCACTTCAGTTAAGAATATGAAACATGGCAAACCTGGTGTGCTGAAGTTCGCCTAGGTTCGTTCAACCTCAATTAAGAAGAAGAAGAAAAAAAAAAAAAAAGATTTGCCGATTAAAAGTTCGTCCAATTAAGAACAGCTCTTAGAGACAAACGCGCAGTGCGCAAGTTGTTCCAGAGATCAGCGGAGCGAACCGAGGGAAACGACCAGTGTGGACGTTAACCAGTGTACTTAACAAATAGCCTGTGTGGTCTGCGGGGATGCTCCACATAATACGGACCCGTTTGGGTAGTACGCCACAACTACATTTGTATTCAAATGAGTTAGTCAGATAGTTATTGGGGTTTAACGCAGAGCAGGCGACTAAGGCCATCTCACGGCAATGTATTGAAATGAGAGGCAAGAAGTGTAATCATGTGGCGCCTTCCCCAAGCGGGTCCGTGTGGAAGTACTAACACAAACAGGAACCTATAAACAAGTTACGCGTGTTAACTCACTCGGAACGTGCCGCCTCCGGATAAACCGAGTATCAGATTGCGGCACGTCTAGAATCAGTTAATCCGTTCAGTGCCGGCTGTGGTTCTGTTATCATCGATAAATCAAGACCCCCCAAAATCCTAGCTGTCCAAGAAACATGGATCCAACGCGGTGTAAGCAAGAGGTATGGATCCTCATGAGCCCCCGCAACTGCGGGGGCTCATGAGGATCTATACCTCTTGCAGTTGGGTGGTGTTCGCATTTCTCGGCACTGAAAGGGATAATGCACGTACTTGCTGGAGGCGCCATCTGTGATGACAACGGCGACATTAGGAACATTGGCTCTTTCGTGCGGCGCAGTAAACATGGTGGCACGTGTGTATTGGAGCGCGGCGGCTGCAAAATGAGCATAACGTATTGATCTTCGTTTTTCCTTTTTGTCTACCGTATTTTAAAAGATACGGTAGACTTTGAAATGGGGCTGTTCGAAGCGCATTCCTGAGCATGCACATGACGTTTATTTGGCGCACGGGGAGGAAGTTCTGGTACAGAAGTAACAAGACAAAAATAACGCCACGTTTAGCTACGCAAAGCTTGCTAGAGAAAGTCTTTTTGGCTCAAAGCGCCATGTGTGTGTGTGTGTGTGTGTGTGTGTGTGTGTGTGTGTGTGTGTGTGTGTGTGTGTGTTTGCGTATGTGTGTGTGTGTGTGAGGGTGATTGTGTGTGTTTGTGTATGTGTGTGTGTGAGGGTGATTGTGTGTGTGTATGTGTGTGTGTGAAGGTGATTGTGTGTGTGTGTGTGTGTGTGTGTGTGTGTGTGTGTGTGTGTGTGTGTGTGTGTGTGTGTGTGTGTGTGTGTGTGTGAGTATGTGACAGCGGCTACAGCCCGCGTTTGAGGACGGACAAGCTTGAAATTTTAGGATATTGTCCCTAAACGAATTATCCTTCTATATTTTGATTAAGATGCTCATTGGCGAGAACATTTTCGTTTCACATAAACAGGTTCATCCACACTGGTGTCCGTAATTGGATTAATTTTTACTAGATATTTTGCATATATCTAGATAAAAAGGAAATATTGAATGAGTTCGTTAACCATCATTGTTCCTCCGTAACATTAAGAGTGATAATTAAATACATTTTGAAAAAAAAATGTATATTTTCACATTTTTGGGATTAATTTTTACGAATTATATGGGTCAATCTTAAAACAAATAAATCTGCTTTTTTTACGGAAAATACAACAATCTTCTCATTAATAATCGCATGATTTTTCTTACACGGTATTTACATAAGCCTACAGTTTGTGTCGGCTGTCGGGTACGATTAGTCAATTGTGACCTGTTTGGCCTAGATGTGAAAATCTGACAATTTTCTGGACCACTTTTTTGGAGTCTTTTGCAAACAGCTAACATAACTTTAATTTTTCTTTTACGAACAAGAAGCATCTTTTCATTAATACCCGCTTGATTAATCATAAACAGTGGTAACAGAAGTCTGCTATTTGTCTCGGCCCTGGGATAGGATTAGGTCAGATTGTGACCTGTAACTTACTTAATTACTTACGCCTGTCACCCCTACCCGGGTATAGGCCGTCGACGAGAGACCTCCAGCAACTCCTGTCCTGTGCTTCTCCTTCGATTCTGCTCCAGGTGGTTCCCAGTCTCTTGATGTCTGCTTGGAGGTCTCGACGCCAGGAGTTTCTCGGCCTACCTCTTTTCCTCTTTCCCTGGGGGTTCCATGACAATGCCTGCCTAGTGATACTGGAAGCTGGCTTTCTCAGGCTGTGACCAATCCATCCCCATCTTCTTCGCCCAATTTCATTCTCTGCTGTTATCTGCTCTGTTCTCTCCCAGAGTCTGACGTTGCTGATCTTCTCTGGCCAGTGGATTTTCAAAATTCTTCTAAGGCAACTGTTCATGAAGGTCTGTACTCTGTTGACTGTGGTTTTTGTCAATCTCCAAGTCTCTGCTCCATATAGGTGAACTGCTTTTACATTGGAGTTGAAAATCCGGACTTTGGTGTGTTTTGACAGCTCTCTGGAACTCCACACTTTTTTTAACTGGAGAAAGGCTGCTCTGGCTTTACCGATTCGTGCTCTGACATCTGCATCAGTGCCGCCTTTTCTTGTCTATGATGCTCCCGAGATAGGTGAAGGACTCCACCTCCTCTAACGGGGTGCCAGCAAGCAAGACTGGTTCTTCACTGGTTGTGTTCAGCCTCATTGTCTTTGTTTTCTGTTTGTGAATGGTGAGGCCCACTTGGGACGAGATGTCAGCAAGCCTCGTGGTCTTGTCCTGCATTTGTTGATGAGTGTGGGACAGTAATGCCAAGTCGTCTGCAAAATCGAGGTCGTCAAGCTGTGTCCACAGTGTCCACTGTATTCCACTTCGTCTGTGCTCTGTGGTCATCTTCATGGCCCAGTCTATGGCCAGTAGGAAGAGGAACGGAGACAGCAGACACCCCTGCCTGACACCAGTTCTGACGTGGAGCTCCGTGGTGAACTGCCCTTCGTGGATCACGCGACATGTCATGCCATCGTAGGTACTCTTGATCAGGCGGACGAGCTTTGTGGGTACACCGTAGTGTCGTAGGAGTTTCCACAGAGTCCCTCGGTCCACGCTGTCAAATGCTTTCTCATAATCCACAAAGTTGACGTACAGCGGGGAGCTCCACTCCAGAGACTGTTCCACGATGATGCGGAGAGTGGCTATCTGGTCTGTACATGATCGGTTCTTCCTGAATCCTTCTTGCTGGTCTCTCCGCTGGGGGTCAACGGAGCTCTTCATTCTCTCTAGGATGATCCTGTTGAAGACCTTTCCTGGTGCTGACAGCAAGGTGATTCCTCTGTAGTTGGAACACTTGCTGAGGTCACCTTTCTTGGGAAGCTTGATTAGGTACCCCTCCTTCCAGTCAGCTGGCATCACCTCCTCTTCCCAGATCTTTTCAAACAGTGGGTACAGCATCTCCACTGTTGTCTCTAGGTCTGCTTTCAGAGACTCCGCTGGGATGCCATCTGGCCCTGCTGCTTTGCCATTCTTCAAAAATGCCACTGCTCTTCTGATCTCTTCCCGGCTGGGTCTGTCACAGCTGATGGGTAGGTCGGTCTCTGCCGGCTGGATGTCGGGGGGGGGGGGGGGTCGGGTGGGCTAGGTCTGTTCAGTAATTCTTCAAAATACTCGGCCATCTGTCGAGTTGGTCTGCTCTGTCTGCAATAGGCTTGCCTTCTTTGTCTTTTACTGGTCTTTCTGTATGGCCATATTTACCCGACAATCTTCTGGTAATATCGTAGAGCTGTTTCATGTTGCCGCTGCCTGCTGCCTTTTCTGCCTCTGCTGCCAGGCTGTCTGTGTAGGCCCTCTTGTCTGCCCTGATACTCCTTTTCACCTCGCGGATGGCTTCCGAGTATTCCTCCTGTGCCCTTACTTTGGCTGCTCTCGTGCGACTGTTGTTGACCGCTGCTTTCTTCTGCTTCCTCACTTCTATCTTCTTCAAGCTCTGTGCCGACAGCCAGTCCTTGTGATGGTGTTTCTTGAACCCTACAGTGTCTTTGCAGGTTGAGTTCAGCGCCTCTCTAACTGCCTTCCACTGCTGCTCTGTGGTGACCGCCTCCTCTTCATTTACTAGCTCCTGTAGCGCTTGAAACCGGTTGGACAGCACCAGTTTGAACTCTTCTCTAACTCCAGTTTCTCTCAGGAGGCCTACATTATAGCGCTGTCTTCTTGTTGTCTCTGTGCGGCTTTTCTTTAGCTTGAGCTTCATTGGTCTGAGGCGACATTTGCTCCCCTCCTCACTCGAACATCTTGAAGGGATCTTCTAAATTTCTTAAAAATACAGATATGGTCTATTTGGTTCTCTGTTGTATGGTCAGGTGAGACCCAAGTTGCTTTGTGTATTCTTCTGTGTGGGAAGATGCTGCCTCCAATGACAAGTTGGTTTAGAGCACAAAAGTCTACAAACCTCTCCCCGTTCTCACTCATCTCCGAGCCTAGTCCCTGTCTCCCTCTTCGTATCCGGTGTTGTCCTCCCCTATTTTGGCATTAAAATCGCCCATGACGATGTCTCGCTCCGCACATTTGTCCACGGCACTCTGGAGTCGGTCGTAGAACTCTTGTTTCTCTTCCTCGTCACTGTCATTGGTGGGCGCATAACACTGGATGACGTTCAGCTTGATCGTTTTCTTGGTTTTAAAGGCTGCTGTGATAATTCTTGGCCCAAGAGGTTCCCAGCCCATCAGCACTCTCTGTGCCACTGGTGACAGCATGAATGCTACTCCTTCTGTATGGGGGGGGAGGGGGGGGGGCATTCTCCTCTTCATGACCTGAATACAGAATCATCTCCCCACTTAACAGCCTTTTCTGGCCAGACTGCGTCCATCTGGCTTCACTGATACCTAGCAGGGAAAGGTTGTACGTTTGCATTTCCGTTGCTATCTGGGCGGCCTTGCCGCTCTGGTACATGGTCTTGACGTTCCATGTGCCCATGGTTGTGTCCCTGGATAGAGAGAGGCGGCTCGGTCCTGTGGCTTCCGAAGACTTCCGGCTTTCACCACAGGACGTCATAAGTCTTCTGGTAGAAGAACCTTCCTCCTCCAGGAAAGGAATTACTGTTAGTCTTTTCGTCGGCGTTTTTGTAGCTATTTCCTTTTTTGCAGGGTGGGGAAGCTACCCCCACGCCCAACCCCCTTACTAGGAGGACCAGGGGTTTTCTGTCGGGGTCACCTTCCCTTAGACCATGTCGGTTCACGGCACCTTATTTCATTCGGTGCACCCCTCTCACGAGGGACCCCCTATCCACCACCCAGGGGACGCGCCTCAACGCCATATGGTCCCAGCGCGAGGGACCTGTAAGCTCTAGGCATAAAAATCAGCAAGAAAATTGCAAAGTTGATTTTCTGATACGTCAAATTATAGTACTGCGATATTGACGTATAACATCGACTCGTCACTATGAACAAGGTGTTGTGGGAATAATGATGATATGACGTGAAGCTTGAAGTGACGCCATTTCGCTGCTCGTGTTTTTTATTCTTCTTCAGAATAGCTATGCTACGCCAGACCACAGAGCTTACAAATGGCAGGAATCGCCGTGTGCCCGTCTTCATTTGTGTGTGTCAGAACGTGGGGATCACAGCCTGGGTTAGAGTAGAAGGAGATGGATTCTTGTCGCTACACGAGCCCTCAGAGCGTACTAATGGCGGGAAGCGCCGTGTGTCTGTCTTTATTTGTGTGCGCCGACGTGTGTGTTGATCAGAGGCTGGCTTAGAGGGGAGGGAAATGGATCGGTATAATAAGCCTAAAATATGAGCAACTCTGCATGTTCTTAAACGGATGTGAGCTCCAAAAAAATACAGTAGACTTTGGGATGGAATCCTCATCTTGTTTTAACTCAAAAGGTATAGTTAAAGAAATGTTAAGCAAATATGAAATCGTATAAATGAGCAGTTATGGAATAAACAAATAAAAAATGAGACAATTGAAATAAAAAGTAAATCAGTACAAAAGTCAATCAGTCAGCCAGGAAGCCAGTCAGTCAGTCAGTCAATCAATCAATCAATCCAGGAAGGCAAGCATTACGAGGTCTTTTGACATCGGAAAGCACTACGTTTTCGCAACTATTTCTGCAAAGAACCACTTTTCTATAGCAATCTTACAACAAAGATCATTCAATGACAGTTGACCTAATACCATTTACTTTAAAGAAACGCGAACCATGTGTCAATTGTACTGTGCATTCGTAAAAATTCGGATTTTTAAAAACTGAAATGACAGATTTTACCATCCTAAATATGCCTCAGATATATTGAGCCCAGCATTAGAAAGATCTAATTTCGAGTGAATTGGCCAAAGCTTCATACCTGAAATAACGCAGGCTTACAGGAAGTCTACACACCTGACCATCATATTGAAATCTGTCGGGGTTCTATTTAGAGTATTGACAATGGCTTCTTTTTTTCTTTTCATCAATTGTTTACGACTGTACAGCAAACTCGACAACTCAAATGAGTTCATTAAAAATACTCTATATTAGATCAATTGGCTGTTAATAATATTTATTCTACATGGAGGCCCAGCACTGCACAACAAGCTCCACGACCTCTTTCTCTGCTGCTACCCCACCCGGGTCTGCCCTGGGGGACTTGGGTGGGGTTAGGTATTTTTTAGTTCCCAGGGTCACCCTGGTCAGCCCCACAGGGTGGGTTTTTCTCTCTATTCTGGGGCATGTGTTTCTGTCTACCCTTTGTCCATTCACCTGTATTTGCCTTTTTAAAACTCTCCCTACTGTCTGCACTGCCTGTAGCTCTTGATATTGGATGTGTGTTGCTAAATGGTCTTAGCTTTATTTAGGCCCCGTGTGTTAGGTTTATTTAACGTATTTGACCGGCTGGCGACATACATTCAATGTTCTGTTTCTTTTTTATTTTTTCACAAGCAGTGCAGGCACGTCCTGAGAAAGCCTTGTTGCTGTCGGGACGTTAAGCAATGTACAATCAATCAATCAATCAATCTTTCTCTGCTGCTGGGAAAAAGGAACACTACCAAAGGATCTCCGTGATGCAGTCATCATCACCCTGTACAAGAACAAAGGAGAGGAGTCTGCCTGCTCTAATTATCGTGGAATTACCCTGCTGTCCATTGCCGGGAGAATTCTCGCAAGGTTGCTCCTGAATCGGCTGGTACCTGCCATCGCTGAAGACCACCTCCCAGAGGGCCAGTGTGGCTTCAGAGCCAACAGGAGTACCACCGACATGGTCTTTGTGCTGAGACAGCTTCAGGATAAGTGCCGCGAGCAGAACAAAGGGCTGTACGTAACGTTTGTCGACCTAACAAAAGCGTTTGACACTGTGAGCAGGCAAGGTATGTGGCAGATCCTGGAGCGACTAGGCTGTCCCCCAAAGTTCCTCAACATGATCGTCCAGCTCCACGAGGACCAGCAAGGCCAGGTCAGACTAAACAGTGACCTCTCAGAACCATTCACCATTAGCAACGGCGTGAAGCAAGGCTGCGTGCTGGCACCGACCCTCTTCACCATCTTCTTCAGCATGATGTTGAAGCAGGCCACAGTGGACCTCGACGATGACGACGCAGTGTACATCAGGTATCGTCTCGATGGCAGCCTGTTCAACCTCAGACGACTGCAGGCCCACACGAAAACCCTAGACCAACTGATTCGTGAGATGCTCTTTGCTGATGGCGCTGCCCTCGTTGCACACACAGAGAGAGCCTTGCAGCGCATTACGTCCTGCTTCGCAGATGCCGCCCAGCTCTTTGGACTTGAGGTCAGTCTGAAAAAGACAGAGGTCCTTCATCAGTCAGCACCCAAGGAAGAGCATCGCCCTCCCCACATCACCATCGGCGAGTCCGAACTGAAGTCTGTACACCAGTTTACCTACCTCGGCTGCATCATCACGTCAGACGCCAAGCTGGACAAGGAGCTGGACAACAGGCTGGCAAAAGCGAACAGTGCTTTCGGGCGACTATTCAAGCTGGTGTGGCACAATCAACAGCTGAAAAAAGGCACCAAGATCAGCGTGTACAGAGCTGTCGTCCTCACCACCCTGCTGTACGGTTCCGAGTCCTGGGCCCTCTACCGCAGCCAACTACGACTCCTCGAACGCTTTCACCAGCGCTGCCTGCGTACCATTCTCAGCATTCACTGGAGTGACTATGTCACCAAAGTCGAGGTCCTTGAACAGGCGGAAACTTTGAGCATCGAGGCTTTGCTGCTGCGGACACAGCTTCGCTGGGCGGGGCACGTCTCCAGGATGGAGGATCATCGCCTACCCAAGATCACTCTGTTCGGCGAGCTCGCCACTGGACACCGAGACAGAGGGGCACCAAAGAAGAGATACAAAGACGGTCTCAAGAAGTCACTTAGTGCCTGCCAAATCGACCATCGCCAGTGGTCTTCGCTTGCTGCGGACCGTGACACCTGGCGCTCCACCATTCACAAGGCAGCCGTCTCATTTGAGGACTCTCGCAGAGCTAACCTCAAGGACAAGCGGCTCAGGAGTAAAAACAGAGTTGTCGTAACTCAGAACCCTGACCAGACCTTCTTCTGCAGCCACTGCGGTCGAACCTGCCTGTCCCGGATTGGCCTCCGCAGTCACGAAAATGCCTGCAGACGACGTGGGCAAGCCCTATAGAATCTTCGTTCGCGAAGTCAAGCCATGAATATTTATTCTTAAAGTGGTACGTAAATGTGTTTCTTTGCACATATATTTCGGAAAAACCGTGTGCGCTCCCATGTCAAACACCCTACACATACACACACACGCACGCAAACACACGCACACACACACACACACACACACACACACACACACACACACACACACACACACACACATACACATACGCGCGCGAGCACGCACGCACACATACACACACAAAACACGCAGTCAATGCCTCAATCGTTCTCAGACAAAGTGCATTGATATTCACACACACACACACACACACACACACACACACACACACACACACACACACACACACACACACACACACACACACAAACACACACATACACACAACACTCTACACATACACATACACGCACGCACACGCACTCACGCACACATATACACGCAAAACACGAAGTCAATGCCTCAACCGTTATCAGATGAAGTGCATTGATACTCTCTCTCTCTCTCTCTCTCTCTCTCTCTCTCTCTCTCTCTCTCTCTCTCTCTCTCTCTCTCTCTCCCTCCCTCCCTCTCTCTCTCTCTCTCTCTCTCTCTCTCTCTCTCTCTCTCTCTCTCTGCATGCTGGCACGCTGGCACCACCAACACTTACGCTGATGTCACAGCCGGCAGACAGTCAGTCTCCGCGGCAGCACCCAACCTGGAATCACTCTGTGGTGCATCCAGCTTCGGTGCTGCAACGGAAAGTCAAGGTGGACTGTCAGTGTCCTCTGCTGTAGCACCAAGTCTGGAATTACAGTACAGCGAATCCAGGTTTGGTGGTACAGCAGAGAGTCAATGTAGCTATCAGCAACAAATGCCGGGCCAGTATCCTATGTGGCAGCAACCACCGCTACCACCATACAGTGCCGCGTTTCCACAGTATCGCGAGGCGGGTCCATGGGGACACTTCAGCATGACGCAACCAACGTATCCTTTCAGCGTCCCCCCGCTCACATACACGCCATACGCACAGCAGGAACTGTGGGCACAGTACAGCCACCCCGTGCGTGTGTATTAGACTAATTTCCAGAACATTCAGTTACTCTTCCTTACATAATTTTGTGCTTTGCTATCACTGAACATCATCGAATTGATTTACTTGCGTGCCATTGCTCATTTTGTGTTTGCGCAGAGACGTATTCATTTGTTTTTAACTTCAACCACTGCACGTGGTCCAATATTAACATTGTCATCCTTTTGACTTCTGCCGACAGTACTCGTGACTACCGATCTGCTCATTCTGTGCGATTTGTGACGCTTATAGCACTAGTACTTGTGCACCGGGACACTTTCTGTACTAGTGTTCTACGTATATTCACACAACGATTTATTTCCCCTATCGCGCGGCGGGATCGTTTAGCTTTGACTGTTGAAGTGTGCTGAAGGGATTAGTCCCTATTAATGAACGTTGTGACGTTATTTTCTGGTCGCAAGGTAGTGAGATCTATGTTAGTTACTTCACTTGCCTCCCACATTCTGTGTGTTAGAGCGGTCTGATATTTTTTTTATTTTTTTTATTTTTTATTTTTAATTTTTACTTGTTTCACGATTTCAGTTCTTATTTGCCGTTGTATCATTTATAAGCTTTTTCATTAGTACTCTTTAGTACTGACATACATTAGCAATCATGGCGTATGATCGCCAGTTACATATTGGCCATTTAAATGTTTATCATTTAACTAACAAAGTTCCCGATCTGTGTGTCCTCTTGAGTCAGCCCAATCCATTTCACTTATTTGGTGTAACGGAATCGCGTCTCAATCCTAACATCAGCGATGAGGCAGTTTCTATCCAGGACTTCACTGTACTGCGCCGCGATGCTGAATGCCCGGGACAAACGGGTATTGCAGTATACATTCATAATTCAATTAGCGGTATTACTCGCAGGCGTGGGGACCTGGAGTCAAAACCCGTGGAATGCATTTGGGTTGAGTTGAGGGCAAACAAATCAAGCCCCGTGCTGGTCGGGTACATTTACAGGAATCCAGCATCAACATTTCAATGGTTCGACGACTTTATCGTCATGATGGATAAGGTCAGAGAGTCCAGCTCTGAAATTTTGA
>BTPG01000002.1:36399377-36486877 GCA_036245525.1 Semisulcospira habei
TTGCACATTTTTTATAACTAACAATGACTGGCATGAGGTCTAGATTCGAAGACGTACGCGCACTGGATTATCAGAAGTCATTAGTTGAAGGACTTACTGTCTGGGTTAACCAAGGCTAGATTTTTCAGGTACTGGTTTTCTAGCGACGTCTCGATCTCGACCAGCTTACCACCCATGGCGGCACAGTTGGCCTGCATCAAAGAGGAACATTCTTACTTAAGTCGCAGCAAGCAATCATCGTTGGACACACGTGGTCTACAAACCCCTTTGAACACCCAATCTCCAAATCAGACCAAACAGGTGACTGCCAAGCGTGTAAAAAGCAGAGAAGAACCCAACGGAGAAAGAAACACGATTAGAAAAGACAGTTACAACACAATTTATTAATCTTTAGGGTAAATACCCTTCTTCAAAATAGACAAAGAAACAAGTAAGGAGATCAGTCGTTATTTATCATATCGCAGAATGAATGTGGCAAATAAAGCATGTGGTAATGAATGAATGAATGATGGCACAGCATTAAGTTGCCACATTAGTCTGGAGGAAGATTCTGATACTCCTCTCAAACGTCCACATAAATATCTTTATTGATTTTCACTTCTTTGATGCATACAGATTACATATCCGACTGATGATACTGCATCATCCTTGAGCATTTCTTACTGAAATTGATTAAAGAAAAAATTCAACTCGCTGTTTGGTTTTAGCCTACACGGTACGCCATGCACCATCCTGTACCGAAAGCATCGGCAAGACACCCAGCATCTGCAAGGCGCATAGAATCTCACGGACGTCCCCTGAGTTCGGAGGCTTATAACAATCTACGTCTCTTGCTGACTCCCGCCGTGTACGCGAGCAGACTCTGAAAGTGACGATTGACGCGTAGTTCCTGTGTAAGCAGGAATGGTAGTGGTAAATCTGTCGCGATCATTATAGAAAGTAATGAATCTCTTGCAGTTGCTACTGATGTCCATAATAAAACTTTGGCAGGTTTTATGTTTTTGGTGGTAACTCATTGTGCCCGAGGTACGAAATAAACCACATTTTGAAGTTATCCTCTGAGGACTTCATTACAATTCAGGAGACAGATCGACCATGATAGTTGAAGGGTGGTGGCAGAAAAGCTTGGCGCCGATAGGCGCCAAGCTATTCTGATACTACCCTTAAATTATCATGGTCTAGCCATATCTTGCGGTGGTGTGTCTTTGGCAGGATGAGTTAATCGTGATCCGTACCCCGAAAAACAATTTCAGAACCACACTTCATTGGGTTTTCTAGGAAACAAACGAAACCCACCTAACTACAACAGACAAAGCTCCTCATGAGTCGCAACAGATGAGGAGGCTGAGGAGAACTCAAGTCTCTTGCTGATCCCACATTGTACCCACGTTCCTCGGATGGCTTGAGTTCCTTGGGGTTGAATTAGCAAAGATTACTAAGACCACTAACGAGGGGGCAGTACTTAATAATAATAATAATAATAATAATAATAATATAATATAATATAATATAATATAATATAATATAATATAATATAATATAATATAATATAATATAATATAATATAATATAATATAATATAATATAATATAATATAATAATAATAAAGGAGATTTATTAAGCGCTTATTCTAAAAGTAGCTCTAAGCGCTGCTACAATGAAAAGTCTAACAGTGCACTCACAGAAAACACACACACACACACACACACACACACACACACACACACACACACACACACACACACACACACACACACACGTGACAGTGGTGATGAATTGTGCATGGCTTTAGAAATGAACTAGTAAAAGGCAGAGTAAACATTGTTCCAGGGTACGTTGCCTTATGACATTATGATTTTGCTTGTATTTTCTGCAGGTGATTTCTTGATTGACCCGGCAGTAAAGTCTGCAACAGCTCGTGACCGTGATATGTGCCATGGCCGGTCTGAACCGACAATATTATGCGCTGCTGTCAATCTTTCCCATGCTGTTGTAATTAGTTTGTGTTCAATTTTTTTAATGACCTTTACTTTGCTGTTGTTAAGTCAATCTGCCCGCGAGACACAGCTGTCAGATTTTGGGTATATCATACCTCGAGCACAATGAGATAATATTATGACTGTGAGAAGTGTGTCATTATTTCTTAGCTGCGAAGCGGCATTTAGTGGGCGCTGAGGCCGCCCGATAGCTCACTACTAGGAGTTCCGCCATTATTTATCAGTTACGGATATTATCAATGTCATATTCTAAAATGCACTGAATAATGCTGACGCCCAGTCTGTGTTGTAAACGCAAATCATTGTTGGAAGTGATTGGTTATAATGTTCGGGCTAAAGAGATCGGTACGCGCTACTCTGGAAAAAGTATGGAAAACCATAATAGTCATAAGTTGAGCATCGTTTTCTTCTTTTGTGCTCTTTAGTTCTTAAGCACAAACCATAGTAACTAGCAGAAATGTAACTAAAACATGAAGATGGAGCAGTGTTATTTCCAACAACGTTCAGCAGTCCGCACACGTTTCAACCACTAAATGCGGCCCAGATAGATTTAACTCATAGCAGACGTGAAGAATACGAATACGCTGCGAATCGCCGCGTATCCGTATACGGGGCGATTCCGATGAGTTAATAAAATTGTCTGATGGCGGTGACAAGATAACCTGCATGAAGAACTTGAACATAAGCTTACCACTTCTGACACAGTCCTTATATGCACTGTCACCATGATTGTGTGTCTACGTGACATCTTCTCTTCACGCCGTGAGATGGCCTTTGTCGCCCCGGCGTTAAACCCCACTAACTAACTAATTTACTTCTGTTCACTTTATCTGAAGCACAAAAGTGTGACTACCCACATTCTGACACAATCAACACCTCCGAAAAAAAGGCCAAACTATTCTCATGTTGAGTTTTTGATTTTTCACAATAGTAGCATTTTATGTGGAGAGGAAAACAAAGTTTCCAAGGATTCTGGCAGATTTGGAAATGTGTGCAGAACGGCAGACCGTGGGTCACACAATGATTTGAAGGAGAGCATTCTCAAAGTTTGCATCAAAAGAAATCACAGAAAAATAGGCACAAGAGGTACATCTTTGACATCAGGGTGCCTTAACAGATCCAGACACTGCAGATGGGCGGCACCTTAACCACTGCAGAGCCAAGTGTATGGCACCAAGATCTGTCAATACTGCACGGACTCGGAAATAAACAAGATAGGATCAACCATAAGCCACAAAGTCTCTTCTATATGAGAGATGAGAGCTGTCCTCGCTGTCAAGGGTCACTACCTTTTGTCATTGACTTACTTCTGATTTTGAAATAGTTAAAAGTCTCGCAGATCTGCCAATGCGTCAGTGAGTTCCATAAGCGGCGCAGGACATACGCGTCATTGGTTTCTCCAAACGTCTTCAAGAGGCATAGATCCTATTGCGCTCTCCGGGCGCATGAGGATCTATGCCTCCTGGAGATGCTCGCATGTTTGTATGTGAGAGAGATAGAGCGCGCGCGCGCGCGCGGCGCGAGAGAGAGAGAGAGAGAGAGAGAGAGAGAGAGAGAGAGAGAGAGAGAGAGAAGAGAGAACTGCCTCTTTTACGTCACCGCCACTGTCTGACTTTCAAGAAGTCAAGTTTTTTTTTTACTGTTTTAATTCTTTTCTGTAAAGAATTAATGTTTAGTAAAGAAGTTGAAAGGATACAAACAAAGGGTAACGAACTCACCCAATGTCTTTCCCTATACTATCTATATCCAAAATTTAAAGTAAAAAATAAATGACAAAAATTACGGACACTAATCCGGGTCAACCGACTTTAAATAAACGGCTGTTTATGTCTTCAATGAGACATTCAATCACAATATGCTCGGAGGCTCTCTTAGCCGCCCATTTAAAAAAGTATTTCGCCATGTTTTAAGCTTGTGTGTACATAAATGTCGTTGATTTACTTGTTTACACACATACGGACACACACACATGCATACGCACATACGGCGCTTCGCGGTAAATGTACGTTCAGCAGCGAGGTTAGCGTAACTAGACATGATGTAATTTGTATCTTGTTACATCAATTGTTAGAGGTTTAGGCCTGCCCGCCTTTGACATCATTGACATGCTATTAAATTCGCCCCACCGCGACCCGTCCTAAAAAGTCCCTTGTATAAATAGAAGGGAATTAAAAACTGTTTGATGACTAAAAAAACTATCAAGATTACACCGCCAGTATGGGTTATTCACACACTTCTAGAATGATCTTCTGGTTTTGTCGCTAAAATCCTCATATTTCGTGACAAAGCAAAAAGGTCTTTTCAAGATCGAGGAAGATAAGGATGATGACTTCTCTCTTGGAAAGGCAGCAAAAGTAGTTTACTGCAAAACAAAGCGCCTACAGGACCAGAGGTGACATCGAGACATTTAGCAACGAAGTGAGCCCCACCTTGACGGCACTTCTGTCTGAAATGTCAGACAGTTGGAACTGGATAGTGCCTGCCATCCTTGTTGGCAACCTGATCATTGAGTCGATCACGAACATACCTACCCCAATACAACTTTCTCTAGGTCTGTTTGTATGAGATAAAACCTTCTTCAAGGCATGTATGGCTGTGGGGTCACTTGTTCATAAAATGAAGCAAACAGATTCAAGGCGTCAGCAACAGCACAGCTGAACTAAAAGAATGAACGTGCAAGTGCGAATTACTAGAAATTCTAAAAATACATCTAAATTTACTGTCAGGTACCAAACTATCAGCGCCATTTCCTCTGATCACATTTTATGTTCTGACCTGAAAGGTGTCAGCATTATAACTGGTGTAGCAGAGAGCCCGTGTTCCTTTTCAATCGAGCTGGCCACCGACAGCGGAGCCATCTTGGATTCCATATTTAATAATATAACTATTGTGCATTTCAGCTGCTGCAACAGCTGTACTGCTTGCTGTTTGCCGCAAAAATGAGCATTCCATCTGGTACATTTTTTAAGTACATTCTATTCATAGAAGGGACTTTTTAGGACGGTTCGCGGTGGGGTGAATTTAATAGCATATCCATGATATCAAAGGCGGGCAGCTAAACCTCTAACAACTGAAGTAACAAGAAAAATATTACGGCATGTTTTGTTGCGCTAACCTCGCTGCTAAACGTACATTTGGCGGAAAGCGCCGTATGCGCGTTTGTATGTATGTTTGTGCGTATGTATGTTTGTTTGTATGTATTTATGTATGTATGTATGTATGTATGTATGTATGTAAACAAGACAATCTCCGATTTTTTCCAAACACACAAGCATGAAACTTGGCAAAATACTTTCTTAAGAGAGATAAGAGGGCCTCTAAACATATTGTAATTGAATGTCTTATTGACATATTGGACTGATCCAAATGATAGAAGCGCTTTACAAGAACGCCTGCAGCGCAGTTCTACTTAACAATCAGTCAGGCGAGTTCTTCAGGACGACGATCGGTGTCCGTCAAGGATGCCTGCTCTCTCCTGTCCTTTTCAACATATTCCTGGAGAAGATCATGCAGGAAACCCTCCACGACCACCATACTTCAATCTCTATTGGTGGCAGATCCCTGTGCAATCTTCGATTCGCAGACGACATTGACCTCATGGCAGGCAGCAATAGTGAGCTCCAAAACCTGACAGACAAACTTTCAAGTAGCGCAGGGTCTTATGGCATGGAGATCAGTACGGATAAAAGCAAAGTGATGATCAACACCACAAGCGACAGCAGCAGCAACATTCACATGAACGGCCAGAAGCTAGAAGAGGTCAATAGCTTCAAGTACTTGGGAGCCACCCTGTCCAAAGACGGTAGTTGCATAGCAGAGATCCGTATCAGGATAGGTACAGCAACATCCGCAATGGCCAGGCTGGACAGGATATGGCGAAGTAACTCCATCAGCTTCACCATCAAGTACAGGCTTTACAAGTCCCTCGTAGTGTCTATTCTACTCTACGGCTGTGAGACTTGGACACTGCTTGCAGACTCAGAAAAGAAAATCCAGGCCTTTGAGAACAAGTGCCTGAGGAAGTTGCTCCGCATCTCGTACCGCGAGCACAAGACCAACGAATATGTACGGAGCATCGTCACTTCCCTGGTGGGCCCACATGAACCCCTTCTGGCAACTGTGAAACGGCGCAAGCTTGCTTGGTTTGGCCATGTGACCCGACACAACACCTTGTCCAAGACTATCCTCCAAGGCACTCTCGAAGGAAGTCGTCGGCGAGGTCATCAGAGAAAGAGTTGGGTCGCAAACATAAAAGAATGGACCGAACTCGAGATGCCAGACTTGCTTGCCACCGCCCAAAATAGAACTCAGTGGAGAGCACTGTCTGTTGCTGCTGCCTTTCAGTCCCCCCAACGCCCAGTTCGGGCAAGGGACTGATGATGATGATGATGATGATTGACATAAAAAGACATAAACAACATTTGATAGAAGTCGCTGGACCCAGATTTAAAGCCCGTAATTTTTGTCATATTTACTTGAACTTATGCATATATCTAGTTTGGAGAAAGACATTGATGAGTTCGTTAGCCAGTTTTGTATCCTTTCAACTTCTTTAGTAAAATTGTTCTTTTCAGAAAAGAATTATAACACTAACAAACAATTACTTGTATAAAAAGTCAGACAGTGGCGGTGACGTAAAAGAGGCAACTCCGTCAACACGCAGACACTGACAACTCTAAATATGACGTCATTCTCTCTCTCTCGTTCGCGGCTCTCTCTCTCCATATCTCTCTCTCTCTCTCTCTCTCTCTCTCTCTCTCTCTCTCTCTCTCTCTCTCTCTCCATCTCTCTCTCTCTCTCTCTCTCTCTCTCTCTCTCTCTCTCTCTCTCTCTCTCTCTCTCTCTCTCTCTCTCTCTCTCTCTCTCTCATGCACTGTTCTGTTGGATGTTAGACCCATGGAACATGGACTCTTTGTTTCTGCTTGGCGCCAAGCAGTCAGTCACCGGCCAGACTCGAGTTTCCGCTGCTGTTAACCTATAGCATAGATCCTCATGGTGCCCGCAGATGCGAGGATGCGAAAGCGCATGAGAATCTTGGCTGCGCGAGCTGATTCAGTGACTGTTTCATCCATCGTGTAAGTTAGACGTGTTGACAGCAATGATAAACAGACCGCGCTGCTGGAAAGACTGAGGGCGGCAAGCTCACATTCCAGCTAATCAAAGTGATTAGACATTTCCGGAGTCTGAGTTAGAACTATGTGTGGAATGTAACTGGCCCCAGTGCCTGATACTCGCTGCCGTCACTTGAGCGCAGCAGCGAGCTATCTCTCCCTCTCTCTTTTAGCATGGCCGCCGAGAGGCTGGCATCGGCTGTGTAAATCCGCCAGCCACACCCACCATCCACAATGGGCCCCACCACCCGCGCCAACCACGCCAGATATGCCATTGACTTGGAGCATATTAAACACACCAGAGACCCTGCTCAAGTCATATTCGACACGACCCAAAACAAACTCCCACTTTGGAGATGTGTCATCTACATGCGGTACGTCCAAGAGGCTCCCGCTCAGATTTACCACCAATGGACGGACTCAAATAAAGATCTTGTAATCATCACAGTGCCATTCCCATCATGCATCCCTTCTCCACCTGAACTTTTCAAAACATTTCTTCAACTGAAGCATGGAAATCGCTCTCTCATTACCATAACACTCTACCACACCACCGGCAGAGTTCTCGTACAGGGAAACGTGTGCCCTGTATGGGTGGGCGAGGAATTTGACAAGTTGAAGGCATTAGTAAGCGCCATGAGCGGTGAGACACTTGAACTTTGCCCCCCACCCTCCGCACCTGAGGAATCCCATGCACTCTCCACCCCACCACCCACCCCCGTGGACACCTTCCCCACTCCGTCTCCACTTCTCGCCATCCTCCCCCCTACATCCAGTCAACAGGACAGCGCGACCGGTGACAGTTCTGCCGCGGTCCTTGATGGGCAGGCCGCTGCGGCTGTCAAAGGTAGCTCATCCATCTCGACGCCCCGCCCTAACACCACTGACCTTAATCCCCTAGGTGACCACCAAGATGTATCTGATCGACACGAGCTGCCTCTAAACCACTCCCTCATAGCATCGGAGTCCTTGTTTCCTTGCGCGGAGGGATTGCCAGTGGTGGTCAGTGAAGCGAAGCAGCAGCCAAGCATTGTGATGGGCACACTCCCTAGCCGTGACTCTCTCTGTCCAGTGTCCGGAGGCAACGAGGAGATTAGCAAGTCTTTGGCCAGTTCGATGGACGAGGTAAATGATGAAAGAGCCCAAGGCCTCGTCTCAAATGACGTCACTTCAGAGACTGTGCACACCTCGACCCAATGTTCCCCTCAGTGCTGTGACCGTTGTACTGAGCCAGTGGTAGGAACCCCTTGTTTTGCTAGTGTGACTGACATGATAACAGACCTGAAACTGCAGTTCGAAAACCAGCAAAAGGAGTTACGCGAGAACATGAAAGCGGAAATCGACGCCCTCAAAAAAGAAAATAGCGATCTGCAAAGGTAAGTTTCTAGACTCATCACCAAAATGGGAAAGGTCGACGCTATTGAGAGCCGCCAGAAAGAACTACTGGCTAGACAGAAACAGGGTAAGACACCACCTCCACCCGCAAACGACTCCATCCCTCCATTCGAAAACACGACTCCTCTCTCAGCTGCCTCCTCCACTCCCCCTGTTGTCCTGAAAAAGCAGCTTACCCATGCTGAGCATCCCGTTACGTTCAGTCAGGAGACGTGCGAGTCTTCGGCAGGTGGGGCCAGCGGCGAAGATATGGGAGCTAATCCCATCAAGGACCGGCCGCCACAAGCCCCGGGACTATTCAGCTTCCGTCTGCCGCCCCCGGGTAAAGTGTCTGCCCTACTGATCGGCGACTCCAATCTACAGCGGGTGGATCGCCGCCGGCTTGATCCTAGCGGGGCCACGTGCGTGCGTACCCTGCGCGGGGTCAAGGCTGGTGACCTGGCTGCAACCCTAGAGACGTGTGACCTCCGTGAGAACATCAGCCGTGTTGTGGTGCGCGTGGGTACAAACGACTGCGCCTCGGGCCACGACACGGAGGTGATTCTGCAGAGCTTCCAACGTCTCACCAAGCAGGTCCGCCGTGCATTTCCTTCTGCTGCAGTTGCGTACACAGCAATCCTCCCCCAGGGTCGACGGTCACTACAACTAACAGAAACTGTCAACCAGCGTCTGGCCGAGCACTGTGTCAGTGAGAAAGTGCTCTTCCTTCAAGAAAAGGCCTTCTACACACCACAGGGACAAGTTGCTGCTGCTCTCTTTAGCAGTGACAAACTACATCTAAGTGAAAGAGGTGTAGGGGTCCTGCTCCGTCAGATGAAACGGTATTTATATCACCCCGAAGATGAAGCTCTGCCTAACACTCGTATGCAACGTAAACAAGGCTCGTCCAATGACATACACAATGTTCCGGTAAATAATCAGGGTGGTAGCCACTATAACCAACGGACCGTAACGTACGAGCAAGCTTACCCACCACTGTTCTCCAGTCCCACAAACAGCACCGAGCAGAGGTCAAAGTTTGCAAGCACCCGCCGGTGGGAGACTTCAGTGTTGGCGAGCAGCAATAACAGTGACAGGGCGGTTGTCTCTCGCCAAGCTGTCCCCGTCCCCAATAACCACAACAGCCAGCCTCCCGTTGACAAGACATCTCGCGCCACCGGTTCTACAGAGAACTCACATGTAGATGTCACCACTGGTGCCAGCATTCCTTCCCTACAGCCATTGTACCATCGGCCTGACGCTGTAGCCGTGGACCCTCACGCCTTTTCGTCCTACTACGGGAATTACGGCCGCCCCATCGTTCCCTGGCCCCAGGCCACACACCCCAGACTGCCACCGTATCCAGTCTTCCAACCGCCTTTCCAGCCATACCCCCCACCTTTCCCTCATTGGCAGTTACCCTACTTGATGGGTGGTCTGAGGCCTTAAGCTGTAGTGTAATTAAATTAATCCGTGTCTGCTCGGCACAGTGAATGTGTACATAGCGTTTACACTGACAAGTGTCATTCAGTTTATTTGGTTTAGCGCCCATCGAGTCATTCAAAACTATGACTTTTTTTTTTTTTTTTTTTTTTTTTTTTTTTTTTAAATAATTAATCTTGACTACGATTCAACCCGCAATCCGCGAACCGCGGACAATAGCGTGTGTTCCTATGTGCATAGGTGTGTGAGCCCTTGTATAGGTTGTGTGCACTTAATTTGAAATAATAACAGAAACGTTCGAATTTCTGTGCATGTGTTTTAACAAGTGCTGCGGCACTTAGACATTTTTATTTAGTTTTTTACCGTGTTACGTAAATAGTGATTACTTTCTGGTAATCGGAACTGCGAAATATTTCAGACTGTTTTGACATTGGCTGTGTGTTTGCCTTTGAGGCAGCACAATGAGAACTGTTTGACTACGGAAGTCACAGTGACCTTTTGGCCTTTAGCCAGTGAATTGTCTTTGTGGACTCCAAGTTCTCTTGGCTCGAGAGACTTAACCGTACTGTGTGTGTATGTGATTTTATTTTGAGATCATCGTGCATTTTTGTGTATGTGATCCCATTTTGAGATCATAGAGGCTTTTTACAGTGACTTCACGCGAACTGACGAGAAGCGATGCCGAAAGCTTCAATTAGCGTACAATCACTTGGACTGAAAATCGGACACCTTAATATTTTTCACCTGTTTCACAAGGTCCCCGATATTCGTTTATTTTTAAATGAGCCATCGCACTTCCATCTCTTTGGTCTCACGGAATCACGTCTGGGCCCAAACATCAGACTGGAATAGCTGTCTATGTACATAGCTCTATCCGAAATATGGTGCGCAGACGTGAAGACCTTGAGTCCAGAGAGCTAGAGTGTGTGTGGCTGGAGGTGAAAATACCACGTTCCTCTCCCATCCTTGTCGCCTTTATGTACAGAAATCCAGCTGCTACTGCTGACTGGTATGACGACTTTGTACAAGTGATGGATAAAGTGAACGACACCGGTAAAAATGTTCTCATTCTGGGAGACTTTAACATCGATATGCTGAAACCCAAGCCTACATGGCAATCAGCGATCACTCTTTTCGGGCTAAAGCAGATGATTAAATCTCCAACGCGAGTATCACGCTCTGCTGCCACCATCATCGACCACATTTACACTAATAACCCAACAGCAATAGCGGAAACTAATGTTTCTTCATTAGCCGTCAGTGACCACTTTCCCATCGCCTGTACATGGTCGTGCAATCTGCCCGCAAAACAAAGTCGGGACCAGCACTCGTACATAACGTACAGATCGTTTAACAAGCTCAATACGAATGCTTTCTTACATGATCTAAGCTATGCAGGATTTGATCAAGTGTATAACTGCACTGACCCTGATAATGCGCTCACTATATGGCTTGATCTGTTCCTCGGTGTGCTGAATAAACACTCGCCGCTAAGAAGGAAGCGAGTCCGACGCCGCGAGCCTCCCTCCTGGATAACGGAGGAAATCAAACAAACTATAGAGGCACGAAACATCGCTAAACGAGAAAAGAACTTCGCTGAGTTTAAACGTTTGCATAACAAAGTTAAGTACTTAGTTCGAGAAGCTCAAAAGTCATTTGTTGAAAAGACAATTGAGAACGAAAAATCTCCTGCTTCTGTTTGGACTGCTTTGAATACTCTAACAAGCAACACGCGCAGGCAGACTCATATCATTCCACACGAATTCTCTGCGGAAAGCATAAACAATTGCTTTCTCTCAGCTCCAGAACAGCTACTTACTTCCAACAGCCCTGATCCGTCAGCGTATGTAATATCGGATCAACTGTCCATGTTTTGCCAGGAACGATTATCGTCCGATGATACGTTTGGTATCCCCTTTATCGCTGTTCACGAAGTCGGGCGTTATATTACGTGCCTTAAGAACAAGACATCTGCTGGTGTGGACGGTATAAATGGTTATATACTCCACATATCACTGCCTTATATTGTTGAACCCCTCACTTACATTTTTAACTTATGCATACAGTACAATACTTTTCCTGTGGCGTTTAAAAAAGCAAAAGTTGTTCCTATACCCAAGACCAAAGATACTACTGATGTAAATGACCTTCGTCCCATTTCTCTTCTGTCTGTTTTATCAAAGCCACTTGAGAAGCATATTCAAAAGCATCTCCTCCAGTACCTCGAAGAACGGTCCTTGTTAAATAAGTTCCAGTCCGGTTTTAGACCCAAACACTCATGCCACTCAGCATTAGTACGTATGGTTGATTCATGGCTAGATAACATCAACAATAACAAAATGACTGGCACGGTATTCTTGGACCTGAAAAAAGCGTTCGATCTGATAAATCATGAAATCTTGCTGAGGAAACTTAATGTTTATTTCAACAACAACAGCCCGTCAGCCCTTTCATTTTTTAACTCGTATCTTTCTGCGAGAACACAAGCTGTCTATGTAAATGGTAACTATTCCTCAGAGGGTAAGGTAGAGCTTGGTGTTCCTCAGGGTTCGGTTCTGGGCCCATTGTTATTTTGTATCTTTATTAATGATTTACCACTACACATCACATGTGCTAGTGCCGAGTGTGACATGTTTGCTGACGATTCGACGCTACATGCATCCGGTAAAACTGTAGCTGACATAACCAACAGCCTCCAGCAGAGCCTACAAGAAGTCTCTAAATGGTGCAGTAGAAATAGAATGATAGTCAATCCAACTAAAACAAAAAGCATGTTAGTCACAACACGTCAGAAACATCAGCTGCAACCCGCGCCTCTAAACCTCTCGTTTGAAGCTGTCCCCATAGAGCAAGTACAGCAGCACCGTTTACTAGGGGTAGTTGTAGATAACCAACTTAGTTGGCAGCCTCATCTCATACACATCGGAAAGACAATTTCAAAGAAATTATTTTTACTGTCTAAACTGAAAGCGGTCATTAATCTGAACACGCGTAAACTATTTTTCAATGGATACATCAAGCCCCACATTGATTATGCCTCAACAGTTTGGGATGGCTGTAGCGAGGTTCAGTTCAAGAAAATAAATTCGCTATACAGAAGAGCAGCCAAACTCATTATTCCTAGCTCATCTCTACCCACTGAGGCGAGGCTCGAGGCAGCTGGACTCCTTCCTCTTGACAAACACTTAGTATTTAACAAGTGCGTACTAGTGCACAAAGCTCTTAAGGGTAAGGCCCCCGGCTACTTATCGGAACTTTTTACTCTTACTGAGAAGAGATACAGCACCTCTCGGAGCAACCTGAGCATAAAACGGCCCCGCATTGATTTGTATAAATCCAGTTTGTCATACTCAGGTGGTTTCCTGTGGAATTCTATTCCTCTGCATCTACAACAAGTTCATTCCCTAGCTGCTTTTAAAGCAAAACTGTTCAAGCACTTATCCAAGGCAACGTAAATTTAATTATCTCGTGTTGTCTAACCATAATATATTTTTATTTCTTTTTATGCAACTATTATTTTTATTATACCATTTGCGTTCACGTGCCGTTTGTGAGGGTGCTTCCCGTATAGACCTGGTCAGGGGATGCAGTGCCGGTGCACAGTTTATTCAAACGATGTGCTTAGTATGTCATTCGAGTGAAAGTATATTTGTAGCGTGCCCCCCCGGGTGGGAGTGTCTGGGGAGGGCTCCCGCAAACGGATATTATGACAGGTGCAAACATCTTCGTATGGGTACCTGTACGTTTTGTTAAATCATTGTTGCAGTTTGTAGTGTTGTCGTAATTCGCATTAATTTCAGTTCGATGTTGTTTGTGAGTTTAATGTAGCTTTGCATGTTATTATATGTCAGTAGATGTAGCAAGGACAGATTGGAAGAAAGGCCTGTGCGCCTAATATCTCAATCCTTGATAAATAAAGTTTCAGTCAGTCAGTCAGTCAGTCTCTCTCTCTCTCTCTCTCTCTCTCTCTCTCTCTCTCTCTCTCTCTCTCTCTCTCTCTCTCTCTCTCTCTCTATCTCTCTCTCGTTCAAACACACACAAACATGCGCGCATGTCCAGGAGGAATAGATCCTCATGCGCATGAGGATCTATGCCTCTTGGAGATGTTTGGATCGCGCGCGCATGCACGCACTAACACACAAACACACATCGACGCGCTTTCAGAAGAGCATGCAAGTGACCCGTGTACATAGTATATCATGTAGCTAGGTAAAGTCAACCTGCTTTCACACAAATTATATCAAGACTGAAATTGTACCGTGAAGTTCTAGTTTTGTCACCATTTTCTCAAGCCTATGAAGCGAAAGTGAAACTCATATCACGTAAAATATTTATAAAAAAAATATTTAAAAACTAAAACTTACGTCATGACGAGTGACGTTTAACAAATCAATGACTCATTGGCAGATCTGCGAGACTTCTATCTATCTATCTATCTATCTATCTATCTATCTATCTATCTATCTATCTATCTATCTATCTATCTATCTATCTATCTATCTATCTATCTATCTATCTATCTATCTATCTATCTATCTATCTATCTATCTATCTATCTATCTATCTATCTATCTATCTATCTATCTATCTATCTATCTATCTATCTATCTATCTATCTATCTATCTATCTCCCGTAGTCTTGCCGACCGTTGGAGCACCACTGCTGATTTGGCAACCAGCTTCCTCCATTCCTCTCTGTTCTCTACCATTCTTAGCGTATCGCGCAGCTTCAGTCCTGTCCACTCTGAGATATTGTCCTCCCATCTTTTCCTCTGTCTTCCTCTCTTTCGTCCTCTTTGCACAGTGCCTTGCAGGATTGTTTTGGCAAGCCCTGCTGAACGCGTGACATGCCCATACCACTTCAGTTTGCGTTTTTTCACAATGGCTAATAGGTCTTCATAGGGCCCGATGGTTTGCCTGACTCTGCTTCCCACTTCCACGTTTGTGATGTGATCTCTGTATGAAATGCGGCCAAGCAGCCTTCGAAAACATCTCATTTCAGTGGCTTGTATCCTCCTTTCTAAGTCTGCTGTGAGGGTGCGAGACTTAACAGGAGATAATTCAACATCAGAATGAGGTCAAAGACAAAAGGTGGAGCGAGGACAGCTCTCATATAGAAGGGACTTTGTTAGATCTTGTTAAATATTCAGGTCGCCACATTGACAGACATCTTGAATATTTAGCATCTAATTAACTCAATCAGCCCGACGGCCGTATTTCCCAAATTTTGGAGGTGTCATCTAATGACTATGCGCCAGTTTCAGGAAATGGATCGACCATGATAATTAAGGGCTGTGCCAGATTAGTTTGGAGGGTAACAAGCGCCAATCTAATCTGGCACTACCCCTAAAATATCATTTCGCCCCATCTCCTGCTGTATTGGGTCAGGGCTGAATGGGTTAAGGTCATCATTAATAACGTATTTCTGAAGTCTTTCAATATTTCATCTAAATCACATGCCCTGGTTTATCATAATGTCGCTAACATTATCTTGGATCTTACATAATCTTATTTGAATTTTAAGAAAATGAGTACAAATTGTGTTGAATGTGTGTCGAATGACGTTAAAAGTTCTTTTTGTGTCCGACCACCGTGCCCTGCATCCCCGGATGGCTTATGCAACCACAATGGACGGCCATCTTGAACATATCAAAATGCTCAATAGTGACAGAGTGTCGTCAGTTGGATCTCTAATCTATAGGTCCCAACAAATTTAAAACCCCTGAGATTCATTAAGAAGTACATTTATTTTGTCTACAGTATTGAAAATACGGTAGACTTTAGGATGCGGCTGGTGGAAGCGCGTTACGTAGAATGCAAAGCATATAACAGGCGGGGGCTCATTGTCTCGCAAAGAAGTAACAATTAAAAATGACGTCACGTGCAGCCACTCTAACCTTGCTCTTCAATGTCGTTTTGGCGCGAAACGCCGTATGTGCGTATATGTGTGTGTGTGTGTGTGTGTGTGTGTGTGTGTGTGTGTGTGTGTGTGTGTGTGTGTGTGTGTGTGTGTGTGTGTGCGTGCGTGTGTGCGTGCGTGCGTGCGCGCGCGCGCGTATGTATGTAAACACGAGAATCTCCGATGTTACTGTAAGCACAAACTTGAAACGTATCAAACTACTTTATTAAGTGGTTGACTAAGAGAGCCTCCAAGCATATTTTAATTGGATGTCTTATTGATGAAAAGACCATATAAAGAAAATCGGTTGACCCAGATTAGAGTCCGCAATTTTGATTATATGCACTTGAAATTTCGCATATGACTAGTTTGTAGAAAAGCGTCAGTGTTGTATACAATGTTCGGCCTAATTGACGCAAAACACCAGTACGTCAGTGTCTTACATGTCCGAAGACAGTCTCTCTACTTTTGTATGATATTTGCGAACGTATTGTGGAAAAGGTGGAATATGCATGCAAGCTCATACAGTGGTAATAGGCCATTCCACCCTTATCTTCAAAATGGCTGTGGCTACTCCAGCCCAGATAACGAATAACCGCGTGTCCGCCGCCTGTGTTTGTGTGTGCCATTCTACCTTTTGTGTTTGTGTGTGCCATTGCCTTGCGGATTAGGCTGGGAGGCGGGGGTGGGGGTGGGGTGGGGTGGGGTGGGGGGTATTATTGGGAGATACTGAATGAGTTCGTAATCCAGCGTTGTACTTCTTCAACTTTTTCAATAATAATTAATCCCTTTTTGCATGTTTTGGAGCCACTATTTACTCCCACCAAACAGCCAACCCTGGAAGAGGCTATGTGGAACAAAACAGTCAGCTCTGGAAGAGCTTGCCTTTAGGATGAGTGACGTGAAACATCAAATTCCTCATAGTGTACACAGCGTCGTGAGACTAGTAATGCCATGACGTGAAACTTATAGTGACGTTATTTTGCTGCTCGTGCTATTCTTCTTCAATCTTCGTTAGATTTCCTGTCGCTACGCCAGCCCACAGAGCGTACTAATGGCGGGAAGCGCTGTATTTCCGTCTTTATTTGTGTGCGCCGACGTGTGGATCATAGGTAGGCTTCGAGAGGAGAGAAATGGATCAGAAGAATAAGCTTTAAAATATGAACAACTCTGGATGTTTCTAAAAGAAAAACGCACGTGAGCTCCAAACAATACGGTAGACTTTGGGATGAAATCCTCATCTTGTTTTAGGTTATGCTACAAATCACTAAATGGCAACTAGACTACATTCTTTCTGCCTTCTCTTCCCACTTCCCGCCTCCACTCCCTCCCCCTTCCCCTTCCCTCCCCCCAACCTCAATTTAAAAAAAAACAAATAATGAATGAATAAACAAACGAACGCACAAACAAGCGAATGATTGAATAAATGATTGAAACAATGGATGAATGAATGTATCAATCAATCAATAAATTAATGAATGAATGAATCAATCAATCAATCAATTAATCAATCAATCAAGCAATCAAGCAATCAAGCAATCAATCAAATAATAAAACTATCAATCAGTTAATCAAGCAATCAGTCAATTAGCCAAACTGATCACCCATCCATCTATCCATCCATCTGCGCATTTCATCTTTCCATCCCAAAACCTGATTATGATCTGTACGTAGCAGTAGCAAATTACGTTTCTTAATTTTTCGCTAATTCAACACAAAAACCCCACCCGTCCAAGAAACATGGGTACAAAGTGGTGTCAGCAAGAAACGTAAATCCTAATGAGCCACCGCAATCGCGGGGGGGGGGGGGGGGGTGGCGGGGGGGGGGGGGCGGGGGGGGGGGGGGGGGGGGGCGGGGGCTCGTGAGGAGCTATGTTTCTTGCAAGTTGATCGTGTTAACTGACATACCACAGCTTCAGAAAAGTTGACCGCTTGTTTGCTTGCAAAGTAGCACGACCTGCCCAACTCAAGTGGAAACGAAGCTGGACAAGTAGCGGGCGTTGTAACGGGCGTTGTAACTGGCGTTTTAACTGGCGTTGTAACGGGCGTTGTAACGGGCGATGTAACGGGCGTTGTAACGGGCTTTGTACCTAAAGATAAAGGTTAACCCTATAGTGCCGACAAAATTTGAACACAGACAGACAGACCTACTAAACTGATAGATCCAGTTCTTTCATAGTCGATCCATCTTTACGTCGATCTGTCGGTTCAACCGCCAATCAGTCAATAAATTTATTGATCACTGAGTCAATCCGTTAATCATGTAGTCCATCAATTAATGTGAAAAACACGATTTTTGTTTTAATTACGTTAAAATATCACTTTTCACCCCAAAATGCTCTTTTTTAATTTCCATACTAGGGCAGATATGTACTACATGAACAATGTGACGCATGAAGCCAGTTGTGCTACTTACAGTACCAGTGGCGGCAGGCGCAAGAGTGTTAATGTCTGACAGTGAAAATGTGCGCTAAAATTCCTTATCCTGTCACGGGGCTCATATTTTATTTATGAAATCTTCACTCATTCAACGATCAAAAGTAACAACAATGCAAGGAATGTGAATACAAACTTGTCTCAACAAGAGGCATAGATCCTCATGAGCCCCCGCAGTCGCTGGGGCTCATGAGGATCTAAGTCTCTTGCAGCTGAATCTCATCTACCTTTTCTCGACTGTGAAGGGGTGATTAATATACCTGTGGGGTTTTCCAGCGTGGAGACTCGGGCCTTCAGATCCGCCAGAGAAATCTGAACGTCTTTATTTACGTTTTCTAAACGTCTCACACGCCTCCTAAGTCTTCGGACGACCTTTCTCATATAGGGCATACTTCTGCAGCTGCAGTCGCTTCCACATCCGGTGCTGGGAGCCTGACTTCCGCTTGAAGGAGCGGCGGTGATGACAGCTCCGGTATCCTTCTTTCGCTGCAGGCTACCGAGCAAGGCATCTGAAGTCAGTGTCAAGGCCAAGACGCCGAGAAGAAGAAGAGGAAAAGTGGGCATGGCGTCAGGTTCTGCAAACACGTATACCTGCTGTAGGATATGAAATACGGTCGATGTTGTGGTGATGGTGGGAGAGCAAAAGGCAGAAGAGAAAGCTGAGAATGAAGAAGAGAAAACAATTCCTCACACACATCTTTATTTCTCACAAACCAGATAGGTGAGGCTAGCGCTGGCAGAATTGTACACAAACCAAGGGGAATCACTCAGCGCTGGACAGACAAACAGTTAGATCCCCTGCCCCCGCCTATCAGGCACCCAATCGCCAGCCCACAGAGAAATACTGACGCAGGTATAGAACAAGACGATTATCTACATCCTCAAAAAGGATGCATCAGGTCTCGCTTATACCCCATGTCTTTCTCCGGAACTTAGGAAGTAGGCAGGAGAAACATAAATACACATACACGAAGGTGCATTACTATATGTGGTCGGGTAAATACCCTGATTTCCTACAGTAGATGCACGGAACATTACACAACAATGTAACGATACAAATTTGCCTCGAGTTATAGATACTCACAAACCAGCTAGGTGAGGCTAGCGCTGGCAGAATTGTACACAAACCAAGGGGAATCACTCAGCACTTGACAGACAAATATTTAGATCTTTCTTTGCTGCCTTTGAGCGTAAAAGCTGTATCACACACGTGTCATACAGCTTGAGCGTATCGCCCGTGTGTGATACAGATCTGGTGCGTTTTCGGCCACGCGTGCACAAAATTGTATTGTACAAAGTCTGGTCAACAATAAGGTGCGGGCACACGCCACATTGAAACTTGACCTACATTAACCTCACGTACACACACAAGTCATTTTATGTGACGACTGGGACTATGGCATCATATACTGCGCAATTACGGCATCAGGTTGGAACATTTGTCTGGCATCCAAAAGTATTGTCGCTACATTACAAAGTAAATGACGTCAACATCGTTGCCAAGACACGATGGCGGCTTTGTTGTAGCTAGGCGTGTGCCGAAAACCAGATCACATCGGATTAGTGCAGAGAAAATAATAGGTGAGTAAGAAATAGATTCTTACATCGGTGGATAAAGTTTTAAGACCACGAGAGTGAGATTCGCAGTATCATCTAAACACCAATGTATGAATCTATAATACTACCTTCTATTGGCAATACAACGAACGTCGTGCTTTCACAACACTGGACTTCCTCAGTTACTGCCTTATATCTTCATAGAGCAAAGCACATATCGAGCAAAATCCAGACCAAACAGCGTGTCAAAGGAAAAAGAAACACCTTTAGGCTATGTACCAATTGCAAGAGATGAATTGAAAGTAATAATTCAAGGGTAGTGCCAGATGAGCCTAGCAGCGTTATGTGCCAAGCTCGTCTGGCACTATCCTTGAAATATCATGATAAATCCATCTCCTGCTGGAGGGAGTTGGGGCTTAATGGGTCAAAAAAGCCAAATCCAGACCAAAAGGTTACTGCCAAGAGAGTAAAATGTGCCACAGTGTCAGCGTAAGCTCACACTTCCGATCACGATTATATCAGTTGTATGTAATTGTCTGTATGTCCATTGTGAACAAGGATTGAAAACCTTTATTTTCTTTAACTCATTCTACTCCAGACACACCACAGCAAGATGAGGATCGACCATGATAGTTCAAGGGTGATACCTTAATACCTTCGCGCCTATGGGCGCCAAGCCATTCTGGCATCGCCCTTGAACTATCATGGTCGAGCTGTGTCCTGCATTGCAATGCAGTCTTCAGAGAACAACGGCAAAATTTGGGGATTTCAGTGATGGGGTAGAATGAGTTTAAATAACACAAGATTCTTTAAAATGCCATAACAAAGTCCCTTTTTAAGGGTGTTTGAACCCCCCCTCCCCCCCCCCTTCCGTTGTTTTATTGTTGTCGAATGGTGAGAGCCTTATAACACACACGCGCCTTATCTCTACCCCTCCCCCCCTGTCCCCCCCCCCTTTCCGCTCCCAGCTTCTCGAGTTTTCGGTTCCTGGAAGTAAGGTCTAGCGTCGGGGAGGCCTTTTGAATTAGGTTTGTAAAGCGCTTAGACCATATTTTAGGATAAGCGCTATATACGTAGCCATTATTATTATTATTATTATTATTATTATTATTATTATTATTATTATTATTATTATTATGCTGAAGGTCCAAAACAAAAAGTTGGACACCCCCCCCCCCCCCCCAACCGAGGTAACTGATCCCCTTATACGTGTGTCTTTTTAAAAAGAAGGGTTAAAATCCATTTTGAAAATAAACATAAAACAAGTACATTAAATATTAACACATTCAGCCCCAGGACCGAAATCCCCAAATTTTGATGTTACCCTCTGAAGGCCTGTATTACAAGTCTAGAGACAGATCGAGCATTTTAGTTGAAGGGTGGTGCCTGAGTAGCTTGACAGATACGGGCGCCAAGCTATTCTGACAGCACCTGTGAAATGTCATGCTCCATCCATGTCTTGCTGTGATGTGTCGGGGCTGAATGAGTTAATACATAATATTGTCTTCTTTCTGACTCTTTACACACGTTCTCATTGGCCTAGCTCTATTGGCTTTTCCCCCCATTATTAGCTATGTTCGCCCGTTCTCAAGGCAAAGGCAGTCTACATATCATACCTTGGTAACACTTGACAAGTAAACTCAGCTTATCACGTTTTGATGACAGCGTACTCATTGTCCCCAAACGCATCTTTGGCCAATCACATATTTCCAAGTACAAACATACCCTTACCTTCATTCCGTCCAACCTCTTTGCACAAAAATGTTGATAAATGAACAATTGAGAGGGTTTTACACACACACACACACACACACACACACACACACACACACACACACACACACACACACACACACACACACACACACACACACACACACACACACAAACAAGCACGCACGCCCGCACGCACACACACACACACACATACACACACACACACACACACACACACACACACACACACACACATACTCACACACACACACACACGCACACACAGAACTGTATGTATCCGTTATGTGCTGCCAGTGGTTCCAATTAGATATACAAACATTAACTCATTGGAGACGGGCCTCATGCGGATACGCGGCGAATAGCCGCGCATGCGTATGCGGCACGTATACAGTGAGTTAACTCAAAAAGTGGATAAGTTAGACAATATCAACTACAGAAATTTCAAGCAAGGACAGCGTTATATACTGACAATAGTAGAAAAAAAAAACTGAGGGGATTATGCAACAAAATAACTATATGCACGCAGTCTATATGACCTTTATTTTTTTAATTCATTTTATTTATTTATTTATTTATTTATTTATTTATTTATTTATTTATTTATTTATTTATTTATTTATTTTTAGTGTGCTTAATTAGTCAATATCTTAGAGAGGCATTGTCATTCGTATGCAAATAAGTACCAAACGGAGAAAGAAACACGCTTAGAAAAGAGAGTTACAAAGAATTTTTGCAACTGTCTTTTCTGAGCGTGTTTCTTTCTCCGTTTGGGTACTTCGTTGCAATTTACACGCTTGGCAGTCACCTTTTTGGTCTGCATTCGTATGCAGATCGCGCGAGACTGACAGTCGAAAGCACTTAGATTTGCATCCTCTGAATTTCTAGGTCACAAGTACTCAGCTTGCGGTTCTTGCTAGGGTATATTTAGGGCTTATTTATATTCTTAAAGTTGAAGAAAAAGTCGTTGCTGTAGATCTCGACTTTACCTCTGACAACGAACTCCCTGATCTGACAAGAGAGGTGAAAAGAGCCTATTTCGTATTACAACTTTTTATATATCAAATATTTCATAAACTGTTTGGTAATTGTCTTTTCTAAGCATGCTTTTTTCTTCGCTGAATTGTTCGCTGCGAATTAACATAAAAATTGCTAAGCCTCCACACAGTGCACGTCGCCTTTCTTGTGTCAACCGACCTATACTTGCTGTCTACTGCTCGGGCGCCAGAGCGCTGTAAAATCAATTCCAAGACAAATTAACCCCTTCACTGCCGAGAAATTGTGAGCGCAACCTAACTGCAAGAGGCATAGATCCTCATGAGCCCCCTCAGTCGCGGGGGCTCATGAGGATCTATGCCTCTTGCTGAGACCACTTTTGTTCCCCTGTCCATTGCGGCTTTTGGTCGTTCAGGGAACACGGAACTGAGAAGCAACACATGCACGTCCGCTGGCAGGGGAGGGGTTAACAACACATTACAGAGTTGCCTTTATTTGAAAACGTTCTGATTTTTCAGGGTGGCCCTTGCTAACGGATTTTGAGCAGTGTACTTACTTTTAATTGCAGATATTATCAGACTGAAATGCAGACTTTTGAAGAATCGCTTGACTGATGCAGCGTAGTCTGGGCTTTGTTCCCTGGGCGATCGGCTTGCCGTCAAATTCGTGTTTAAATAGTTTTCCTGGTCGGTCCTTTTTTGTCCTTCTTGCTGGTGTTATCACCTGAGGATCAGTTACCTGCAAACTGAATGCCCACGCCCACGTGCATGTCGGCTGTTAGTATATTGGACACGTTTAGTCCGGAGGAATACCAAGAACGAACAAAATGATGTCACAAGGGATAGCCCGGCTTGTTCCATAAGCAAGGACAAGACTCCAAACATCTCCAAGAGGCAGAGATCCTCATGTGTCCCCCCCCCCCCTCACCATAAGCTCCTCCTGGTGATAAGATAAGATAAGATATAAGAGATAAGAGATAAGATAAACTTATTGCCAAAATGCATAAACATTAGGATTTTTTTTTTTACGGCGTAACTGACGAGCGTCCATATTCAGATCAACACATAAAACATACATACATCACAATCAAGCAGATTGAAAAATACCAAACCACACATAATTATCTATAGCAGTTATTGTGCTAAGTATGCACACACATCTAAGTAAGTAAAATAAAATAAATCTGACAAGGGGTTAGTTTGTTTGTGATGTTCGGAGTGTTGTCTATACGTATTGTCCAAGCTGATTACTTGCCGTGATTTTACTCTCGTTCGTTGCTGGGAGTCTTTCGTTAAAAACCAAACCTCATGCGGGTTGGTTGCCTGTGGTAATTTTATCCAAACCACGGGGCGCCAGCGGACAGGTCGTGATCTGCTTAAAATCTATAAGAATTTGTTTCGCTTCAGTTGTTGATTTCAGGTGAGGTTTTGTTACCTGTGCACCGAACGCACACGTGCATGTAAGCATCTGTTATGCTTACGCTGAACGACTCCCAAAAATGAACCAGCGCGAAATCAGGCGTGAGCGAAATCAGGCGTGAGAAACAGCTTGTAACATGATTGTTGACAAGACTCCAAACACCTCCAAGAGGCATAGATCCTCATGAGCCCGAAGGGCTCATGAGGATCTATGCCTCTTGGAGGTGTTCGGAGTGTTGTTTATGCTTAGGGTAGACGCTGGGTATCCGCTGTGATTTGCTCTCGCTTTCTGTTAGGAGTCGTCTGGCGTAAATGTAACAATAACTATTGTTTTCAGCGGCGGGTCCGTTAAGTGTGTGTGTGTGCGTGTGTCTTGCAGAATCCGTTGTTTCTCTGGTTTTATGACCCCTTCCACTCCCACTCTTTATTTGTAAATCGCTTAGAGTTTATTTAAGGATAAGCGCTATATAAGTAGCCATTATTATTATTATTATTATTATTATTAAGTCTGGGGACATTGTAGCCAAACCACAAAGCGCCAGATAAGAGATACGTAATAGACCTTTCGAAGCGTGTTTCTTTCTTTGTTTGCGATTTTCTTTTACGACGTACGTAACAAACATAAGTGGCTCCACATTTTTCGTTACCATTTCTTCCTTTTGTATTATTATTATTATTATTATTATTATTATTATTATTATTATATTATCGTTATTATTATTATTATTATTATTATTATTATTATTATTATTATTATTATTATTATTATTATTATTATTATCATTATTATTATTATTATCATTATCATTATCATTATTATTATCATTATCATTATCATCATTATTATTATTATTATCGTTATTATTATTATTAATATTATCATCATCATCATCATCATCATCATCATCATCATCATCATCATTATTATTATTATTATTATTATTATTATATTATTTATTTATTTTTGTAGTGCGAGATGAATTGCACGTAATTTTCAATGTCCAGTATCCGTCTGTCCGGCACATTTCTGTCAGTTTTGTTTCTCGTGACCCAAGACATGTCGCTGTAATGCAGACGAGCAGTTGGTTGGCTGTTGCTAGCTTGGAAGATTTCCCTGCAACTGGGACCAAAAGCTTAGAACACTCTCCGCCCCCTCTCCCCCCAAAACACACACACACACACACACACACACACACACACACACACACACACACACACACACACACACACACACACACACACACACACACACACACACATTTCCCTGATTCCCTGATGCGCACCTGCTTTTAGTAGTTTTCGTGTCTTGTAGATAGCCATTATTAACTCATTCGAGACGTGCCGCCTCCGGATACGCGGCTTATGCCGCGTACCCGGAGGCGGCACGTCTCGAATGAGTTACCATTTCATAACAACGAATCTACCTATTCATACACAAAGCAATACGTAAGAGATATAGCAAAAAACGGTAATAGCTATATACAAGCAAGCACGTCCACACAAACACTCATCAGCACGCACGCATCAAGCACAGACACAATACGCTCTGCTCATTTTTATACAAACCACCTGCATTGACACACACGCAGTCGACAGTGAAGTAACCTAAGCAATGGGGGAATCTGATTGTAATGTCGAAATTTGGAATTAAATACACAGTAAACGCGTTTTAATGCAGAGTGTCGCAGCAGGCTGATATTCAAATAGCCAACTCGTATTTTTCCGGTCGATCCCGTCAATCAATAAAATGTGTATCGTCATTGTTGTTGCCGTCAGGAGTGGATAGGATTTCTGTCATTGGAGTGGGGTCCAACTTTGTTTCGGACATCTACTGAAAAAGAAAACTCAAAACAACAGAGATGCAATACAGCGTATCTTCCTGAAAACAAACCAGGGGGTCAGGTGGGTGGGTGGGCGGAAGGGGGGTCGGCGTGCAGTTTTGTGCGGGAGGGGTGGGGGTGGGGGGCTGGTGAGGGTTGGACGGAACAGTACGGAGAGAAAAAATTACATTCACTTAACTCATTAAAGGTACTCCGCATCAATAAATGCGGAGGTGCCCTATAGCGTTGCCACTGGCAATTTATGTGGGGCGCTTTAATTGGGCTCAAACCCCTTGTTATGCATCTCTCTCTCTCTCTCTCTCTCTCTCTCTCTCTCTCTCTCTCTCTCTCTCTCTCTCTCTCTCTCTCTCTCTCTCTCACTCTCTCTCGCTCTCTCGGGCCACCAATAGTTTTCTCATACATTGTAGAATCCTTAATTTGCATTTATAATCTCTGTATCCAGCAATAACACTTTTCCTAACGAACTTTAATATGCTAAAGTAATTCCACTTTCAAAAACAAAAGATCGTTGTGACCCTAATATTTATCGGCCTATTTCTTTATTATCTGTTTGTCCAAACCACTGGAAAGGCATAAACACCTGCTCGCTTACCTAGAAAACCGTAAGATCCTTCACCCTTTTCAATCCGGATTTCGCCCGCAGCATTCATGCCACGCAGCACTTATACGCCTTGTTGACACATGGTTCGAGAGTATGAATAAGTCACAGTTAATATGAGTAGTCTAACTAGATTTTAAGAAAGGTTTTGATTTGATTGACCACACTATTCTGACTGTTAAGCTTTAAAAATACCTTTATAACGGAGACGCAGTTGCTTTTTTCACATCTTACCTTACTAAAAGAAAACAAAAGGTTCTTTATCATGGCTCATACTCCTCTCTTAAAAACACGTAAGCTAAGGTGTGCCCCAAGGGTCTGTACTGGGCCTCCTGCTGTTTTGCTTATTTATTAATGATTTGCCTCTACATATTATTTGCCAAGATGGACAATGCGACTTTTTTGCTAACGACACCTCAGTTCGTGCTACTAGTAAGATATACAGGTAATTTCTGACAACTTACAACAAAGTCTTCATGAAATATCAGCTTGGTGTATAAACAATTCTATGGTTGTTCATCCAGTCAAAATTTTAAATCGATGGTAGTCGCCACGCGCCCAAAACAGCAGATAACGACTCTATTACTTAACCTTTCACTTAAAGTTAGTCAGGTATAACAGGTAAACGAACATCGGGTACTAGGGATTACAATCGACAGTCAGCTAAAATGGCAAGCTCTTACAGAGGCCTTTTTTATGCAAAATGGTAGCAAAAAATCTCTTATGTTATCAAAACTGAAATACTGAATCATTCGATTCGATTAGTTCGGGGTTTAACGTCCACGGCATCGAAGTGATAATTGACGGCCCTGACGGGAGGGTTATGGGGTAGAGGGAAATCTATTGCCTATGGAGTACGACCTGAACACTGATCAATTCAGGCGCACTGCAGCTGTGTCACTTTGATTTACAAGGACCTTTCGACGGACATGCTATGGAACAAACACGTCTTTTTTCCCCTGGATTGCGAGTCCAGCTACCGGGGCCGGGATGGGGACTCCAACTAACGACCCGGCGATTTCCTTTGCTCTCTTGCTCCGACGCTTAACCGCTTGAGCTGTTTCGGACAAGCATACTGATTCAGATACCCGTAAACTATTTTACAACGCTCACATACGTTCTCCCGTCGATTACGCGTCAAAGGTATGGGATGAATGTAGTGAGGTCCATTTAAAGAGACGCAATTCCCTACACAGACGGGCGGCCAAAATAATCTGCCCTAAACCACACATAAACACAGAAGAAAAGCTCATAAAAGCAGGTCTCCTGCCTTTTTATGATCATTTGAAATATAACAAAGCAATCTTTATGTTAAAAGCGTACGTAATGTACTCGACCGTGTCCTCACGCAATACTGTGCAGTGCGCAAAAACTATATTAATACGCCCGCTGTAGATCTGTGTGTTAAGTTCTTCATGAACTTAGACTATGGAACACGAGTTTGTGGACAGATACATTACCGCCATTTTCAGCTGTTTGAGTGGCATAGATACTCTTATATCTGGATATTTAAGAATAACCTTTGATTGACATTGCTGTATCGGGACACTGTGCGTGACATTGTGTGCACAGTACATAATTATCTCAGCCACAATAGTCCTGTAGTGACAATTTTAAGAACTATTCTTTGCTTTCTTGTTTTTCATTTTTATGTGATCTAACATCTCTGTCGTTATTTATTATTTATACCCCCCCCTCCCCCCCCCCCCAAAAAAAAAAAAAAAAAAAAAAAAGAAAAAGCCGTTCGCATGAACAGAACACAGTAACCTTCAAATTGGGCTCTATAACATATACCATCTTTTTAACAAGGTGACTGATTCCCACGTATTCAAAACAAGACTGAACCATTCCACCTGTTTGATCTTAGTGAAACAAAACTTAACTCTGACATAAACGATGAGGCCATTCACGTATCACTCGACGCGACCCGTGTGTACCTGGTCAGACTGGGCTTGCTGTTTACATCCATAACTCAATCCAACACTGCGTGAGGCGTGAGGACCTTGAAACTTCAGACGTTGAGCGAATTTGGCTAGAATTTATGTGTCCTAAAACTAAACCAGTCTTTATAGGCTTCTGCTATCGTAATCCCTAAGTCATTTTCGACTGGCATGACGATTTATTGCATGTAGTAGAAAATGTTGGCTTTCCTAACGGCGACGTGTTGCTACTAGGTGATTATAACATAGATAGGCTGAAGCCCCATGTTTTATGGGATTGCATCACCTCACAAACTGACATAGAACAGTTAGTCTCGTCCCCTACCAGGATCACATCAACAACAGCAACACTCATTGATCACATTACACACCCACCGCCCCTTTAGTGTATCCAATGTTAGTGTTTTTGATCTTAGCATCAGCGATCACTTTCCAGCTGTGTGTTCATGGTCAACAAAACTGCCAGTGCATTCTAAACACGGACACACGACAATAACGTATCGATCTTTCAAAAGGTTGCATCAGTCGGCCTTTCTATCAGACCTCAATCAAACTCAATTTAATGTCGTGCAGAACAAAACCGACCTTGAGAAAGCTTTGGCTGATATTTTAAAAACTTTTTACCAGCGTGATTAAACACGCTCCCTGTTGACAAAAGCGGGTAAAAAAACCCCACACATTACCGCCTTGGCTAACGCAAGAAATAGTCCAAGCCATGAAATTAAGAAATGACTTACTCATGCAAAATCAGTTTGACGAATATATAAAAAAACAACGCAACCCCGTCAAGTCGATGGTCCGCAGGGCTCAGAAGTCTCTCTTTGAACGTTTGAATAAAGAAGACCGAGATAAAAAATTAATCGCGTCACCTGAGGTAGCAACATGAACTCGACAGCCATTCCTTCTAGCATTACTGCAGACACATTTAACAAACATTTTTTCGTCTGTCGCTGAGTCAATCGCACCCTCTAATGACAAACAGCTAATACACATGCCTTGACACACTACTTAACTTCTGTAAGCTAAAGACTGATGAAAACAAACCTTCACTATACCGCCTCTAGCGGTGTATGAAGAAGGAAATCTAATCGGGTCATTGGCAAACAAAAAATCATCTGGTCCAGACGAGATTAGCCCTAAAATCCTCAACCTTTCCCTTCCCTATATAGTAGAATCCTTGACACATATTATAATGTATGCATGGAACAAAACATTTTTTTTCCAGCTGAACTGAAGCAAGCGAAGGTTATACCTTTACCGAAATCAAAAGATCTAACAGATGTTAATAATTACAGACCCATTTCCTTTTTATTCAGCTTAGCTAAACCTCTCGAGAGACACATACAGATACACCTCTACCAGTATTTTGAAAACCGCGGTCTTCTGCACATATTCCAGTCCGGCTTTTGCCCAACATACTCAAGCCACACATGACTAGCTAGACTTGTTGATACATGGCTATACTTCCATGAATAATTCTCAAATAACTGGTTCAATCTTTATCGACATTAAGAAGGCTTTTGACCTTGAAAACCGCGACATTCTTTTATTGAAATTTCAAGCATAATTATCTCTGAAACTCAGATTACGTCTTATTTTTTAGATCCTATTTGAGTGGAAGAAAAACGTACTATTAAATGGATCCTACTCCTCGTATGGTATTGTCAAAAGTGGAGTGCCTCGGGGCTCTGACCTAGGGCCACTGCTGTTTTGTATTTTTTTTATTAATGATCTTCCGCTGAATCTTAGTTGCGGGCATGTTTCCTGCGACATGTTTGCGACACGACTGCACACTGTACACGCCTGACAAAAACGTATCCACAATAAGCTCACGTCTGCAGACAATCTTAAAAGAAGTCTAAGTCTGATGTAATTCCAACTCCATGTGTCTGAACCATACAGAAACAGAATGCATGGTTATAACCACACGACAGAAGCACCAGCTCCGCCCACTCTCTCTCAATCTCTGTGTATATAGCAGCCCAATTGAGCAGGTAACACGTCACCGCCTGTTGGGGGTCACTTTAGATGATCAGATTATATGGCAACTGCATATTAACAGTGTGTGTAAAAAGGTCTCCGGGAATCTGTATATGTTGTCAAAGTTGAAAACAATTACTGACACAGATACGAGTCTTCCTTTCTACAATGCTCATATCACGTCGCACATTGACTATGCATCAACAGTGTGGGATGGTTCTAGTCATGTACATTTGAAGAGTGTGAATTCCCTACATAGGCGAGCTGCTAAACATGTATTTTCTAATCCGGAGCTCTCAACCGACCAAACGCTCAAGGCACTGAACATACTACCTCTAAAAGATAACTTTCTGTTCAATAAGGCTGTGTTAATGTACAAGTTGTATAAGCAATCATGTCCTATGTATCTGAGTTCCTTTTTCTCAAGGAAATCCCACGAAACTTCTACGCATGGACAACAATTCAGGGTTTCTCTCCCTCCTATTGATTTATGCAAAACCAGTTTGTCCTACTCAGAAAGTTCATTCTGGAATTCTATTCCAGCAGTAATTCGAACTGCAAACACGCTCAACACCTTTATGGATAGCCTCGTTAAGGACCTGTAATCTTTGACATAATGTAGTCGTCACAGTACTGAGATCATTCTTCGCAGGATATGGCGTGTCTGTGTGTGTGTGTGTGTGTGTGTGTGTGTGTGTGTGTGTGTGTGTGTGTGTGTGTGTGTGTGTGCGTGTGTGCGTGTGTGTCTGGTGTGTGTGTTTGTATTTTTATCCTAATCTATATAAACAATCCTATTTTATACAAAGTGACGTTTCACGGGTCACATACTATTTTTCTCGTGTGAAAAATTAGAAATGCAACTTTCACAGCAACCAATGAACAAAGAAACAGACGCAAGAACAAACGAACGAACGAACGAACGAACAAACGAACGTGCGGACCACTAACAACCAATTTTAACCCTTTTCATCTGGATACACAACTGCTTGAAATACATTTGACTATGATAGTTCAAGGGTGGTGCTAGAATAGATTGGCGCCTGAGGCGCCAAGCTATTCTGGCACCACCCTTGAACTATCATAGTCCAAGGCCTCAGGCGCCAAGCTATTCTGGCACGAACGGACGAACCATCCTATGAACCAATATTAACCCTTTTCATCCGGATACACAACTGCTCGAAATAAATTTGACTATGATAGTTCAAGGGTGGTGCTAGAATAGCTTGGCACCTGAGGCGCCAAGCTATTCTGGCACCACACTTGAACTAAAATGGTTGATCTACCGCCTAATGTGTAACCTAGCCTTCATAAGACAATAAACACATAAATATGAAACATATTTAAACACGCCGAGTTTAATTCCGGTATTTGTTTAGTAATTAGAATGGAAATCATATTTTTGAGTTTACTGTGTGTGTGTGTGTGTGTGTGTGTGTGTGTGTGTGTGTGTGTGTGTGTGTGTGTGTAGATTGACCATGATAATTTAAGGGTAGTGCCAGGTTAGCTTGGCACATGAAGGCGCAGAGCCAATCTGGCTCTATCCTTGAATGATCATGGTCAATCCATCTCCTGCTCATGGGTGTCTCTTCAAGACTATGTACCAGTTGTGGGAGCTGGATCGACCGGGATAATTCAAGGGCAGTGCCAGATTAACTAATCTGGCAATAACATTGAGTTATATTATGGTCGATTCAAGGAAGACATTGAAGGAGTTGCAGGAACTGAGTAGATTGAGCGTGATAATTCAAGGGTAGTGCCAGATTAACAACCAGTCAGTTGAAGGTGTCAGTGTCAATCATGTCTTGAATTTGATGCAGTCTCGTGAAGCCAGACCGAAAAGTCTGACCCAACAAGTCCAACGTGCTCGAGTCAACGCCAGCCTATTTGGCCAGCCGAATACAGCAGTGCCTGTTTCATGAACCCCGTTGCGGCCACTGTAGGTCGACTGTTGCAGTCAGACGGTCGGTGAAATGAAATGAAATGAAACTTTATTTCTCAAGGATAAGTGATTAGGTACCTTCAATGACCATCATGTGCTTGCTAAGCTATAGCACGCACATAAACACACATACACACACATAATTTTATATATAAAAAGTATACATAATAGTGAAAAGTCTATATAGAGAAAGTATACATAATAATGAAAAGTGAGATGTAGAGATACGATGCCGTGGGTTTTGTAGTTGTGTGAGGGAGTAAATTGTTTATGTTGCAAAATGAGGTTTGTTATTTGAGGGTGTGGTTTGTGTTTCTAAAAAATGTTTTGGTTGTGTTGTGGTTAAAATGTATTTTTTGTGTTGTGGTTCCGGGGTGATGTTGTTGAGGGTCATGTCTAGTGGCCATTTCTAGGTCCCATGTATTTGTGCGCGACTCAGTGTGGGTCTGCAATGTATTCGTGCGCGACTTAATAATTGTGCACATGCACAGAAATTTGTTTTGATAATTTGAATTCTTAGTGCAATCAATTAAAGTGTATTTCAGTTTTTAACTCGCAAATTGCCCAGATGTTATCAATAACATTACAAGTCTTTGCATTGTTGGGCGGCTTGATTGCTCGGGCCCTTTTTCTTCGATAAAAGCGTATTTTAGGACATATCTATCACATTGGTAATGAAGAAAATATGGGGTCCCGAACAAAATTTGGCACTTCAGGTCGATTGAGTGGACGTATTCAATACTAAATCATGCAAGCGATGTATGACTTCCAGCAGATCATTGTTGGATACGCGATGAGAAAGTTTATCTATAAGTAATTACATGCAGTTGTCAATGCTCGGTAACCGCAATGGTGCAGCGGCACGTTACTTTATCGGCACTAAGGTAACCCAAGTTCGAACCCCGTAGATGTCGGTCGGTTTGCACGAACTTTCGAGAGAATTGTTCTAGCCCTCCTGCGGTCGGCGGCACATCATTTAACGCTTCACCCGATGTCTCGTCTCAGAACGCGCTCATCTCACCGAGTCGCTGTTCAGCAACGCGGCAAAGTTCCTGTCGCAAGTGCACGCGGTTTTCCGCCTCGAGTCGTAATGCTCTGGTGCTGTGCCGTGGGGACTTGGGCGGTTGTTGGTTTCGGGCGAAGGTTTGAAAAGAAAAAGAAGCTTGTTCCTCACCGAGTCTCGCCTTTATCTTTTGGTCCATCGAAGGGTAGGTGGCTGATGATGTGCATATCCTTTACCGAGCCCCACAGACCGTACGCTGCAATGACTTGCGGCTGGTTTGTTGTGGTGTCTTGGAGCGATCACTCCTGTATGCTCCCAGAGACGAATGGCAGAAGAGATTGCGTGGGAAGGTGATGCATTCTTTTTGATTATACCAGTAGTCATATGATTGTCTTTCGCGGCACGCGACGGAAATTACTCGGCAGCCTACGGGCCGGACAAGGTACGGTGCGATGCGAAGCTGGTGGGTTTGCTCGTGTGGTTGTCACAAGCAAGCTCCGAGGGTCGGTCGGCTTGCACGAGCTAGCGAGAGAATGGTTCTGTGCGGTCGGCGGCACATCATAAAACTTTACTTTGAAAAAAATAAGCGTGTTCAAAGCAGGCGTTGTCATAACAATGGTGCATTGAATAATGAAATAGCGTAGAAAATGGAAAGGGCCACCCGCAAAACTTGAATTTTTTTTTTTAAGTGAAGAAAATGTAAAAAGACCTGCGTGAAACATCGGCGAACAAAAAAAGTAAACGTTATTCGGTAGGGGTAAAATAGGGTGATGTCAAAAAGTGTATGCCCAGTGGTTGTGCTGGGGCGTGGGGTTGGTAAGGAATCAGGTTGATAGCGAAGAAATGAGACAGTCAACATGCTGTTTTTATTTTATTTTTTATTTTTATTTTAATTTTTTATTTATTTATTTATTTATTTATTTATTTATTTTTTTATTTTATTTTATTTTATTTTATTTATTTATTTATTTATTTTTTTTTTTTTTGGGGGGGGGCGGGGGTTATTGTTCTTTGTTTTTTTTTTTTTTCGTATTTTGTGCATGGCAAATGTGCAGCTGGTAGGGCTGTAGTGGTTTTTTTTTTTTTTTTTTTTTTTTTTTTTTTCTTCTCTTCTTCTTCTTCTTTTGATTGGATTGAAAAATTAGGGGATGAATGGGACTGACTAAGGCTAAAAGACTTGACAGTACAGAAACGGCACTGTGTTCAGTGGCCTACGGCAAGACGTGAGCGAGAAAACAAGTTTGACACCCACACATGGCATGCCGAGGGGTGCAAAAGTCGCCTGAAACGCGCGGGGAAAACGTACTGTACGCGCATGGTCGACCTTCAGTCGCACCCAACCTCACCCGTGCAACCTATGTGAAGCAGCTTAGCTTAAATTTGTACTCTTTTAATTTTTCGATGAATTGCGTTCCCTGGCTGAAACAGCCTGCCGTACTTCGGCCACCGTGACGGGGGTCTTTATTGAACCTCTGTCAGTCGGACTATCATAGTGTGTGTGGTATGTGTGTTTTTGTGTGTTGTGTGTGTGAGTGTGCGCGAGTGTGTGTGTGTGTGTGTGTGAGTGCGTGTATGCGTGTGTATGTATGTGAATGCGCGTGTGCCTGTGTGCGCGTATGTATTTATTTGTTGCATTTAGTTACCTTTTCTTAACTTTTTTTCTTTCTTTATGTTAATATGTTTCACTTTATCCTGTCTTAGTTTGAATGGTTATATTTGGAATGCATTGAAATGTATACCGAATGTGTGTGTGTGTGTGTGTGTGTGTGTGTGTGTGTGTGTGTGTGTGTGTGTGTGTGTGTGTGTGTGTGTGTGTGTGTGCGTGGTGTGCGTGCGTGCATGTATACTTGTCGTTTATGTAGTAGATTTAGCAACGTCAAGTTTGAAAACTGGTCTTGTAACCAAAAACATTTACCGTTGAAAAATAAAGGTTCATTCTCTCTCTCTCTCTCTCTCTCTCTCTCTCTCTCTCTCTCTCTCTCTCTCTCTCTCTCTCTCTCTCTCTCTCTCTCTCTCTCTCTCTCTTTCTCTCTCTTGTCCGTTTGGGACGGATGTAGCGATACGTGCATGAAAGGGCTTAATGCTCTGCTGCACGTAAGGCAATCAAACTAATCCATCTGGAAAGTAAAAAAAACACCCACGACCGACTCAAAGCCCTCGACATGCTGCGTAAGTTACTCATGTACAATAAAGTCTTACTTATGTTTAAAATCTACCACTCTAAAACGTCATAAGTTATGATTATATAGCTAGATAAAAGGGACATATTGAACGAGTTCGTTAACCAGCATTGTACTTCTATAACGTTTTGAGTGATAATTATTTTTTTTAATTTTAAATATATATTTTTTTACGTTTTGGGGATTAATTTCACAAATTATGTGGGTTAATCTTAAAACAATAGAAGCTTTTGTAAAGAAAAAAAAAACATTCTTCTCATTAATAATCGCATGATTTTTCGTATACGGTATTTACATAAGCCTACAGTTTGTCTCGGCTGTCCGGTACGATTAGGTCAATTGTGACATGTATGCCCTAGGTGTGAAAATCAGACAATTTTCTGCACCACATTTCGGATTCATTTGTAAAACAGCTAAAATAACGTTATTTTTTCTTTTACACAAAATATTTTTTCTCATTAATACCCGCTTGTTTTTTTTCATAAACAGAGTTTGCATAAGACTGTTGTTTGTCCCGGCCCTGGAGTAGGATTAGGTCAGAATTGTGACCTGTAAGCCCTAAGTGTGAAAATCAGCAAGCAAACTGCAAAGCTGAACGTCTGATACGTCAAATGTTAGTACTGCGATGAATGGCGTGTAGCATCTAGTCGTCACTATGAACACTGCGTTGTGGGACTAATGATGCCATGACGTGAAGCTTGAAGTGTCGTCATTTCGCTGCTCGTGCTATTCTTCTTCTTCAGAATAGTTATGCTACGCTAGACCACAGAGCTTACGAATGGCGGGAATCGCCGTGTGTCCGTCTTTATTTATATGTGACAGTGTGTTTGGATGAGAGGGGGGTTAGAGTAGAAGGAGATGGATTCCTTTCGCTACAAGAGCCCACAGGGCAAACTAATGGAGCGAAGCGCCGTGTGTCTGTCTTTATTGGTGTGCGCCGACGTGTGTGTTGATCAGAGGCTGGCTTAGAGAAGAGGGAAATGGATCAGCATAATAAGCCTAATAATATGAACAACTCTGAATGTTCCTAAAGGATAAACGCATTTGAGCGGCAAACGATAGGGTAGACGTTGGGATGAAATCCTCATCTTGCTGCTTGACTGTCAAGCCCAGGCCAACCATCTAACCAGATAAACAACAGGATATATAATAAAATCAAGTATGTCTCTATAGGAAAATTTATTGCGAGTTATTATCACAGATCATCATTATTACTTCGATGTACAAAGACGATAGCACAGCAATATAGTCCAACATTATTCCAATGCAGCGCTTGTCAAAATACGCACGTATTTAACACTGACGAGCAAAAGAATGGCGAAATCATTGGGACCATCGAAAATACTTCAGTGTTTCCGATGATTTTCATGATGTCGCATTACTTTCGCTCGTCAGCATATTAGCTCTACGGTTCCATAAGCACGAATCCGATACTACCACAATGCAAACCCGAAACGGTGATGTAGTTTTCTTTCAAAAATTGCGTCATTTTCTTTCGAAGTAGGATGCAAATTCGTTTCCACATAGGGCATGTGGAAACACCCAAGCACAAAAAGGACATGCAGGAACCTTTCTGTTTCCACATAGGGCATGTGGAAACACCCAAGCACGAAAAGGACATGCAGGAGCCTTTCTGTTTCCACATAGGGCATGTGGAAACACCCAAACACGAAAAGGACATGCAGGAGCCTTTCTGTTTCCACATAGGGCATGTGGAAACACCCAAACACGAAAAGGACATGCAGGAACCTTTCTGTTTCCACATAGGGCATGTGGAAACACACAAGCACGACAAGGACATGCAGGAACCTTTCTGTTTCCACATAGGGCATGGATCCTATCGGATTCATTTGTTTATGGAAGCGTAGCTTAACGCATTTGAGACGTGTCGTCTCCGGATACGCGGCGTAAGCCGCGTATCCGGAGGCGGCATGTCTCGAATGGGTTAACTCATTGGATGGTTACGGGAAGGTGACATTACAAAAGCAACATGTAAGGAAAACAACGCATGTCAAAACAGTAATAAATACGTGGTCAGGCAAATATATTCAATTTTGTTTCACCACAAGAATGATAACTACTTGGAGACGCGGCGCCGCATACAGACACGCGGTAAATGTATGATCATAGCCAAAGGAATTCACGCGAACGCGTTGTAACCAACGGCACACGCCAGGTCGTGTTTCGGTTTTCACTCATAGATCTCGATCTATGATTAAATTCGACATGTCAACATTGTCATGTATAGGCTGTTTGACATCGGAGCGCTTTTCCCCAACTATCTCCGCAATGAAACACTTTTCTGTACCACGTTAAGAAAAAAATAACATTTAATGTCACTTGAACTTATAACAGTATGGGATTTCCTTTTAATGAACTCCTATTATTGCCAATTTGCTGTACAGTTGTAAAAAAATGGTGAAAAAACTAAGGACAAGCCATGTTAATACCCTAAATAGAGTCCCGGCACATTTCGCTATCGAGGCCAAAGCATGCAGACTTCATGTATGTCTGCGTTGGTTCAGGTTTGACAACTTAGCCAATTCACGTGAAAATGTGTCTTTCATACACTGGTTTAATAGATCTGGGGCACATTCAAGGATGTAAAATAAGTCATTTCATGGAAAATATTCCGAATCTTAACGACCGTACAGCACAACTGACACTTTGTTCCAGTTTCATAAAAGTACATCGTATTAGGTCAACTGTCAGTGAATGATATTGGTTGTAAGACTGGAATATAAAAATGTAGTTCCTTGCGGAGATATTTGGGGAAAACACTTGTGCGCTCCGACGTCAAACTACCTATAAAAAGATTCTGTAACAAATTCGTTACGCACATATGTTATGGAACGCACACACTACCTTCGGTTTTTTTTTTGTGTGTGTGTGTGTGGCTATGTTTCGATTAATTCGTATGTAACGAACTCAAGTTAATCTCTGTTAACTCTTTTTAACCCAGACGCACCACAGCAATATATGGATCGACCATTATAATTCAAGGGTGATGCCAGAATAGCTTGGCGCCTATGGGCGCCAAGCTATTCTGGCATCACCCTTGAACTATCATGGTCGATCTGTGACCTGCACTGCATTGCAGTGTACAGAGGACAACGGCAAAATTGAGGGATTTCCCGGCTTGGGGTACAAAGAGTTAAAGAACGGTGGGAGTATTGTATGTACATCTGGTCAACCCCCTCAACTGTCAAAGCAATTGCGAAACCTGACCAGCTGCAAGAGACATAAACCCTCATGAGCCGCGACAGTCGCAGGGGCTCACGAGGATTGATGTCTTGTTAATCTCTAATAAGTCCAATGTTCTTTACTTTTGATCTCATTTGCAGGGAATAAAAAACACTCAAACTTAATAAGTAGACGCGTGCTAGTTGCGTTCGATGATTTCATAGGGGTCATGTAATATAATATAAATTATTGGTAGCAGGGGTTTGCTACACAGACCATTGTAGGCATGAGGGAGGTCTCTGACCTCTCGAAGGCCTGCAAGTGTCTGTATAGCAAGCCACTGTTACCAATAACGTATTTGTTTTTATTCCTCCACTATTTTCGTAAAAGAAATCAGGAAGACATCTTGCCCCCCCCCCCCTTCCTCCCTCCCCCCTTCCCCCTGGATCACGCCAGACATGACTGATGTCAAAGGAATAATATATAATTTATACATAATAAACTTATAACGCAATTAAACATATTTCATGGCGTTGCCGTGTGCAGTATTGAGTGTGCTTGTTGTTTCTAACAACACTAATTACAAAGTCCGCCATTTGTCGCTGCAAGTTTTTTTCGTACTCGGTCATGTGGTACAGTTTGCGCTAAAGGGACTATTCGTGTGACGTAGGGATGAAAACAATCAATGCTACTATGCGCATAATTAGCGGTGATGAACAGGAGTCCATGGGAATCTTTGCCCCCCCCCCCCCCCCCTACCCCGCCCCCACCCCCGCCCCTGTCGTCACAGATGGGTTGCATCTGTCGTCCTCGAACACGAATCTCAGATGGCATGATATCCGAATTGTTCCTTCCAAGGGTTCGACGGGTACATTGGAAGAACTCTGTCATAATTATAAATATCATTATTAACCCATTTTACCTCACTGCCGCATTTCCAGTTGAACCAGCTACAGAATATGGATCGATATTATCATGGTCGGTCCGTCTCCCAGTGTAGGGCGTTGGGGTTGAGCGGATAAGCACTGCTAGCAAGAGGTGGACCTACCGTGAAAGCACTAACCCAAGCAGTCCATCGCCCTCTTTGTGTGCTCAAAACGATTGAAGATGTAAGCCACAGCCTCAGAGCTGATAGCTGTGATTTTCAGCCGTATGGCGTAACGCCTTTAACGTCCAAAATCGCATATCTCAATGCACGTGTACTGGTATTTCGAGTCTGTACCTTATGGTATTGCGTCTTAAGGGCCAAAATCACAAACCAGCACACACATACCCTTTGCGTGTCGATAGCGGTTTTAGTCTCGATGATTCCGACAGGAATCATCGTGATTGAAACAGCTACCGACACGCAAAGCGTTAACATTAATGAACAAGTGTATGCTTAGCAATAAAGCCCCCCCCCCCCCCCCACACACACACACACTACTCCCCACTCCCCTTGAACCCCCCTCCCCCGCCCGCCCCACTCACACCCTCCTATCTCCTCTCCTGTGTGCTTGAAGCTACGAGTAAAGTACACAGTATAATCACACACACACTGATGGAAAAAAACAAACTCTGCAGTTATCATGGAAAAAGAAAAAGCCAGGATGTCCGTTCTTGAGAAAAACGAGATTTGTACATGTATTGTAATAAAATGAAAATCTAGCTTTTCCAAAATATGGACATACGGGTTTTTCCCACAAAAGTGCTCAGTTCCGTAGGCTGCATGCAACTAAGACAGTTAAACACGCTGGACTGTTCGATTCTGTGCAGAGGCAGTGGTCGAGATATGCGTATTTTCGCGACGTGAATCGATTTATACGTTAAAGCTTACTGGTAAAATCAGAGGTTCAAGTTTCTCTGTTCACTCATTCAGCCCGACGGGCGTATGTCCCACATTTTGAAGGCGTCATCTAATGACTATGCGCCAGTTGCAGGAGATGGGTCGACCATGATAGTTCAAGGGTAGTGCCAGATCAGCTTGGCGCCGACCCTTAATGATACCAGAATGAATAGATACCGCAAACGAATACACATGTTAAAAACACTTGTCTAGACCGAGACCTTCATTGCTAAGTGCGCCCTCTTCAGATAGGTATATGCCAAACCAAGAATGGTGATGATTTAAGAGCCGAGATTTGCTTTTGACACACAAGTTCTGGCTCCAAGAACTGTGTGTCAAAAGCAAATTGAAGCACGTGAACTATCAGCAGTCAACAGGGTAAATTTGATAAATGCGGCCGTGCGGTTAAACATGTGTTAAACAACTCGAGGTTGAACGTATATGCATTTACATACGAACATTTATAGTCTTATACCAAACATGCTATTCTTGTACGTATTCAGTTAATTTTGATTTTAGATTTAAAGTGCCAGCCAACAATGCAAATCTCAAGTGCACAAAATCAGCAGACTTATCACGCAAAAGTACGGTTGTGATCGTTGTGTGTGTGTGTGTGTGTGTGTGTGTGTGTGTGTGTGTGTGTGTGTGTGTGTGTGTGTGTGTGTGTGTGTGTGTGTGTGTAGGAGATAATTTATGCGTGAATGTATGTCCGCCATACCATCGGGTTATAGATTGACACACATCTTCTGTTACGTGTGTTACAGGGGCAGGGGGGAGGTTGTGGGTGGCGACACACATTCCCAGTATCTTTCGCGCCTTTTCGGGCTCATGAGGATTTAAAAAGCAGAACTTTGGTAAAACAATAATGTCAAGCAACTTACCACTTGGAATTAAAATACTAACCTTCTCAATGCAGGTGGACGCAGATCGTCTGTTTTGACATATTCGTTAATCACACATCACAGAGCCCTCAACCCCGCCCAAGGAATATATATATATCATATACAAAGTGTTTCTAGCAAGAGGCATGGATCCTCATAAGCCCCCGCAATTGCGGGGGCGCATGAGGATCTATGTCTCTTGCAGTTGGCATAAATCCTCATGACCCCCTGCAATAACGGGGGCTCATGAGGATCTATTCATCTTGCAGTTGAGTGGTTTACATTTTTTATCGGAGTGAATGGGTTAAAGGGACCCTTGCTCCAGGCAAGGAGGGATAATAGTTTACAATATCTCTTATTTAAATGTTCTCAGTATGTCTTACGATAATACTAGAATAAACGGGACAAATTACGAAGTTTCAATGTCGTAAAATTGTGAAACGTTTCTGCTCTTCATTTCCCGTGTATGTGGGTGAGTTACCCGGATTCTCAAAAAGGGCAATAGAAAATCTCTGTCACGTGTACCACAATCAATAAAAAAAGGATAAAAAAAAATCTTACTTCAGACAAGACAACATTGAAAGCAGGTTGTACCGGCAAATTGTAGCAATCGACTTCCGCCATGGTGCAGACTGCTTTAAATAAAGGCATTGTCGTACACTATCTCGTACACTTTACTAGAACGTACAGTGTCATGACAAGTGTACAACAATGACCGCTCCAGCCATAAGCCTCAGAGTATTAAGTAACACAACTAACACACAAACACAAGAATTTCACGTGGGCTTCAAAAAAGAGTCTGTTTCGCTTAGTGATTTCTGTGGCGGTTTTGTGTTTATCTTCGGCCGTGCGGAAGTGCTGTAGTCACATGACTCTCGCGTGACTCTCGGCTTGTGTCCGAGAATGTTCAAAATGGAGTCCACCGTGCTAAACAGCTCGCCCTCAAACTTGTTCATCCGTCTGGTGAGAAGGACAGAAACTTGTCAGGTGCAAGAATAATGTAAAATTTCAACATGTTAAAAACCTTTTAAATAAAACACCTTTTAACTCATTCGAGACGTGCCGCCTCTGTATATGCGGCATATGCTGCATCTCCGAAGGCGGCACGTCTCGAATGAGTTAACACATTTCAGACATGATGCATCCGCAGTTGCTGGCCCTCTTGCTGACACTGCTTTAATAATAGGCATAATAATAATAAATAATATAACAATAATAATAATAACAATATACATATAATAGTAATAAGAGGAAGACGAAGAAAAGAAGAAGAAGAAGAAGAAATAGCACATGTATAGCGCTGTTCTCCAGGAAATCACTGGACTCACTGAGCATGCACGACAGCACACTCTCTCACAGACACACGCACAATTATACACTACTTTAACCCACCCCATCCCTTCCCAACACCTTACATCCACTTCCCTGTCACATAAGATACAGAGTCAAAATAAAAGGCAGTTAAGAGTTTGCGAGGAAAAAACAGTGAGCTACATGTTAAATGCCCGACAAAAAAAAGTCTTTAAGTGAACTTTAAACTGGGGCAATTTTGGGCAGATTCTGCATTTCAATTGGCAGCGAGTTCCACACACTTGGAGCTAAGGCGAAAGAACGCTTCCCGACAGTCTTCATGTTAAACTTCAGGATTAAAAAAAAACGTTTTTCACTGGAGGAAAAGAGGGTACGTGATGGCTGATAAACAAAAAGCTAGGCCGAAAAGTACGGCGGGAGAGATCCGTTCAAATGCCGATAGGAGAAAATTGCAAATTTGGTACTGGTAGCGGAATTTCACGGGCAGCCAATGCAGATGGTTCCAGGTTTGAATCCATGTTAGTGAGATGGCTCGGGCGTTTCGGCGTTGAATCAAGGAATGTCTGCGTTAATTCATTCAAAACGACGCACGTATTTCCCAAATTTGGGAGGCGTTATCTAACGACTATGCACCTGCTGCATGAGATGGATCGACCGTGATAATTCAAGGGTAGTGCCAGATATGGCACTATCCTTGAATTGTCATGATCAATCCATCTCCTGCTGTAGTGCGTCATGGCAGAATGGGTTCACAACTGATTTCCAAAATGCAATATTACATCCAAAGTCCTGCCTTTCTAACGCCTCCTTCACCTCATAAATATCATCATTAGCATTATCATCACCATTACCACCATCGTCGTCATACTCACTCGTGCAAACTCTCCAGCCTGTTGTCGATGTCCGTCAGTGACTGTATGCTGCTCTTGTCCGGGAGTTGCCGAGGGTCGCTCTCGATCGCCGGAAACTTCCATATAAGGCCTGTGCTTGACGAAGATTTGGGCGTGTAGGTGGTGCCGCTCGAGCCTAAGGGAGACAAGCCTTGCGTGCCGGTCAGACTGTCGGAAGTGACGTCCTTGTGGACGGGCAGTGTGGGTGCTTTTGGCGCCTGTTTCTTGGTGTCTTTGCATCGCTCCCTCCTACCTTTGCCGCTGGTTTTCCTCACCTCCGCGTCTGTAGGAAGTCAAGTCATAATAGTTAGGTTTCCTTTACAACAAACCACTCGCACCAACGAACGACAGCGGATAAAAATATAAAAAAAAAAAATAAAGAAAAAATACAATAGATAAATAATCAAATAAATAGATAAAATAAGAAAATGTAACAGACATGCAACTACAAGACTCATGGCAGATTGAAACATGCAATATCTTTTGATGCTTATTATATACCCAAGCATTTGCACAAAAAAAATAAAAAATAAAAATAAAAAAATGCAATAGATAAATATTTAAAAAATAGATGAATTAAATAGATTAAAATAAAATATATAATAACAAATATAACAAAATAATTTTACTAAGCTACCATTACTACCAGCGCATTGAGTTATATTATAAATATGAGAAATGCGCCATATTAATACCATGTATTATTATTATTATTATTATTATTATTATTATTATTATTATTATATTATTACTAATTTTAACAATCGTTTTTTTTTTTAAAAGCTAAATTCAAAATAACAACCTGGAATTAAAAGAAAATAAAAAAAGGAAACGAAATCGGAAATTAAAGCAAAATAATTGAAAGAAACCGACATACTTTATACCCACTATTTTCATTCTCAGAAAACATTCTCTTTTATTTTTTTCGAAATTCACTGTCCACACAAGATCATAATCAACACAGGATATGACCTTTCTTAAAGTCTTCCTCTGTCACGCCCTCCGTGGCGGCTTCCGGTGAGAACTCGAGGATCCCCACCCCCTCCTCCTCACTCTCATCCTGCCCCTCACTCCGCCGTCTGACCTCATCACGCGTCATCCGCCTCTGACGTAAGCCACCTACAGAAATTGACGTGGAGATTGCTAGTGTTGGAAATCTAGATTGTGTGTGTGTGTGTGTGTGTGTGTGTGTGTGTGCGTGTGCGTGCGTGCGTGCGTGCGTGCGTGTGTGTGTGTGTGTGTGTGTGTGTGTGTGTGTGTGTGTGTGTGTGTGTGTGTGTGTTCCACTTTTTAAAAATCAGAATGACTGTTGACAGGCAGACTCTGAGTTAGTGATGGAAATGCGAGTGTGTGAGTGGGTGTGTCGGAAGAGGGGAGGGGGAGGGGGAGGGGGAGGGAGATATGGACTGTATACATACTCATTCGAGACTTGCCGCCTCCGGATACGCGGCTTAAGCCGCGTATCCGGAGGCGGCAGGTCTCGATTTGTATTAATTCATTCAACCCCACGCCCGTATTTCCCAAATTTTGGAGGCGTCATCCGGCGACCATGCACCCGCTGCAGGAGATGGATCGACCATGATAATTCAAGGGTAGTGCCAGATTAGCTTGACGCCAACGGGCACCAAGCTAATCTGGCACAACCTTGAATTATCATGGTCGATCCATCTCCTGCTGTAGTGCGTCAGGGCTGAATGGGTTGATGAGATGAAAAGGTAGTGTGCCAAAAATTGGCACTTCATCGGAGAAGCACCTTCAACAAGAACAACAACAACACCGATGACAACAGCATCAACAACAAAAACAACAAGAGCAACAACAACAGCGACAATACCAGCACCACCAACATCAACATTGTTTGTTCATTATCATCATCCTCTTCCTTACTGTCATCTCCCGTCACCCGACGTTTACACTGTAGTCGCGGCCGGCGTTGTCGTATAAACTTTAAAGTCTCGTCCTCCAGCTTGGACTTCACTCGTCGGTGGAGTAGCGTCCCCTGAAAATAATAATAAAATAACAATAAGCTCTGATTCATTCATGATGAAAGGAAATAACAATGTGCTTCAGGTGGTCGCTGAATAGACGTTATCCCAAGATCAGAATAAAGTCAGACAAGAAGGGCTCTAAATCGGACAGTGTTTACGGTGAGTTGTCAACATGATGTAGACTATAATAAAGTTAGACAAGAAGGGCCCTAAATCGGACAGTGTTTACGGTGAGTTGTCAACATGATGTAGACTATGTTGTTGTTGTTGTTTTTTGTGTGTTTTTTTTTCTTCTTCGTTGTTTAGTTAGTCTTTTTTTTTTTTTTTTTGCACGATCTGCATCCAGCTGTTTTCGCACTCACTGTTTGTGCACCCAGATTCTGTCAGAAATTATTTCATGCAACAAAGTCACAGATACAATCTCTCATGGCTAATTTCCGTTTAACCTTTGGCTTTCGATAGCGGTTTTAGTCCCGATGATCCCTACAGGAATCATGGCGACAAAAAAACTCTGCCGTCAGCCAAAGGGATACAGTTGTGCGCCTTTATTCTGAAGAGAGTTAGGCCTGAATTCTGCTATTTGAAACATTTTAAAAGAAGTGAGTGAAAAAAAAAAAAAAAAAACCAGTAGAAAAAATGTATTGAAAGAAACAACCTCATGATAGAAACAATCAGTAAATTTGTTGGGAAACAAAAACAAAACAACAACAAACAAATATATGAAATCACGCCAAAGATACTAATAAATGACTAAAAGTAAATGTTACAAGTCAAAAAAGAAAGAAAATACACACAGCTTTTAGCGTGCTCTAGTTAAAATCAAAATCTACACAGATAACCCTATGACTGTCGGTAGCACGTTTTGTCGAGTTGTTTCCTGCAGGACTCCTGCAGGGATCGCCTTGATAAAACACGGAACCGACACCCGAAGGATTCTTCACCAACGTCATTTTAGCATAACAGAAAAATCCGAAACATAAAGCCTCGCTTTCGATGGGCATAAGCTGAACGCGTGAATACAGTACCATACACATCATTTTCTGACATTAATTCATCTCAGTGATTTTCAGCCCATGTGACTGCAAGAGACCTGAATTCTCACGATCGCCTGAAGATGAAGATGTTATGATAGTGTTTGATTGTTTAAATAATTTACTGCCGGGGCAAGACGAACGCAACCCAACTGCACTAGACATGAATCCTCATGAGCCCCCGCAGTCGCGGGGGCTCATGAGGATTCATGTCTATTGTTAGTTCTATTTTTGGTCCCTTTACATGTGGTTTCTGTATGCGAGTGTCGAGGTATCGTGCGGTGGTTGTAGACGCGAAATTTAATATCACTGGAAGCAAAGGGGTTGCATACACAGGTGGGCAGATCACTTAACTATCAATGTCGATGTGACACTGCCCTTAACCACAAGAGGGTTACACCGCTATTGTTACTGAGACACTACAACCTGTGTGGGGTGCCAGAAAGAAAACAAAAATCGTCGTTGTTTGATCGTTTTCATGTTGAACTTCACCTCGAAACGTGTCATGGACAGCATGTCGTTAAACATTGATTAACAATCAGACCTTGTTCGCGTTGAAGGTGACCTTGATTTATGTCATAAACCGACCTTCATCAAGTTAATGGTGACCTCGTCAAGTAGAACGTCACCTGGAAACAGACCTTGCTCAAGCTGAAGGAGACCACGAAAAGTACCATGCACAGCTCTTCGTCAGGTTGAAAGTGATCTTAAAGAATTCCATGCGCCCATTGACATTCGTGAAGTTCAAAGTGAGATTAAAGACGTATCATGCACTGACCTTTGTCAGGTTTAAAGTGATCTTAAAGAATGTTGTGCATTCACTGAGCTTCATGAAGTTGAAGGTGACTTTCAAGAGTATCATGCACTGACCTTCGTTAGGTTGAACGTGATCTAAAACACTGTCAAGCATGCACTGAGTTTCATAAGTTGAAGATGAACTAAAAGAGTGCTAGTATCTTGAACCGACCTTCCTCAAGTTGAAGGTGACCTGGAATCGTGCCATGAACTGCTCGGCGAACTCCGGGTACAGCTGAAGGATTTCCTTGAGTTCTGTCAGGTCGATCTTGTTGATGTCACAGTAAGACAGGGCGCGCACCGAGTACATGCACTTGCCGATGTCATCGATTTCCTTCACGTCCTCGCCAAAAATGTCGTCTTTGCCTGGATGGAAAGAAGAAAGCGCTTACATAATTATACAGATGAGCAAAAGAAATGCGACATTTTTGGAATCATCGGAAACACTAAATTGTTTCCGATGATTCCAAAAATGGCGCATTTCTTTTGATCGTCTGTATTTTGTATTTTTTTTTTCCACAAAACTTTCTCCGAGGAACATCCTTAGAAAAATCTACACAACCTATTGCAGTGAAGTAAAGATTCATGTCTTGTAGATAACATGCATAAGAGCATGGCGTTACCTAATAATGGCCACGACGGTGTCGCACAAAGACAGCATGAAATACAACAAGACTTTACTAAAAGGTGGCAATGACTGTGCTTCACAAACATACTTCACAACATAATATAGAGAAAGACTTGTTATCTCACAAAGACAACATGATATACAGCAAGTCTTGACGTACTCATGGCAATTACTGTGTTACAAATTCAACAGGATATACAGCAAAACCTCACCAAGGTGGTCAAGATTGTATCATCTTGCAGGGACAACATGAAACAGAGCAAGACTTTACCTAGTGTCGTCCTCCACAAATCTCCACATATCCTCGAGCAATTATATCGACGCTTTCTCATAACGACAACTGAAATATAGAGTAAGCCATTACCTAGTATGCCAACCCACAGAGAAATGCACAGGTATATAACACAGCCCACAGAGAAATACGCAGCTATAGGCGAGACCTGATTCATCCTTTTCGATGATGTAGATGATCGTCTTGTTCTATACCTGCGTATTTCTCCGTGGGCTGGCGATTGGGTGCCTGATAGGCGGGGGCAGGGGATCAAACTGGTTGTCTGTCCAGCGCTGAGTAGTTCCCCTTGGTATGTGTACAATTCTGCCTGCGCTAGTCTGACCTATCTGGTTTGTGAGTATCTATAACTTGAGGCAAACTTGTATCGTTACATAGTTGTGTAATGTCTTGTGCGTCTACTGTGGGAATTCAGGGTGTTTACCCGACCACATTTAGTAGTGCACCTTCGTGTTTGTGTATGCATGTTTCTCCTGCCTACTTCCTAAGTTCCAGAAAAAGACATGGGTTATAGGCGAGACATGATGCATCCTTTTCGAGGATGTAGACGATCGTCTTGTTCTATACATGCGTATTTTTCTGTGGGCTGGCGATTGGGTGCCTGATAGGCGGGGGCAGGGAATCTAACTGTTTGTCATTCCAGCGCTGAGTAATTCCCCTTGGTATGTGTACATTACCTAGTATGGCCATGACCGTGTCGTCCTTTGAAATCTCCACAGAGCCTCGCGCAATGAAGTAGATACTGGTCAGGATATCACCCGGATGTAGTAAGGTATCAGCCGGTGGCGCATGCGTAGACCGGAACTTTGTAGACAGCACTCGTAGACATCCTGAAAATAACAGAGGAATAAAATAAATCGTAACAGGTCTCACAATTATACCCTGTGAAGACAGAAGACAGTAAGTCTATCTTCTGTGTACAGCGAGATATCATTGTAATACAATGAAAATATCGCTTTTCACAAAAGTAGACTTAATATCTTGTGCCATAAAAAGGCAGAGTTGTATGCAGGGTCTCATTCATTATCTTCCATGTCTGGGTTTGACCGTACTCGCCATCAGTAGGACGATGAATTAGTCACAATGGCGAATTGATATGTATTTATGAGACAATCACAAACCGGTACGTAAAAGGTCATCGTGCTATGGTGCACGGTCCCACTGCGGCCGACTTCAGCTCGATGGCCTTTGCGTATTGGGATACAGAGACTGGCGCCCTTGATACAGTCGAGTCCCATGCATGCTGATTGTAGTTCGATACAAAGACATAGGGTAGCTCCTGCCTTCTCCGCACAGCAATTCCATATATATCTAGTTGTAGCACGACCACCGTACCCGGACTGGCCTAGTATATCTAGTTGTACCAATGACCACCCTACCCGGTCTGGCCTAGTATATCTAGTTGTACCAATGGCCACCGTACCCTGACTGGCCTAGAATATCTAGTTGTACCAAATGACCACGGTACCCTGACTGGCCTAGTATACCTAGTTGTACCAATGACCACCGTGCCTTGACTGGCCTAGTATATCTAGTTGTACTAATGACCACGATACCTTGACTGGAGTAGTATATCAATGACCACTGTACCCTAACTGACTGACCAAGTATATGTAGTTGTACCAATGACCACGGTACCTTGACTGGCTTAGTATATCTAGTTGTACGAATGACCACCGTACATTGACTGGCCTAGTATATCTAGTTGTACCAATGACCACCGTACATTGACTGGCCTAGTCTATCTAGTTGTACCAATGACCACCGTACCCTGACTGGCCTAGTATATCTAATTGTACCAATGGCCACCGCACATTGATTGGCCTAGTATATCTAATTGTACCAATGACCACCGTACATTGGCTGGTCGAGTATCTCTAGTTGTACCAATGCCCACCATACCCTGACTGGCCTAGTATCTCTAATTGTACCAATAACCACCGTACCCTGACTAGCCTAGTATATTTAGTTGTACCAATGACCACCGTACCTGGACTGGCGCCTCTGAAGGCCTGGCAGTTGCCCAGCAGGTTGCGGTTCAGGTGCAGACAGATGTCCGCCTGGAGACACTCCGGGAATTGCTTCAGCACCTGCAACAAGCACAGGTGGGGTGGACAATCATTAGTTCACAGCTCACTTAAAGACTTTTCTTTTCTGTCGGGCATTTACCATTTAGCTCACCTTTAACTGCAAGTGCAAGTGCTATTTTGAAAGGGATGGGGACTTCCAGCTCTCGCTGATTTCGTCCAGGGAGGGGGGGGGATGGGGGTGGGTGAGTGGGGTGGGGGGGGGGGGGGTCTATTTTTGACTGTTTGTCGCTGATGTCGGTGCATCACTTTTCCGTTCATCTCTCATCATGGCTGCCCGCGCCTCAGAAGGCCGGGTCGTTGGGGGAAGAGCCTGAGTTCCCGTGGGGGTCCGGATTCCCGTCTCCCTGGTCGGTGGTGTAGGTTCCTTTTCCTCCTTTTGGTAGTCACAGTCCATGGCCCGGTTTTTTGGCTCCGCCAGCTATTACCCTCTTTGTTTGAGGGGGATGATTTTTACTAACCCCCCTATAAGTGTTTTTTGTTTTACTCTGGAGGGGGGGGTGTTGCACCCTCCATTGCCCAGGGAGTGCATGGACGAAGGATGCTAAACCTCCCTGGGAGCCCTATTTATTTTGATGGGTGGCGACCGTACGCAGGCGAGCGGGGAGTCACGCGGTGTCGGAGTGCCATCGTGGGTACCTCGACCCCCTGGGTTCTCATAACCCCCCTATCCCGCAGAGTGGACCTTCCAGGAGTGTCCTCCTCTGCGACCCAATACGGGGAAGATGGACCCCGGAGCCGGCCACCAGCCCCCGGGCGCGTCCATCCGAGAACTCGGTGGGGGGGGGGGGGCCTCAGGTGCCCGCCGCCGGCCCCCGGGACCCTCTCTCCGCTGGGAGGGGGGGGGGGGGAAATTGGTCAAAAAGCCTCCCGGCAGAGACCAATGGGGCATTCCCTCCGAACTCTTGGGGGGGGGGGGGGGCAATCTTAACGTGCCGGGGGCGGAAAAAAAAAGGAAAGAAACGTATACATACAAAAAAAAAAAACTTTAGTTAACTGTTGACCGCCTTTTATTCTGATTCTGGAGGGAAGTAGACGTAAGGTGGTGGGAAGGGATGGGGAGGTTAAAGTAGTGTATAATTGTGCGTGTGTCTGAAAGAGAGAGGGTGTGCTGTTGTGCATGCGCAGTGAGTCCGTTTTTTTCCTGGAGAACAGCGCTATACAATAACTATTTATTATTATTTTTATTATTATTAGTGTATTATATAACATGCACAGGTGGGAGTAATGATTAATTATTGTGTAATATAACATACACAGGTAGACAATGATTAATGTGTTATATACACAGGTGGGGAGTGGACAATGATTAATGTGTTATATACACAGGTGGGGAGTGGACAATGATTAATGTGTGATATACACAGGAGAGGAGTGGACAATGATTAATGTGTGATATACACAGGAGAGGAGTGGGCAATGATTAATGTGTGATATACACAGGAGAGGAGTGGACAATGTTAAGTGTGTGATAACATACACAGGTAGGGAATGGACAATGATTAGTGTGCCATATAACATATACAGGTGTGGAATGGGGATGGATGTGTTATAACATACACAGGTGCGGAATCTACATGGTTGTGTGATATCATACACAGGTGTGGATCGACATTGTTGTGTTGTAACTTACACAGGAGGGGATTCAGGAATTGATGTTTGTTTTGTCATTATATACAGATGAAATGTAAGAATAAACAAGAAGAGGAAGAAGTGAAATGTTAACATCACATCTTCCATTTGGCCAAACAATGGCTTGTGTGTGATACCCGTCCATCATCTCTCTCTGTCTCTGTCTGTCTGTCTGTCTGTCTCTCTCTCTCTCTCTCTCTCTCTCTCTCTCTCTCTCTCTCACACACACACACACACACACACACACACACACACACACACACACACTCACACACGCATACGCACACAAACACACGCACACACACACACCACCACCACCACCACCACCATCACCACCACCACCACCACAACCACCACCAACACCGCCACCACCACCACCGCTACCACTATAACCCTATCTGCCGTCATCACTGCCATAATCAAGATCATCACCTCATCATTTCCATCGCCACAACCTACATTCCCACGACCTCCTTCACAACCACGACCTCCCTCAAGCCGACTACCCCTCCCTCCCTCTCCCTTCACCTCTCCTATACGCACACAGATACCCCCTTCACCCCGTCCACCGTCGCCACCCCCCCCCCCCCCACTCCCCACCCCTCCGCACTCACCACCCCCCAACCACCCCCACCCATCGCCAACACCATTATGTGAACACCTCTTCACCCCATTACGACACGGAATCACACACCGCCAATATTGACCACACGCCGTCCCCACATCTCTTTTCTTTAGCTGAGGACAAGTCGCCATGAGCCATTAATCTGCAAGAAGCATAAATCCTCATGAGACCCCGCCTGAGGCGGGGGCACATGAGGATCTATGCTTCTTGCCGGACGTACAAACACAATCACAGTCTCCCGATATATCTACCGGAACCTGCTGCACATCTTGTCGAAAAACTTTCAAGCAAAAACCCCACTAAGGTTCCAGCTGCAGGCGGGGGCTTATGAGGATCTATGTTCCTTGCTGTAAATGAAATCACAGTCTCCCGTTTGCCGCAAACTCCCGCACATCTCTTTTTATCAACTACCCAAATCCTTGTGTTGGGGCCACACTATTTTTTCTTTCCTGTGAATTAAAAAGCTAAAATGTTGGGACTACCTACGGCTGAGAAGAACGGGTTTAACAGCGGGAACTTGCACTTGCATGGGGCTCACCAGAATAGGTTTCCCTTTCTGGTAGAGACTGGCCCCATTTACATCTTCCGACTGAGGCAGCGATTGGAGTTAAGTCTATAACTAAGCAGACACACTGACGCTTAAGAGGTAAAGTTTGGATATTTCCAATATTTGTGGCATGTTCACTCTCGGTGTTCTCTAATTCCAAACCACCAGATCCAAAGTCTGCAGAATGATCTCCGACTCCAAACGTAAACACCTTCAAAACAAAATCCTGGAATCCACTTCTTCCAAAACCCTCTACGCTACCATGAACACACTCCTAGGCACTTCTAAAGACTCTCCTCTTCCCAACACACACAGCAAAGTAGAACTTCCGTCCGCCTTTTCCTCCTCTTTCTCCGACAAAATCCAAACTCTGCGCAACACACTCGACACTCTGCCTTCTCCGCCTTTCCTTCCTGACCCCCCACCCCCCTTTTCCGGCACTCCCCTCTCGTCCTCCCGCCACGTCTCTCAGGATGAAGTCATCAAGACCATAAAGTCCATGCCTTTCAAAACCTGCGAACTAGACCCCCTCCCAGCTTCCCTCTATCGGGACGGCCTTCCAAAACTTTTGCCCTTCATTACCGACATCATCAACACATCTCTAGAAAATGGCTCCGTCCCCGATATCTTCAAGTCCGCCATCGTCCGTCCTCTCCTAAAAAAACACAACCTCGACCCAAACGAACTCAAGAACTACCGCCCAGTCTCCAATCTCTCTTTCCTGTCCAAGCTTCTTGAGAAGGTTGTCCTCAACCAAATCAACCTCCACCTCGCCGACAACAACCTCCTCAGTCCCTTCCAGTCTGCCTATCGCAAACATCACAGCACTGAAACTGCCCTTCTACATATCCTAAACGACCTGCTTCTCTCCACTGACTTGGGCAACATCTCCCTTCTTACGCTACTCGATCTCTCTGCCGCCTTCGACACCATAGACCACTCTATCCTCCTCCACCGCCTTCACCACTCCTTTGGCATCACTGACTCTGCTCACTCCTGGTTTCTCTCCTACCTCTGCGACACCATCGACGGCGTCTCCTCCAACCCTGTCAGGCTCTCCTGCGCCGTTCCACAGGGGTCCGTCCTGGGCCCGGTCCTTTTCACACTCTACACCTCCCCCTGTCCAACATCATCCAGTCTCACCACATACACCACCACCTCTACGCTGACGACTCACAACTACTAGACAAAGACAAACTCGACAACACTCAGACACTACTGACTCGCACGGCTGACTGCTATGAAGACTTGAAAAACTGGATGACAGCAAACAAGCTCAAACTGAACGACGACAAAACGGAAGCCATGCTAGTAGGCACTCGCCAGAAACTTTCCCAGCTCTCTCCTTCTCTCCACCTTCAACTCGACAGCACCCCCATCTCCCTCTCTGACTCGGTCAAGAACCTTGGCGTTATCCTCGATTCCTCTCTTTCCATGACCAGCTTCGTCTCCGCCACGGCCCAGGTATGTTATTTCCACCTCCGCCGCATCAGTCAGATCAGAAAATACCGCACTACCGAAGCTGCCACCAAACTCGCTGTCTCTCTCATCTTATCTCGCATCGACTACTGCAACTCTCTCCTTTCCGGCCTTCCTCACTCCACCACTCTCACTCTCCAGCGCGTCCAGAACAATGCTGCCCGCCTCGTCCTCAGAAAGAAAAAATCCGACCACATCACTCCCCTGCTCAAGCTCCTTCACTGGCTCCCCATCCCCCAACGCATCCAATACAAGATTCTGTCTCTCTGCTACAAATCCATGAACAACTACGCTCCTGCCTATCTCTCCAACTTACTTCACCCCTACACTCCTCCCCGCTCCCTCCGCTCCGCCTCTGACCCTCTCCGCCTCCTCATCCCCCGCAGCAAACTCAGCACTTTCGGCCCCCGCTCTTTCTCAGTATACGGTCCATCCACCTGGAACACTCTCCCACTCTCTCTCCGTCAGAAACACTCGCTCTCCTCCTTCCAGTCCGCCCTCAAAACTCATCTCTTTCAACAGTTCTAGCACTATATCACCACACTCCCAACCCCAATCTGACCGTCGTAATGTATCTTCACTATTTGTGTTACGTGAGTCATTGTCTAAAGCGTGCGCATGCGTGTGCGAGTTGTGAGTGCGCGCTTAGAGTTATAATTATTATAAGATAAGCGCATTATAAATACCGTAATTATTATTATTATTATTAATTACATGTAGTAAACTCCAGAACATAAACGTGACTGTCAAGCGAGTAAAATGCAGAGAGCAACTCAACGAAGAATGAACCAAAAAATTCGTATATGACACATCACTTTTTCTTCTTATTATATCCGAAGTTTGTTATAAGCGAAGTAATTTACACAGAAAGAGTGCTGTTGGGACCTCTGGAAAAGTGTTATTACATCCGACCTTGTTATATGTAAAGCATACTGTAACTACCTAACTAATTAACCCATTCAACCCTGACGGTCTACAGCAGGAGATGGGTCAACAATGATAATTCAAGGTAGTGCCAGATTAGCTTGGCGCCTGTCGGCGTCAAGCTAATCTGGCACTACCCTTGAATTATCATTGTCGACCCAATTCCTGCAACTGGAGCATAGTCGTTAGATGACGCCTAATAAATTTAGGAAATACGGCAGTGAGGCTGACTGAGTAAAACGGAGAGATGGGGCAACGGTGCTCTGTACTTTAGAAAATGTCAGGGTTCAGTTTTGACACTCACACCATGACAACAGTCACGAGCTTCCTAAATTAAAGGGAAATATTTCCGATCTTATTTTATGCTTCGAACGTGTTTAACAACCCAAATGATAAGATTTCATCTGTGACAGTCAAGCCTACGTTCTTGTTCCCAGAAATTACTGGTCCAATCGAGAACGAACTTAAAGACTGCAGGTGCTCGTTCTTTTCAGTACCAGGTCCTTCATGTGTGCAACTCCCTACCTCCCCATGCCTGCCACTCCCCGACACTCTTCAAAACCAACCTAAAAACATATCTTTTTAACTTGGCATATCAGTGTTAATTTTCCTTTGCTTCCCATCAAGTGATTTTTGGATGGTGTTACTGTAAACAGAATGTGTTTGACTGTGGTTAGGTTACCTGAACAGTTTTGATTGTTGTTGTGATTTGTAGTTTATTGTGTGTGTTTAATATCATTTGTAAAGCGTTCTGAGCCTGCTGGAAAAGGGCTGTATTATTATTATTATTATTATTATTATTATTATTATTATTATTATTATTATTATTATTATTATTATTATTATTATATTTTATTATTATCTCTCGAGATTTAATAAAGCTATCTGCTAAATGCTTGAGTGCAAAAGCCGATAAAATCAACCGACCTCTACACCGTGAGCGTTAACAACTCGCCACCACCTCGCACAACAACTCGCACTCATTTACTTTTTTTGCGCTTCACACCCGGGCGGAAATGAGTGTGCGCCGGGCGCAGGGATACAGTGCAAAAGAGGCCATTTCTATTCATAGAGTCAGACACACGCGGGGTCCGCATCATCGCGTCCAGTTTGCTCCTTAGCAGTTGAGAAGACAGAGGTTGTTGGAGCAGATGGGAGAGGGGTGGTTTGAGGTGGGGGTGGGAGGAGGGGTGATATTATCTGAAATTCTGCAAGTTATTTGCAAGAAGCAACAGAAACTCATGAGCAGTGGCATCAAGATCTATGTTTATCGTTTAAAGTTATGTCAAACTAACAAAGATTGCAGGCAGCTTTGAGAACTAATAGCTCAGTCTTTTAGAGCCTTCATTGCCACTGGACGAAGATTGTGTTCTGAAATCCTGGTCAATTCATACTCACAGAACCTCATACGTCCCAAAAACTTGGATATAATGGGGTGTCCGCAAGAGACATATATCCTCATGAGCCCCGCAATGCGGGGGGCTCATGAGGATCTATGTCTCTTGCAATTGTATCACGTATTTTCATGAGAGAAAAAGGTAGAAAAAAAGGGTTAGGGGTTTGCTCGCTGTTTCCAACAGTTAGGGAGTCACACCGCTTTTTATTTCAAATATTTTAATTTTTTTTTTCCGTTTCCATCTCAAACGGCGCCCTAATGAAGATTAACGACTCTAAAGCAATGGCTGTCTGCTTCCATCTCGCTTCTTGCCCCTTCAGTTTCACACTCAACCCGGATTAACACTCTCGTTATGAAAAGTAAAATAGAGCCATACTTGATCAGCAAGTGGTATAGATTCTCGTGTACTCCTTGCATCTGCAGGGGCGCATGAGATTCTATGCCTTTTGTACTTGAAAAACGACGCTCTAAGAACAGCACTGTGAAGCGCCTAACCCAGAACAACGCCCGGGATTTAAGGAGGAAGCTAGAACCTGATCGTGTTCAGTCGCTAGCATAGTTTCGCATGTACCCTGGCAGCTGTAAGGGACGCATTAGTGTCTAGTCCTCTTACGGACTGAAAGCGCTGCTAGCTGAACCGATGAGTTGAAGTCCGGTTGTCGGGAGCTTGATCAAGACTTGTGACTTGTTACCTCCCTTTTCCAATTCAAACGGCGACACCCTGCAGAGTTTCCCCCTTTGCCTCTGCCACGGATGACGTCAACAAAGCACGCAGAGGTCGAGACAAGTGAATCATTGGAGAAAAAAAGCTAAAGAAAAAAAAATGGTGCTGGTCGGCGATTTCGGACCTTAGAGCTTACAGCTAGCTTAGAGCCGTAACGTCCAAAATCAAAGACCAGCACATAGCAGTTAAAAAAAAAAAAACAACAACGACCGCACACGAAAAACGCAGATCATTTGAAACTCGTTGCGTGACTGCGAAGTAAGCAAGAAGGTAATGATTTAAACAGCCTTGAAAAAAAATTAAAGTGGGAATGATTTATCCTCTCTCTCTCTCTCTCTCTCTCTCTCTCTCTCTCTCTCTCTCTCTCTCTCTCTCTCTCTCTCTCTCTCTCTCTCTCTCTCTCTCTCTCTCTCTCTCTCTCTCTCGTGTTTTCTCTAAGTCGGAATCTAGGCTTGGTAATATTAGGCAACTTTTCTTAGTCCCCAAAACAAGAATTGATATATACAATACAAATCTAGTTTGTCATTCGCGGGAACGCAGACTTGGAACACGCTTCCTGATTATGTAAAATCCGCTTCCTCTCTAGCCCGTTTCAAAATCAGTCTCTTCAAGTACTTCTCGAAGCAGTCGTAATCATTACGTTGTGAAATATATACTGCCCTGTAACCCTAATTATGTATGCTCCCAACTACAAACTCTGTGTGTGATGGTGTGTGTGTGTGTGTGTGTGTGTGTGTGTGTGTGTGTGTGTGTGTGTGTGTGTGTCAGTTTAGGTGTGTGAGATTGTCATGGGACTTTCTTTCCCTAAACTAGCAATGTTTTTGTCAGTTTCATTTACATTTAACTTATACTTATTTTTTTTATTATTTTGTCTCGTAGTTTTGTAGCAACGGCAGGTTTGAAAAATGGCTATGTCTGTGACGATGTCAATGCCTCAACCGTTGATAAATAAAGCTTCATTGAATCATTGAATCTCTCTCTCTCTCTCTCTCTCTCTCTCTCTCTCTCTCTCTCTCTCTCTCTCTCTCTCTCTCTCTCTCTCTCTCTCTCTCACATCATCATTTCTTTTTTTTCGTCTGCAGCTTAGCGTGTGTTTCTAAATGTATCGTCTTTAACCCTTGTAGCCCCAATGTTCCATTTCTACAATTTTGGAGGTGTTGTCTAATGACTATGTACCTGTTGCAGGAGGTGGATTGACCATGATAATTCAAATGTGGTGCCAGATTAGCTTGGCGCCTCCAGGCGCCAAGCTAATCTGGCACCAGCCTTGAATTATTCAAGATTCAAAATTCAAGATTCAAAAACTGTATTGTGTTAATCCGGCCGGCACATTTTCTTTTGTTGGGATGATTGTTCTAAAAACAGTGAAAAGACACATGCACGCGTACTGTTTCAGACACATTAGCACAATGGTATAATCAAATATAGGAACAAAATTCTCAGTTTCTCATCCATCGCCTGACCCTCCCCCCTCCCCCGGTACATCCCCCAACCCCGCTCCCTCGTGGTCATCCTGCTCAATCTATCTTCTGCAGTAAGGACTCGGGGATAAACGGGTTAAGGGCATCTGACACGTCTTGTCCTTCATCTGACACGTCTTGTCCTTCATCTGACACGTCTTGTCCTTCATCTGACATCTTCAGGTCCAGCTCTTTTTTTGTTTTTTAGAAACAAAGGTGAATCGATCAAATAAGGTACTTCAATACAACACCAAAATGCCTCGAACTGAAACGTTCAGCGTTAAACATTTAAAGCTTAACGTGTTTTGTCCACAACGAAGTGGATTCAACGAACGGGGCACCGAATAGGGTCTGAACAAATGTTGACCCCAGATGGTAGTATTGATCGTTCGACTCTCGTCCAAAAGGTCGCGGGTTCAAACCCGCGACCTTTTGGACGAAAGTCGAACGCGCTACTACTACTCAGTCCAGCTTACTGTCCCATCTGACATTAAAAATGTATGGGGGACTAGCAGAATTAACCTGGTGTTGTAGGGGGGGGGGGGCAACGCGGGGTGGACCGGGAGGTTGTAGAGGGCCGGCAGGATCAAAGCCGAGCGGCGATTCAGCACTGCTATGTTTAGTTATGTAAAAAAAAAAAAAAAAAAAAAGATTAGGATGGTTTGATGTACACTATTTTATTTACAAAGTCTTTACTAAAAGAAAGTTAAAAGGAGCCTGCGTATAGTGAGAAATTTTGGTAAGAGACGTAATAAAATAGATTTTAAAATATTAAAAATTAGGAGTCAAACATATTTCAATAGTATGTGCTATTTTATTTGGAGTATTTTTCTTTACAACAAGGTTAAAAGAGCCTATAATTGTATATAAATGGATTAAAAAGAAGCATGGTTAAATAAATTAAAATGCTAAAAGAAAATAAAAATTAGGCATATAATGAGTGTGGTGGGTTAAGGGATTATATGGCCGGCGGCCACGCAAATATTAGCAATTTGACTGGGTCAGGATTTGAGAGCAAATTTAATTAATTCGTTACTTTAACTCAATTTCTTTTTTCTTTTTCTTTTTCTGATGCTTTATTACGTTGTCCCTGTATTTTTATTTTCTCTTATTTCTTTACTTTTTACTATTTGGCCGGGGTCCTGGTCGGACCTGCTGCATCACTGTTTTAGATCGGCTGTGCGGATCGCACTCACCATGTCTGTTGATCTACAGCCTACAGACAGGCCATTTGGACCACGATGGACCTTCGGGAATTAAGGGGTCTTAAATTACTAATATCATAAGTATAACCATCAGCCTCCGACAGCACAAGGGCTGTGGCCCTATAGAGATTTGCCATCAGACTCCGACAGCACAAGGGCTATGGCCCTATAGAGATTTGCCATCAGACTCCGACAGCATAAGGGCTATGGCCCTATAGAGATTTGCCATCAGACTCTGACAGCATAAGGGCTATGGCCCTATAGAGATTTGCCATCAGACTCCGACAGCACAAGGGCTATGGCCCTATAGAGATTTGCCATCAGACTCCGGCAGCATAAGGGCTAGAGATTTGCCATCAGACTCCGGCAGCATAAGGGCTATGGCCCTATAGAGATTTGCCATCAGACTCCGGCAGCATAAGGGCTATGGCCCTATAGAGATTTGCCATCAGACTCCGGCAGCATAAGGGCTAGAGATTTGCCATCAGACTCCGACAGCACAAGGGCTATGGCCCTATAGAGATTTGCCATCAGACTCCGGCAGCATAAGGGCTATGGCCCTATAGAGATTTGCCATCAGACTCCGACAGCATAAGGGCTATGGCCCTATAGAGATTTGCCATCAGACTCCGGCAGCATAAGGGCTATGGCCCTATAGAGATTTGCCATCAGACTCCGGCAGCATAAGGGCTAGAGATTTGCCATCAGACTCCGACAGCACAAGGGCTATGGCCCTATAGAGATTTGCCATCAGACTCCGGCAGCATAAGGGCTATGGCCCTATAGAGATTTGCCATCAGACTCCGACAGCACAAGGGCTATGGCCCTATAGAGATTTGCCATCAGACTCCGGCAGCATAAGGGCTAGAGATTTGCCATCAGACTCCGACAGCACAAGGGCTATGGCCCTATAGAGATTTGCCATCAGACTCCGGCAGCATAAGGGCTAGAGATTTGCCATCAGACTCCGGCAGCATAAGGGCTATGGCCCTATAGAGATTTGCCATCAGACTCCGGCAGCATAAGGGCTATGGCCCTATAGAGATTTGCCATCAGACTCCGGCAGCACAAGGGCTATGGCCCTATAGAGATTTGCCATCAGACTCCGGCAGCATAAGGGCTATGGCCCTATAGAGATTTGCCATCAGACTCCGACAGCACAAGGGCTGTGGCCCTATAGAGATTTGCCATCAGACTCCGACAGCACAAGGGCTGTGGCCCTATAGAGATTTGCCATCAGACTCCGGCAGCACAAGGGCTATGGCCCTATAGAGATTTGCCATCAGACTCCGGCAGCATAAGGGCTATGGCCCTATAGAGATTTGCCATCAGACTCCGGCAGCATAAGGGCTATGGCCCTATAGAGATTTGCCATCAGACTCCGACAGCACAAGGGCTATGGCCCTATAGAGATTTGCCATCAGACTCCGGCAGCACAAGGGCTGTGGCCCTATAGAGATTTGCCATCAGACTCCGGCAGCATAAGGGCTATGGCCCTATAGAGATTTGCCATCAGACTCCGGCAGCATAAGGGCTATGGCCCTATAGAGATTTGCCATCAGACTCCGGCAGCATAAGGGCTATGGCCCTATAGAGATTTGCCATCAGACTCCGACAGCATAAGGGCTATGGCCCTATAGAGATTTGCCATCAGACTCCGACAGCACAAGGGCTATGGCCCTATAGAGATTTGCCATCAGACTCCGGCAGCATAAGGGCTAGAGATTTGCCATCAGACTCCGGCAGCATAAGGGCTATGGCCCTATAGAGATTTGCCATCAGACTCCGGCAGCATAAGGGCTGTGGCCCTATAGAGATTTGCCATCAGACTCCGGCAGCATAAGGGCTGTGGCCCTATAGAGATTTGCCATCAGACTCCGGCAGCATAAGGGCTGTGGCCCTATAGAGATTTGCCATCAGTCTCCTGCAGCATAAGGGCTGTGGCCCTATAGAGATTTGCCATCAGTCTCCGGCAGCATAAGGGCTGTGGCCCTATAGAGATTTGCCATCAGACTCCGGCAGCATAAGGGCTATGGCCCTATAGAGATTTGCCATCAGACTCCGGCAGCATAAGGGCTATGGCCCTATAGAGATTTGCCATCAGACTCCGACAGCACAAGGGCTATGGCCCTATAGAGATTTGCCATCAGACTCCGGCAGCATAAGGGCTAGAGATTTGCCATCAGACTCCGGCAGCATAAGGGCTATGGCCCTATAGAGATTTGCCATCAGACTCCGGCAGCATAAGGGCTAGAGATTTGCCATCAGACTCCGGCAGCATAAGGGCTATGGCCCTATAGAGATTTGCCATCAGACTCCGGCAGCATAAGGGCTATGGCCCTATAGAGATTTGCCATCAGACTCCGGCAGCATAAGGGCTATGGCCCTATAGAGATTTGCCATCAGTCTCCGGCAGCATAAGGGCTGTGGCCCTATAGAGATTTGCATCGGCTGCGGCTAGCGTCAACAGGGCCAAGAATCCATCGGAGAATTTTCGGGTATAATAGGTATCTATATTTCCTATGGTTTCTGTGGGGCGGCGCAAAGCACCGCAGTCTTGTAATGAGCGCGCGGAGTGACCAAAGGCACCAAGGCCGAAAGGCCAACAGCAGCGGTCCCAGGAATAAAGACCTAAATTTATTGCCGCGGAAGATTCTGTGGTAAATACGCGACAGACTGGTGGGAGATATAGGATAAATAGAAGTATTTACAGTAGTAGAATTAGTTTTATACACGATAGGAGAGAGGGCAAAGGCGGGCCATGCCAAGCTTTTCAAATTAGCTTGGCTAACCGCATGCTCCTCGTGGCAGCAATATTGAGTTCTATCGTTTGTGGGTCAAGTTTCTGTAAAAGTGACGAGAGCGTATTAGCATTTGGGTAACTGTTTCTAAGTTTAGCGCAGTCCTCAGCAAATTGAGGGCAGCACAGGAGGTAGGGCGTGTTGTGGGTCAAAGTTCACACCGCGTAGACAGATGGGGCGGGAGTATTTAACTCATTCTGCCCCAGACACACCACAGGAAGATAAGGATCGACCATGATAGTTCAAGGGTGATGAAAGAATAGCTTGGCGCCTATGGGCGCCAAGCTATTCTGGCATCACCCTTGAACTATCATGGTCGATCTGTGTCCTGCACTGCAGTGCAGTCTTCAGATGACAACGGCAAAATTTGGGGATTTCGGTGTTGGGGTAGAATGAGTTAATCCACCAACTGTCAGTAAAGAGTCTATGGATGACAGAGTTGTAGAAGGGAGAGAGTACATAAGATGGAGGGGGTTTAGCTGAGAAGACAGGGATAGCAGGGGATATATTTGCTAGTGAGTTTAGTCTGGTGGTATATATAGTGTTGATGCTATACTACAGCCTCAGCTACTTAGCTTCCTTTTTAAACCGAAAGCCGTGACGCGACTTATACAACTGCCACAGAACGGTAGATAAAACTGATGTCCACCACTCACGTGACTCATGTCGATGCCATTGGTGTAGGCCCAGTTGTGCTGGAAGGATTCCTGCAGGCGATTGGCCAGCGTCTTGGGGATGTGGTGAAAGTTGACAAAGTCCTTCACACTCTGAACCTTCTCGTGAAACTCGTCGGATCCCTGATAGAGCCTCAACATGATGGATGAAACGTTACCGAAGATGGCGGCACTCAGCAGGGCTGGAGACAGAGGAAGAGATGTAACGATAGAGATGATAATAATGAAACATGTCAGATCTCTGATAAAGCTTTATGATCTTCAAAAGGTTGAAGGTGGGCGCTCAGCAAAAGAAAAAGCTCCAGCATGATGGACGAAACATTAACACGATGGCGGCACTAAGTTGGGCTGGGAATAGAGAAAAGAGAAGTGGGGGATGTTACTGCATGAGAAACCTGAGAGAGAAACAAAAAAAAAAAAAAAAAAAAAAAAAAAAAATAAGCAATCAACCAAACAAAGCAACCAATCAGGCAGCTAGCCAGCCCGCCAGCCAACTAAACAACCAACCAACCAAACCAATAAATAATACAAGATATTTTGTTTTTAATAACTTTTTTTGTAAATTGCGTTTTTGTAATTAGTTATTTTTGTACAATTAGTTTTTGTTAAACGCCTAGAGCTCTAATTCGAGGTTAGGTGCGTTGCAAGTACTCATTATTATTATTATTATTATTATTATTATTATTATTTATTATTATTATTATTATTATTATTATTATTATTATATTTAGAAAGAAATAAACAAGCAAACAAAAACCAAACAACCAAAGCACAAAAGAGCGGACCAAAACAAAAAAAAAAAGATCCAAAAACACAACAAAAGCAAAGGAACAATCAAGGAAACGAACTAAGGGAAACACTAACCACCAACAAAAAAAAAAAGAAATAAAACAGGTGGCGCGTTTTCTGTCATTTTCCCTTCAGAAGCTCTTCATCGATATAAATATGTGCTCATCTGTTAGTCTGGACCTTTTGAGCGCTAGACCGAAAGGCGCGGGGACCGGTTGCATGATCGAGCTTAGTCCTGCTCCAGCCACTAAGCAAGGTTTTCCACTACAGCAGAGCACTTTGCTTAGTGGCTCGCTCATGCAGCCGGCCCCAGAATCACGGCCCAGCCCACCACTAAGGACCTACAACAGAACTTTTTTTTCTTCTCAGAAACCCAACTAATCACGTGAACTTCTTGTGATGTCTGGGATCCAATATCGCACAATTTACCACCAAATTCGACCCGAAAGTTCGACCCATGGAAGAAAAGGCGCCAAACAATGAGGGCGGAGGCAGACAAAAGGGGACAGAAGCGTTATTGGAGGGAGGTAATTGCTCCACAGAGTGCTGTGCGAAAAAATACAGGTGGCATGAAAACTGGAGACAAATTGGGCTGACACTTTCTGGTCCACGGACCACCTGTAGAGAGACCAAGGCAATGCAGATGCTGCGTAGTGCTGTTCACCGCACAAGACAAGACACGGGACACGAAATTAGACAAGACGCTAGACAAGAAGCAAGACACAGGGCAGGAATACCTTTCAAAGTTCGTCTTGGATAATGTGGTTTCGCCACATCCCAAACCCAAACATGACAAGACACAATACATTTTTGTCGTTTGAGCAACATGAAACAGCCCTAATTGACAGATACAAAGCTGAAACTAATGTTTTATTATCTAAGTTTCTGCTATAACCCCTTCACTACCGAGAAAAAAACGAACACGATGCAACAGCAAGAGACATAGATCCTCAGGAGCCCCCGCGACTGCGGGGGTCATGACGATCTATGTCTCTTGCTGAGACCAATTTGTATCCATGCTCCATGGCTGGTTGGTGGCTTTCCATACCTGAATTTTCAAAAATATAACGTACCTACGGTAGCAAAGAAAAGGTTAATGGCTGTTGTGATGAAGACGTAATGACTAGCTTAACCCCTTGTCCGCTACTGACGAAACCGCTCGGAAAAAAAAAGGCGCGTAACAACGTCACTACCTAACTACGTCACTGTCTAACTACGTAAATCTGCGGGTTTTTTTTTCTCCACCGAACGGTGTCGTCAGCAGCAGCCACGGGGTTACGTCATTCAACTCCGACACGCCACGGCAAGACGTGGATCCAGCGTGATAGTTCAAGGGTTGTGCCAGAATAGCTTGGCGCCCACAGGCGCCAAGCTATTCTGGCACAACCCTTGAACTATCAAGCTCGATCTGGGTCCAGAAGTGATGTACAGTCTTCAAAAGGGGGGGGGGGGGGGGGGGGGCAAATTTAAAATGTGTGAATTCGGTGATGGTGCGGAATGAGTTTATGTTGTAGCCCTGATTGCTGAAGCGAATAGGACTGTAGATGTAGGTATACTCTTCAGCAGTCATTGCTACAGCATCAGACCAGTAGTATTATGCCTCCCCCATTACGCAGTTCAAAGTTAAGTTAAAAACTTACCTTTTTTTTCGCACACTTTCGTGAAATCTCTAGGGTTTTCTGTACACCCCCCCCCCCTTCTGCTGACTCTGTGTGTGTGTGTGTGTGTGTGTGTGTGTGTGTGTGTGTGTGTGTGTGTGTGTTGTGCGTGCGCGCGCGCGTGTGTGTGTGTGTGTGTGTGTGTGTGTGTGTGTGGTTTTCGCCTGCGCATTGAGTTATATTATAAATATGAGAAATGCGCCATATAAATACCATGTATTATTATTAGTATTTAATTTCTTATCAGCTTGGTGATCCTAGCTTGAACACACAGCTGAGCAGACGATTCTGTGAAGTTCACTATCGGCTTAGTCGTGAAAGGGAGAGATCGAATATGTGCCGTGCCCTTCGGCCACGAATATTGAGAGAGTGAGGAGTCTGTGAGAGGTAAGAAGAAGGAGAGGTGACGAGAGGGGAGGGGGACATGGTGGGTGTATCGGTGGGGGTAGGGTGGGGGAGAGACATGAGCGGGCTGGGGTCAGGTTCGGGGTGGCGCGGAGGAGATGGAGGACGGGTGGGTATGAGTTATCAAGGGGGCGGGGTAAGAAGTATTGGCATGGTTGGAATACATATTAAGCGCCAAGCAAATCTGACTCTATCCTTGAACTATCGTTCTCGATCCATCTCCCGCTGAGTATCCTGAAGGCAAATATGCCCAGCTACCAAACATACATCAGAAACTTTTTTGGACGACCACTCTTATTAGAGATCACCCGTCATTAAAGATCATCATTTAGCTGGCTGTAGCTATGACTGTGGCTGTAGCTGTGACTGTGACTGTAGCTGTGACTGTGGCTGTAGCTGTGACTGTGACTGTAGCTGTGACTGTGGCTGTAGCTGTGACTGTGACTGTAGCTGTGACTGTGGCTGTGGCTGTAGCTGTGACTGTGACTGTGGCTGTAGCTGTGACTGTGACTGTGGCTGTAGCTGTGACTGTGGCTGTAGCTGTGATTGTGGCTGTGACTGTGGCTGTAGCTGTGACTGTAGCTGTGACTGTGACTGTGGCTGTAGCTGTGACTGTGGCTGTGGCTGTGGCTGTAGCTGTGACTGTGACTGTGGCTGTAGCTGTGACTGTGACTGTGGCTGTGACTGTGAATGTGGCTGTAGCTGTGATGTGGCTGTAGCTGTGACTGTGGTTGTGTTTGTAGCTGTGACTGTGGCTGTAGCTGTGACTGTGGCTGTAGCTGTGACTGTGACTGTGGCTGTAGCTGTGACTGTGGCTGTAGCTGTAGCTGTGACTGTGGCTGAAGCTGTGACTGTGGCTGTAGATGTGACTGTGGCTATAGCTGTGGCTGTGGCTGTACCTGTGACTGTAGCTGTGACTGTGACTGTGGCTGTGACTGTGACTGTGGCTGTACCTGTGACTGTGGCTGTAACTGTGACTGTGTCTGTGATGGTGTGACTGTAGCTGTGACTGTGGCTGTAGCTGTGGCTGTGGCTGTAGCTGTGGCTGTGGCTGTGGCTATGGCTGACTGTGACTGTAGCTGTGACTGTGGCTGTAGCTGTGACTGTGGCTGTAGCTGTGGCTATGGCTGTGACTGTGACTGTAGCTGTGACTGTGGCTTTAGCTGTGGCTCAGGCTGTAGCTGTGACTGTGGCTGTAGCTGTGACTGTGACTGTGACTGTGGATGTAGCTGTGACTGTGGCTGTGGCTGTAGCTGTGACTGTGGCTGTGGCTGTATCTGTGACTGTGTCTGTGACTGTGACTGTGACTGTAGCTGTGACTGTGGCTGTAGCTGTGACTGTGGCTGTAGCTGTGGCTGTGACTGTGGCTGTAGCTGTGACTGTGGCTGTGGCTGTAGCTGTGACTGTGGCTGTAGCTGTGGCTGTGGCTGTGGCTGTGGCTGTAGCTGTGACTGGCTGTAGCTGTGACTGTGACTGTGACTGTGGCTGTGGATGTAGCTGTGGCTGTGGCTGTAGCTGTGACTGTGGCTGTAGCTGTGGCTGTGGCTGTGGCTGTAGCTGTGGCTGTAGCTGCGACTGTGGCTGTAGCTGTGGCTGTGGCTGTGACTGTGACTGTGACTGTGACTGTGGCTGTAGCTGTGACTGTGATTGTAGCTGTGACTGTGACTGTGGCTGTGGCTGTCGTCACCTCAATGATGGTCTTTCATGACAATAGACACTTTCTGCCCTCAGTTGACAGGGCAACAAGAGGGGCCCGATGATAGTAGCTTTGACTAATGCAAATCGGTTGCGCCACCGCGTGTGGACCACTGCCTACTAAGCTCAAGTCAAAATACAAGGTAGGAAACGAACTGCACGCGCCAAATTCTAGCTGTGGCCGGAATTATCCTGGACCTCTTTCTCAACATCTAGAGTTGAACGTTAAACCCTTTAGTAGAGTGCCGTGAAAGAGGCCTCTATGCACTGCAGTGCATCCATTGTTTTTTGCCGTGTTTACTCTAAAGTCGAAGAGAATTACTCGAAAAAATATTGACAACTGAGCAGTGTTTAAACCAGACTCCATTGAAGTAGACCTTATCGGGCTGGGGGAAATACGTACCTAAAGCGACTGCTGCGTGCAGGTCACAAGTTCATGTCGACAGTAAGATTCAGTCTTGTTTTAGTTTTATTGGATATGCTAATTTACATAAATCAATGAAAAATGAACATGGGACGTATTTCCGGCCAAATCTAACACCTACAACTAGACGTCTGCTATGAATGATGTTTGACTGTGCAAAATAACTTAAACTATCAGTTTTGATGGGAGGAGAAGATTGGTATAGATTTGTGGAAAATATATACCGAGTCTGTTCATTTCGAGGTTTTTATTCGGATGGTTGCTTTGAGGGTTGAAAACTGCTCTAGAATCACAGTGCTTCGTCGATTTGTGTGCCTGTCGTTTCCTCCCTTGTATTGTGACTTGAGCTTAGTAGGCGGTGGCGCGAAAGCGGTGGCGCAGCGGGTTTGCATTAGTCAAAGCTAGTTAGTTAGTTATTTCGGGTTTAACGTCCACAGCACCGAGGTGATCATGGACGGCCCTGACGGGCGGGTTATAGGGAAATCTATTGTCTGTGGAGTACGACCTGAAGACTGATCAACTCAGGCGCACTCCAACTGTGCCACTTTGATTTACCAGGACCTTTCAACGGACATGCTATTGAACAAATCCGTTTTTTCCCCTGGATTGTGAGTCCAGCTACCGAGGCCGGGACGGGATTCGAACCAACGACCCGGCGACTCCCTGCTCGGCGACCCGGCGACTCTCCTGCTCCGACGTTTAACCGCCTGAGCTATTTCGGACTTTAGTCAAAGCTACTATCATCGGGCCTTTATGAGGGCAACTGTCTGTTAAGATCCTATTTTTCTTGTAAAGAAATATGGTTAATCAAAACAGCTCCAACGGGTCTCTTTTCACCTGGCTACACATAAACACTTTTAACGTGGCCCACTTTTCGATTCTATATCAAACAGATCTTTTGTGTCGCGAGCCGCGGTAGCACAGGGCAATATTTGAAAAAAAGTTATTCATAGAGCACCGACGCATTGAAGGCAGTGTTTTAGCGTCTCAGTGCCGTGCCTGATGATAACTTCGATCATTGAAGGCAGTGTTTTAGCGTCTCAGTGCCGTGCCTGATGATAACTTCGATCATTGAAGGCAGTGTTTTAGCGTCTCAGTGCCGTGCCTGATGATAACTTCGATCATTGAAGGCAGTGTTTTAGCGTCTCAGTGCCGTGCCTGATGATAACTTCGATCATTGAAGGCAGTGTTTTAGCGTCTCAGTGCCGTGCCTGATGATAACTTCGATCATTGAAGGCAGTGTTTTAGCGTCTCAGTGCCGTGCCTGATGATAACTTCGATCATTGAAGGCAGTGTTTTAGCGTCTCAGTGCCGTGCCTGATGATAACTTCGATCATTGAAGGCAGTGTTTTAGCGTCTCAGTGCCGTGCCTGATGATAACTTCGATCATTGAAGGCAGTGTTTTAGCGTCTCAGTGCCGTGCCTGATGATAACTTCGATCATTGAAGGCAGTGTTTTAGCGTCTCAGTGCCGTGCCTGATGATAACTTCGATCATTGAAGGCAGTGTTTTAGCGTCTCAGTGCCGTGCCTGATGATAACTTGGATCGACCCCGGCCTCCAAGGCCCAGCCTCATATAGTAGCTTGCGTTACATTACACTTTCACTCTGTAGACAGACAGGCAGTTACACTGTCATCCATTCATCCATCCACCCACCCGTCCGTCCGTCCGTCCATCCATCCATTTACATGCACTCTCTCTCTCTCTCTCCCTCTCTCTCTCTCTCTCTCTCTCTCTCTCTCTCTCTCTCTCTCTCTCTCTCTCTCTCTCTCTCTGTATCCGAGTCGAGGCTCAAAAGCACTGTCAGGGATAACTCCATCTCAGTTCCAAACTTCTCAGTACTCCGCAGAGATGCCTCAAGTCCCCAGCACACTGGACTAGCAGTATATATACATGATTCGATAATTAGTAACGTTAAACGACGACAGGACTTAGAGTCAGCCGAAGTTGAAAGTTTATGGGTCGAGGTGAAAACATCTAAATCCCCCACAGTCCTGGTTGGCTTTATCTATAGAAATCCAGCAGCCAACTGGGACTGGTATGATGACTTCGTAGAAATGATGGATAAAGTTAATCAAAGTAAAGATAACATTGTTCTTCTGGGCGACTTTAACATTGACCTACTTAAGCCCAAAGGGCACCATGCTGCATGGGCATCAACAACAGCCTTATTCGGTTTAAAACAATTAGTTAAAAACCCCACTAGAACCACATCTACATCCTCAACCTTAATTGATCACATTTACGTGACAAATGACGATACAATATCAAATGTGCAGGTTCCCTCCTTAGCTGTTAGCGATCATAACCCAGTATGTTGTAACGTCTCCATGAAACTAGACAAGCAAAAAACTAAAAGACATAAAACTATAAAATATCGTTCCTTTAAACACTTTAATAAAGACGAATTTCTGTGGGACCTGCACAATGCTTCGTTTACTGAGGTTTATGATCACCAATCTCCTGACAGTGCCTTGTCGTGCTGGATGGATCTGTTTCTCAGTGTACTCAATAAACATGCGCCAATACGTGAAAAACGAGTTAAACATTCCACCATACCACCGTGGTTAACAGCGGATATCAAGCAGGCCATGTCATTTAGAGACAAACTGAAAAAAGAGCAAAAGTACGAAGAATACAAAACACAACGCAATCGTGTCAAATATTTAGTTAGAGCGTCTAAGAAGTCTTTTTTCCAACAAATGATTCGAGACAAAAAGGACACGGCATCTGTTTGGAAAGCTCTGAACGTCATAACAAAGGGTAAATCAGCACCCGAAATCCCATCTCATATGTCAGCTGATATATTAAATAACCATTTCTTAACGACAGCCGAAATATTGGCATTGTCAGCTGCAAATAACAGTAAACCGTATGAAGTGCCGAGTTCTCTCAGAGAACACTGTAAAAAAACAACTATATCAAATACTTTCACCATCCATGATATTACAGTTGCGGAAGTCGGCAGATATATTTCTAGCATGCCCAACAAAAAGTCTGCTGGCATTGATGGTATTGATAATGAAACCCTAAAAATCTCATTACCGTATACAGTAGAATCACTAACATATATTTTCAACCTCTGCATAAAGCAAAGTACATTTCCAACCATTCTTAAAGAAGCAAAGGTAATCCCAATCCCTAAATCAAAAGATCTTGAAGATATTAATAACTATCGTCCAATCTCCCTTCTGTCAGCTTTGTCAAAACCCCTTGAAAAGCACATTCAAAAACATCTCCTTGATTTTCTGGAAAAAGGTAAATTACTTAATATTCACCAGTCTGGTTTTAGACCGAAACATTCTTGTCAGACAGCACTGACACATATTGTAGACAGCTGGCTGGAATCAATCAATAAAAGCCTGATGTCAGGAGCAGTTTTCTTAGACCTTAAAAAGGCGTTTGACCTTGTGGACCATGACATTCTCCTAAATAAGCTAACAGTTTATCACTTGGACGCAACCGCTATAGAATTCTTCCGATCATATCTCGAAGACAGAAAACAAATGGTGTACGCCCATGGAAGATACTCTAAGCAAGGTAATGTAAAATACGGCGTCCCCCAGGGATCTATTTTGGGCCCTCTTCTATTCATACTATTTATTAATGATCTACCGTTGCATATCACTAATTCTGACGTTAATTGTAATCTATTTGCTGACGATACGAGTCTTCATGTTTCTGGCAAAAAAACGACGGACATTAGCCATAGTTTACAAAGCAGTCTCAATGAGGTATCTGACTGGTGTAGACAGAACCATATGGTTCTTCACCCAGCAAAAACAAAGAGTATCTTAATCGCCACGCGGCAAAAACATCAACGCCGACTAAAGCCATTACAATTACAATTAAACGCTGAACCTGTTGAACAAGTCACTGAGCGTAAATTCTTAGGAATACATGTTGATGATCAACTGTGCTGGGAGACCCATATAAATGCTGTTTGTAAGACCATTGCTAAAAACACTTTCTTATTGTCCCAGCTTAGACATGTAACGGATACAAATACCCGTAAATTGTTTTTTCATGCTCATATAAAGTCCCATGTTGATTATGTCTCCACAGTGTGGGACGGCTGCAGTGATGTCCACATGAAGAGATTAAATTCCATATACAAAAGAGCTGTAAAAATGATAGATAGACGCCCCATCCCTACCACAGACAAATTTAGATATTTAAACATTCTCGGTCTACGTCAGCAACTTACATTAAACAAATGCGTCTATATGCATAAGATACTGAATAATATGACACCCCAGTATCTAACCACTAAATTTATATCTCACCAAGAACGTGAACGGACCTCAAGAAACAATACCTTACCCCTACCACTGCCAAGAATTGACCTTTTTAAAACTAGTATGTCATTCTCTGGTCCGTTTGCTTGGAATTCCATCCCTGCACATTTGAAAACTATTACCTCACCAGGAAGTTTTAAAACAAAACTTTTTGATTACCTGATGAGTCAGACTTAGTACGTTTCTCAGGTACTGTAATATTTCCTGTACCTCACGTATTTCATACAGATGGTTTTTATATGTGTGCGCGCGTGTGTGTGTGTGCTCGTGTTTGTTTGTGCGTGTGGGTGTATGTGTGAGCGGCGCGCGTGCGTGCGTGTGTGCATGTGTGTGTGATGAGTATTATTATTTTTTTCTGTATATAATGATGCTATTGGGTTTTGTATGTACATATATATTTTATAGTTTCCCTTCTTTTTTATCCTGTAGATGTTAGCAACGGCAAGTTTGTAAAATGACGATTTGTTTTCTGTCAAAACTTTTTACCGTTGAAAAATAAAGTTTCATCATCATCATCATCTCTCTCTCTCTCACAAGAATGAAAACAGGTCTGCGCACCTATTCTTTTATCCTTGGAAAATAAAGTTTCATTTCATTTCATTTCATTTCTCTCTCTCTCTCTCTCTCTCTCTCTCTCCCCCTCCCTCCCTCCCTCCCTCCCTCTCTCCCTCTCTCTCTCTCTCTCTCTCTCTCTCTCTCTCTCTCTCTCTCTCTCTCTCTCTCTCTCTCTCTCTCTCTCTCTCAAACTTGGAAACATCAGAAATCTTTTCATGGTCCCAAAACCAAGGATCGATCTATATAAAACTAGCTTATCCTTCTCAGGGACGCTTATCTGGAATGTGCTTTCCGACCATCTAAAATCCGCCTCCTTGCTAGCCTGTTTTAAAAAGGGTCTCCGCAAGTATTTTGTGGATCACTCGTAGGGATGCCTTAACCACTTGTATTATAATTATGTCTCTTTCTATGCTGGGTTTTATTTATTTCCAATTAAGCCTGTTATCCTTTTCATTTATCATTTAGACTTCTTAGCTCTGTCTATGTGTAGCGGGGTGCGGGGGTATCTGTGAGTCTATGAGTATGTCTGTCTATGTGAACAGTGTTGTCAATTGTTTGCAAGTATTATGTTTTACTTATATGTATGTACATTTGTAGTTAGTCTTGTAGTTGTTAGCAACGGCAGGTTTGTAAAATGGCTGTGTCGATGACGATGTGAATGCCTTAACCGTTGTAATATAAAGTTTCATTGATTCTCTCTCTCTTTCACCCCCCCCCCCCCTCCCTCTGTCATATTGAGAAACAGACTTATTGCAAAATGATCTTTTGTACAGAAGTTCATACCTTGTTTTATTCAGGTGCATGATTATGTTTCCCTAAATGTTGTTGATGGAGAAAAACAAATTTTGAAATATAAATTTTTGTCAAAGGTGACTTCGGTTGTAACAAATACAAAGAACAAACATTTTCTTATTGTTATGTCTAATGCTTTTTTTTTCTGCCCAGTAAGTCGGACTTCAACGGGCAGACGTATGCCGCAATTAACCCAGGCGCATCGTGCGAGGACCAAATATGGCCGACGTTTGCCCGATAACCCCTCACTTGGCCCTGCTCACATTTCACTGATTTGCAATGCGTGCCTGTACATTTTTTTAAGCGCATAATTGTCCTCAGAAATTCTATGTCGCATTGACGCCGGGAGATTGAAGGCGTCTTCGTGTAGCCTTCGAGAATGACGATGGATCACTTGAAAAGCGTACACAAAGTTGTTTCATGGAACTTCAAACACAGTTAGACGTGCATTTATTTTTTGTTTGACATTTTCCGCACATCAGATTACAAGAATGTTTTGTTGTTATGTTTTGTTTGAGAAATGCAAAGGCTTTGTTCACGGAACTTGAAAGTCAGAGTTAAAAAAAGAATTTCTCGAATTTATTTGAACACTGCAAAAAGTTATTTCCTGAAATTTGAATCTCACAATTAAAGGTGCAATTCTTGACATTTTGTTGGTCACATGTCAGTCGATCTGAAGTTTTGTCAGGAATACAATCGTCATCTCATTTCGCAAACCACTAGTTTAATAACCAGACAAACAACAATTTTTGTGTCATAGTCTAAGTTACTTTGCATCTTTCACAAAACGGAGCATCAGAAATAAAAGATTAATGGGTAGTGTAGTGGTAAAGAACAAAGAACCAAAACAAACGAAACGTTGCTGTTCGCCACCTAAAAAGAGGACTGCATGCCCCTCTTTGGTTTATTTGTTATCATGATCAGTGGTTACACGCGTCTACGTCCGCACTTTAAGTGTGTGCTGCACGTTAACTCATTTGAGACGTGTTGCATCGGGATACGCGGCTTTTAGCCGCGTATCCCTATGCAAAACGTCTCGAATGCTTTAAAGTATATAAAAATCGCTCAATAGAGACTCAAACGATTGATATCAGCATCCTCTGCTGCAGACATCTGGACATTATTACGAAACAAGAAGAAAAGAAGTGCCGATTTAACCTTTGAAAGTCTAGATGATCACCCGAAGTTCGTTCAGTTTTTAGCATCTCCAAATCCGGGTTTGACACAGGAAGCTCTCAGGGCGAATGCACGAGCATGGATTAAGTGTTGCCTTAAAAGCCAGTTCCAAGAAAACTCTTAATCCCTGCAAGTGCAGTGGTCGAATACACAGAAAATACGGGAGAGAAGAGACAGGGTCTCTACACTAATGATAATGGTGGTGTTGGGCGGTGTTAGGCTTGGCTCTAATCGACGTCCAGACAAACGGGACAGATGAGCTTGTAAAATGCAAAGAAACAAGCAAGAAAGAAAGGAACACGCTTTAACAATAAACATAAAACCGTATTGCCGCCAACGACTAGCCGAATGATTTGCGTTCACATGGCAAAGTTATAGAATAATTTCTCAGCGCTGGTTTATGAGAGACACTAGTGAGGTTATGCTACCTAACGGCAGGTGACTGAACGAAGGAAAGCGTGTTCGTTTTAAACAATGGTACTACGGTAGCTCCGTCTTCATGCGAGTTACGTTTTGGGCGGGACCGACTAAACTGCACGAAGAGCAAAATGACGTCATTGTACACTTAACGTCGTGGCAATGTTTTTGCAGGACGGTTCAGTTACATAAAACAATTTACATCACAAGCATATTCATGAAGTAAAATTCCCAATGACGTCATTTTGCTGCTTGTGCTTTAGATCTTCAGACTGGCTGACTATTCTATTTCTTCGTGTGCATACATCGGGAAATTCAACCCTAATCGTCGCACAAGCTGGAAACACTTCCCAGTTTCAGTCCACCATAACTGCATATAGAGACACGTTCCTAGTACGTACATATATATGCAAATCTGAGAAGCACAAAATTCAAACACATAAATAACTTTTAGTAACTCATTCTACCCCAACACCGAAATCCACAAATTTTGCCCTTGTTCTCTGAAGACTGCATTGCAGTGCAGGACACAGATCGACCATGATAGTTCAAGGGCGATGCCAGAATAGCTTGGCGCCCATAGGCGCCAAGCTATTCTGGCATCACCCGTGAACTATCATGGTCGATCCTTATCTTGCTGTGGTGTGTCTGGAGTAGAATGAGTTTTAACTCGTTCTGAAAACAACGACTAACTTTCGTTCGGTAGGTGACCATGATGCCGAAAACAGGCATTCATACCGAATGAGTCATGTGACTTTGTATTCGTACGTTGTTGATAGTTGTTCGTTGCACACGAATCCTCACCTCATCTGAACCCGATCCTGTCCAGTGACGTCATTGTGATGTACAGGACTAATGCAAGTTAGCAACATACTACGTTATATTTATGGAGAGCATCACAGCTGAGTGTATTCGTACTTACATCAGCGCATCGTGCTGAAGTTGGAGAGTATTTTCTCAGAGTTGCTTTTATGAACAAAATTGCCAAGCCTGATTCTGGTGAGTGACGTCACTACAAAGTTACAAGGCTATGACGTATTTGGCAAACTAGTGCGTCATATCTATACCCAGCACCACAACAGAGCGTATTCGTACTTACATCCAAGCATCATGGCGAAGATGGAGAATATTTTCTCGGCGTTTGTGTTGGGGGCCACGTTGCCGAACCCGATACTGGTGAGTATGGTCATTGTGAAGTACAGGGACGTGATGTATTTGGTCTTGATGGACGGGCCGCTCGTTGTGTCGTTCAGGATGTATGGCGTCTCCACCAGAGTGGACAGCGAGTCCAGCCAGCTGGAAACAGAAAAAAAGTTTGCTGGTCTGCAAATGTGACGGGAGATTAACCTTTTGACTGTCAGTAGCGGTTTTTGTCGCGATGATTCCTGTAGGAATCATCGCGACAAAAACCGCTACTTACAGTCAAAAGGTTAACACAATCGAGACGTTCCACATCCGGACACGCGATTTTAGGGCCGCTTATCCGGATGTGGCACGTCTCGAATGAGTTAACTAAACAGAACTTGACACAAAACATGTGCTGGCCAAAAATTATCAGTATCATGTAACGTTTAACCCACGTTCAGCGTACAACATGTGAAGACATTGCCCAACAAGAGATCAAAGTGAAGGTCACTTTGACCGCAAGGTCGAGGTCACAATTTTCAATTTCATTATAGTACAATATTACTGACCTGAGTGTCTTTTTTTTTTGCAGTGACGGTCGCCCCATGTTGGCAGTGGCGTAGAAGATACAGGCTAGTTAATGAGTGATCAAGGTAAATGTCACCCCACTACCACTCCAGGTTAAGGTCACAATTATCGGTTTTATTACTATACAATATTGCAGACCTGACTGGTTCTTCCAGTGCTGGCCGAACCATATTGGCTATATATGGGGTAGAAGATCATGAAAGAGCAAGATGAAGGTCACATAATTATTCATCGTTTACGGTTCTTAACTGCATTACTGTGACCTGATTTGAGCTTCTAGTGACGGTCGCCCCGTGTTGGCTATGGCGTAGAAGATACAGGCCAGCCAATGAGACATTAGGGTGAAAATCACATGATCACTCAAAGGTAAGGCAACAGTTCTCAACTGCATTACTGAGCAATATCACTGACCTGATTGGTTCTTCCAGTGACGGCCGCTCCATGTTGGCTATGGCGTAGAAGATGCAAGCCAGCCAATGGGATATCAAGGTGAAGGTGACCATCAGCAAAAGCAACATGGCCGACCCGTACTCGGCAAACTGCTCGATTCGCCGTATGACACGCAGCAATCTCAGAAGTCGAGCCGTCTTCAGAATGCCCGTGATCTTCATTGTCTGCGGAAGAGAAGAAGAAGATAAAAGGGAAATTGGAGTTTATTTGGAAACCATAAGTCAGACAATGCAAAAAAATTTTGGCACATAGTGATCGCAAAAGTAGATCATTCTTCAGAATGCCCGTGAACTGTATTTTCTATTACCCCTTTTGACCCTGCGACTCTATTGCTTGACTATGATGGTTCAAGTGTGGTGTCAAAATAGCTTGGCGCCAAGCTATTCTGGCGCCACCCATGAATTGAAATGGTTGATCTATTTTGTAATCTGTAATGTAGCCTTCATAAGACAATAAGCAAATTAAAAAGAAAAATTCTCAGTATCAGGAGGGTTAACGAGACAAAACAAACAACGAGACTAGAGGTTGTTCATAAATTAGAACTTGCACGAAGTTGACATAATATCTGGGTTCAGCCACCCGCCTGCATCTTCAAGAGGCATGCTCATTCCCAATAGTCCCTGCGGCCACTCATGAAAGAACAAACAAGCAGACACAGGAAGCATCGAATGAACAAATGATTAACACCTTCACGGCTACGGACGATACCGCTCGACGGAGGAAAAAGCAACACCAGAATAATACCAGATATGGGCCAGAAAGTGTGGTGGTGGCGATGTAGCAAAAACAATACGCGTGTTCAGGGATGATGATGATGAATCTTTTAACGTTACACGTTTAGGACTTAACGTCTTTTACCCACCACGAAGGTGATTTCAAAGACGGGGCACCGAAAAGGGGTCCTTACAAATTTTGACCCTAGCTGGGTTCGAACCCAGGACCTTTCGGACGAGAGTCGAACGCTCTATCACCGAGCCACCCAGCTCCGCCTACTGCAGGATAAAGCTATTAGGCAACTCAGTGCCTGTCTTATAGGCTGTCCTGTACACAAAACAGAAATCAACGGGAAAACAAACACATCATACAAAGAAAGAAAAAAATCAAGAAAACAAATTAACAAATACACTAGGTGAATTATTGTGAAAAAAACACTCCTGACGTTGGAAAATTTCAACTGGACCACCGAGAGAGAGAGAGGGGGTGGAGAGAGAGAGAGAGAGAGAGAGAGAGAGAGAGAGAGAGAGAGAGAGAGAGAGAGAGAGAGAGAGAGAGAGAGAGAGAGAGAGAGAGAGAGAGAGATGTTTATAACCGTGCCCTTACTTATTTACCCATGCCAGACGAGTTTCCCCGATACAGACTTTATTGTGCTTGTTAAACATTGCGGATAATTGTGAGTAGCTCCCCTTCCGCAAGAGTGATCAAACTTGTCTTGATCTCATTTGATGACTAGTTTAACGCCGCCCCGGGCTTAACAAACTCGAGCTTGAACTGCTCGAAACAGTTGCTGGCACAAGTGGATGACAGTTTTAACTCATTCGCGGCCAGCCGCATTCGGATGCGCGGCATAAGCCGCGCATCCGGATGCGGCTGGCCGCGGATGAGTTAACCTCCTTGTTCTTTAAGGCACCAGCATTGTAACCATGCAGTTAACCCCTTCCGGGCCACTGTATGCACATTTTTGTTTCTGAAATCTTGCTTCATTCAACGACCAAAAGTTATAAACCTCAAAGAAACATGGATACAAAATGGTCTCAGCAAGAGGCATAGATCCTCATGAGCCCCCGCAGTCGCGGGGGCTCATGAGGATCTATGTCTCGTGCAGTTAGGTCGTGTTCATTTTTTTTTTCTCGGCAGTAGAGGGTTTAACCTCATACTGTTATAACCAGTACGGGTGGCTGCATTCACTTAAGAGTTAACACTGTCCAGGCCAAAACGGTCCCCGCCAAGCGTGTAACGTGTACGAAAATAACAATCAAAGACAGGAACACGTTTTTTGAAGAACACAGACAAAGCAAGTCACTGTTTTATTATTGAACGCTCTTTTTTCAATGTACACAAACAAAGCTCTGCTTATGTTATGTTCAGCCCCGACAGAATCACCCACTGTGTGACGGTTCAGTTTAGTTCAAACCAGTACTGCCAAGCTGGGATCTCTGCGGTCGGAAAAGCCCATACGCGCCTCTATCCCTCCCTCAGAAGGTTGCTTGGTTGTTGTTGTTGTTGTTGTTGTTTTCAATATTGTGCCAATATTGGTCTGGTTCAATGACAATAGATCGTCCGTGTCCCTCTGAAGTCTGCCCAACGTCCGCTGAGTTTTTCCACACCTCTGCTCGGGAGGCGATCGACTGTGTGCTGCTCTTTGTCAGAACTTGGCTTTTAATCCATTTAGCACACACGCACTACAGCAGGAGATGGATCGACCATGATATTCAAGGGCAGTGCCAGATTAGCTTTACGCCGTCAGGCGCCAAGCTAATCTGGCACTGCCCTTGAATTGTCATGATCGACCCACCTCCTGAAAATGGGAGATGGTCGATAGGTGATACCATCAAAATCTGACGCGGCCTTAAATGGGTTAAGGTCCTCTGGCGCTAACAGAGTTAAAACAAGGACAGTGCAACATTAGCTCGGTGCCGAGATCTAGTGCACGACACCCAGTTCCCGGAGCTACGTGTTAACTGTCATGGCCATCCCATCTCCCACTGTAATGTCATAGAGATACACGTCTTAAAAACATGAGAGCATATCGTAGAGATAGCCTCTTCAGTGCCAGCAGTGGATATACCGACCACGTGTGCACGAGGTTTAAATGAGGCCAGCTTTCCTTCTTGTGTCTGGGGGTTGTTTGTTGTGTTCCGGCAAGGATGGGGTTAAACAGGTGGCGTTAGTTCAATTTGTAACCATTTGGTTGTCAAGAGCGGTTTTTTGTCGCGATGATTCCTGCCGGAATCACTGACAGCCCAAAGGGTTAATAATTGTCCGCACAGTCTTTCCCAGTGGCTTGCACGGAAACCTTAACGAGAGTGCACACGGTGTGGTCAGCTCGTTGCAGCAAGTCAACTGAACAGAGACAGAATGGAGCGGCATAAATATATTGCTTTTTCCAAATACACGGCCCCGGGAGGCATAGAGTCTCACACGCATCTACAACCGGCACGGGCTCACGACAGTCTATGACAGTCTATGCCTCGTGCTGTTAGATTGTGGTTACTTTGCGCTGTTTCCAGTTTATTCGATTCTAGCGGGATGTTGTCTTTTCCAAATTCATTGCCTCAGGACTTGAATTAGCAATCCAGATTTCGTGTTCATCCAGGCTTGAAACATTTCTGAGCCGTCTGCCCGTGGCACAGATTCTCATGACACCATGAAAGGCCTGAGGCTCATGCTTGTCCCGGCACATTCACCGATACCTCATGATCAAATTACCTTTGGGAGGGGGGGGGGGGGGGGGTCAAGGCAATAGGTATACGCAGAGACAGTTCTCATCACCAGGTATCTCTGTGCCGTGTCAAGTCTGGCTTTATTGTGTTGGGATTTGATAATAAACAAAGTACGATTTAAAAAAAAAATGCCTTTAACTCTTTCGAGACGTGCCGCATCCGGATTCGCGGCGCAAAGCCGGCTCCATATGTACATGCGGCGTAAAGCCGGCTCCATATGTACACGCGGCATAAAGCCGGCTCCATATGTAAACACGGCGTAAAGCCGGCTCCATATGAACACGTGGCGTAAAGCCGGCTCCATATGTACACTCGGCGTAAAGCCGGCTCCATGTGTACACGCGGCATAAAGCCGGCTCCATATGTACATGCGGCGTAAAGCCGGCTCCATATGTACACACGGCGTAAAGCCTGCTCCATATGTACACGTGGCATAAAGCCTGCTCCATATGTACACGCGGGGTAAAGCCGGATCCATATGTACACACGGCGTAAAGCCTGCTCCATATGTACACGTGGCATAAAGCCGGCTTCATATGTACACATGGCGTAAAGCCGGCTCCAAATGTACACACAGCGTAAAGCCTGCTCGATATGTACACGCGGCGTAAAGCCTGTTTAATATGTACACGTGGCGTAAAGCCGGCTCCATATGTACACATGGCATAAAGCCTGCTCCATATGTACATGCGGCGTAAAGCCGGCTCCATATGTACACACGGCGTAAAGTCGGCTCCATATGTACACACGGCGTAAAGCCTGCTCCATATGTACATGTGGCGTAAAGCCTGCTCCATATGTACACATGGTGTAAAACCGGCTCCATATGTACATGCGGCGTAAAGCCGGCTCCATATGTACACGTGGCGTAAAGCCGGCTCCATATGTACACAGGGTGTAAAGCCGGCTCCGTATGTACATGCGGCGTAAAGCCGGCTCCATATGTACAAGTGGCGTAAAGCCGGCTCCATATGTACACGCGGCGTAAAGCCGGCTCCATATGTACACACAGCATAAAGCCGGCTCCATATGTACACACGGCATAAAGCCGGCTCCATATGTACACACGGCGTAAAGCCTGCTCCATATGTACACGTGGCGTAAAGCCTGCTCCATATGTACACACGGCATAAAGCCGGCTCCATATGTACATGCGGCGTAAAGCCTGTTCCATATGTACACACGGCGTAAAGCCGCGAATCCGGATGCGGCACGTCTCGAAAGAGTTAAACTGACACTCGGTGACCTTGACTTTTGAAATAGGTCCCCCAAACTGTTATGTTTTGAAAGTCATCACCACGAAAAAATAAGCATGTGCCAAGATTTATAGTCAATAGCCTGAGACACAATCTGACCTCAAAAAATTCTACGACGGACAACAGTGGATGCCTGACGGGCGGGTTATGGGGACAGGGAAATCTATTGCCTATATAGTACGACCTGAACACTGATCAATTCAGGCGCACATTGCTACCGTATCAATATGATTTACGAAGACCTTTCAACGGACATGCTATGGAACAAACCCATTTTTTTTTCCATGGATTGCGAGTCCAGCTACAGGGTCCGGAACCCACTCGAACCCACGACCCGGCGATTCCCTTCGCTCTCTTGCTCCGACGCTCAACCGCCTGGGCTATTTCAGGGCCGTCCATTATCACTTCGGTGCCGTGGACGTTAAACCCCGAACTAACCAACCAGTCGATGCCTGACGACAGTCGACAGGTGACAAGCGGCTCGTAACATAGCCTAGTTTGTCCTTTCACATGTGAGTCAAAGACGTATACCAATGCACAACCGTAAGGGTTTAGCGACGCGTGTGCCCAGTGAAAAACGAAAGTTGCCGACGTGCTAGCTTTTAAACTTGTATCTTTATTATCCAGCATTTCTCTAGGACACGGCAAAATAAGCAGACATGACATGCGCTGATATTGTAAACTGAACGCTTGCACAAAACCCGTAAAAGACAGATCGGAATCAATTTCATATATGTGCTGGTCTGAGCTTTGGCACATTGCGGCTTCATTCCGTAAGGTCCAAAATCACAGACCAGAACTAATATGAAAAATGTCTTAGATTGGTTTTTTTTTTTTTTTTTTTTTTTTTTTTTTTTTTTTTTGGGGGGGGGGGGGTTGGACATGGTGTACTAATGAAACAAGTCTATGAATAAAACACCAACACACACACACACACACACACACACACACACACACACACACACACACACACACACACACACACACACACACACAAGGGAATCCACACAACAAAAAAGGTGACTGTCAAGCGTGTAAAGTGCGAAGAAGTACCCAACGGAGAAAGAAACACGCTTAGAAAAGACAGCTGCAACACAATTTATTAATATGACACATTCCTTCTGTGATAAATGAAGATAAGTAGCGACTGATCTCTCTATTTGTTTGTCTATTTTGAAAAATACCCGAAATATTAATAAATTGTGTTGCAACTGTCTTTTCTAAGCGTGTATCTTTCTCCGTTGCATACTTCTTGGATTTTTTAACACTTTTTATGTGTTCTGAAAAAGTGACCTTTAAATTGTAAAAAGTAACGATGAGAACGTGATATGTGTGTAGCAAGCGTCCGTGATTAACACAGTCTACCCCAGGACCGAAATCCCCAAATGGTAAAGTTGCCCTCTGAAGGAATGTATTACAATTCTCGAGACAAATCGAGCATTATAGTTTAAGGATGGTGCCAGAATAGCAATCAAGGTAACATAGACGGCGAAGGCGGAATCGCACCAAATAACTTAGCACTGGTAAACCTCCCACAGTGCGTTGAATTACTCCACGGGGAGACGCAATGAACCCGACCAACTCACAATGAACGACAACAAATACCGTCAAACGACAAAATCCACAGATATTCCTTTGAACAGAAGGACGGATGTGATAACTAAATCACACCTCTGTGGTCAGGTTTGGTCCGCTGACGAGAACAGTACCTGGCTTTTTAAAGTGAAACATGTTCGAAATACACAAAGGATGAATGATTACAACAAAATCGAGACCTGTGTCGCAAAACTTTGTGTATACGGCCAAGGCAGAATCAGGCTGAAACAATCATGTGAGCGATGTAAGCACCGTTTGTTCCAACATAGGCGCCAAGCTATTCTGGCACCACACTTAAACTATCACGAACGATCCATGTCTTGTTGTGGTGTGTCGGGGCTGAATGAGTTAAGTCACAGCGAAGATCGGAAGATAAACACGACGGCGGTCAGTGGCGCAGCGCTAAAAGCGCCTGCCACCAATGCAAGAGGTGCGAGTTTCGATTCCAGGTTTCGGCGTAGGACTTTTCTCCTCTAGTAAGTGTCACCATTAATTCGGGCGGACCGTCGGGGGTTCTTTTTCCGGGTACTCCGGCTCTTTCCTCCCACACGAATTTGGTATTAATTTCAGTCCACTTAATCAAATTTCAAAAATATAAAAAACGATTTAAATTTCCAAAATTTTCAGTAGCTCGCTTGTGCTTGCCCTTAGCACCACGTGAATGTTCTGTGTTTATGTACAGTGTGTGAGGGAATGCGCGTGATTCACTTGAGTGTGCTTGTTAGGTTCAGTTCGAGGCTATGTCCTGCGCATTGAGTTATATCATACATATGAGAAATGCGCCGTATAAATACTATGTATTATTATTATTATTATTATTATTATTATTATTATTATTATTATTATTATTATTATTATTATTATTACTATTATTATTATTATATTTAATACAAGTTCACAGAACATATTAAATGTGGGAAATTGCTCCCTTGCGTGTGGATGTTCTTCATGGCGTTCAAAGGGTGAACGCCACTTTTTCAATGGAGCGAATTTTCCTTACAGGTGCAGTTGGAGCACATACCGTCTGTGACATTAAACTGGCCGTAGTCTTCAAAAGACAGTGGAAAAATTGGGAAATTTGACCTTCGCGTCTTTAATACCAAACACTGAAAGGGTTACAATTGTACAGCAAAGACTGCGTATGAATGTTAACCCTTTCGCAGCCAGTGATCACGAATTCCGCGTATGAAACCACTGCAATCTGTCCCACATTCGTGTGAAGAATGCAACGTGAGTGGGACCGAAAATCGTCATCAAGACCGAGGACGAGCAAGGACATTAATCCCCTTTCGCTCCCAGCTCTATTAAGAGGCGAAAATTATCATGAAAATCGACGCCTCTTGCCTTGCTTCACTACCAGCTTCTCTATTTGCAATATTTGGTTGGTTGGTTTGGGGTTTAACCCCTTTCATCCTGATGCTCCCATTGCTTGAAATAAATCTTTATGATAGTTCAAGGGTGGTGCCAGAATAGCTTGGCGCCTCAGGCGCCAAGCTATTCTGGCTCCACCCTTGAATTAAAATGCTTCATCTGTAATGTAGCCTTCATAGGACAATAAGCATTTTAAACTCAGCCTCATGATGTAATGGGTTAATGTCTACGGCACCAGAGTGATAATGGACGGCCCTAGCGAGCGGGTTATGGGGGACAAGGACAACCATTGCCTACGGAGTACAACATGCACTCTGATCAATTCAGGCGGATTGCAACTGTTCCACATTGATTTACCACGAAATTTCAACGGACATGCTATGAAAAGGCCGTCTCTAGATCTGCCTCATAAGGAGAAGGTTAGAAGGGTTTGATTCAATTTACCGATTCATCCCCCTGGCCCCCCCAAAAGCATTCAACGATTCAATGCAAGGTGGGTTCACTCTGTTTACTGTCAACCCCGCAGGATCGAATTATCTGCCCCTGATATTGAGAGCGCATGCTCGCTGGATCCAAAATGGAAACGAGGCACTTCCTGTGCAAAGAATGGCGGGAAAGAAAGCCTGTTTGCGATTGGCAAACACGGCTTCAGGCGGTGTTGACTTCCCCCCAATCAAATTTGGGCTTTCATCCGCACGATGAGATTCAGCCATTCCGTGTAGAGGACACATCGGCTTGTGGTGGACAAATGAAAAAAAAAACTGTTTACCACCCTGTCGGCAAGGGGCCTCTTGGACAACCATCAATTTCTTGTCAGCTTTCCCCATTCTCAACTCCATTTTTTGAAAGAAAAATAGTTCACGTGACATTAAATAACTCCAACCAAACAGTAGCTGTCACTTACTGATTTGACACTTAAACTCCTAGAGCTAAATGACTTTCATTCTATAGAATGGAAATCATTTGGTTCTGGGAGTTTAAGAGTTAAATCCAACTAACCTTCGTCGCCCTTATTATAACTTTTGTAACGATGGTTTCAACGCTTTGCTGATATTTACTCAGCAACCACAATAACCTTTTGACCTATGCACTGACCTCTAGTGAGAAATCAGTCAGTGTCCCGACATAATCTCTCTTTAAAAGAAAACTTGTTCTAAAGCAGAGTAAATAAATAGTTGGGTTTTTTTTTTGACGGACTAATTGTAGCCACGAAGAAAATATGAAATCCCAGAAATGACCTGTTTGGAATCATTACAGATGACATCCCGACGGCCGTATTTCGCATATTTTGGAGGTGTCATCAAATGACTATGCACCAGATGCAAGAGATGGCTCGACCTTGATAATTCAAGGGCAGTGCCAGATTAACTTCGCGCCAAGCTAATCAGGCACCACCCTTGAATTATCATGGTCGACCCATCTCCTGCTGTAGTGCGTCAGGGCTGAATGGGTTAAGAAAATAAAACCGAGAGACCAAATTATACGCAGTTCAAATTGAACTACATATATTTATTATTATCTTGACATTAGAATCAACAACATTTACAACAAGACAGGTCAACATCGCTAACACCATCAGCGCACAATCAACAAAAGCAGCGATAACAAGAAAAAGAACAATAACAACAGAGCAACAGCAGCGGA
>BTPG01000002.1:36489377-36541877 GCA_036245525.1 Semisulcospira habei
TGTTTCGAGAGTGCCTTTTCAGGGGACATGTTAAAGAAATAATACGAAAAAAAAAAGTCTTTCATTTTAAACAGTCGTATGCCCAACCCAATAACTTTCTCAGTCTGAGGCACAGCTGGAGCCAATCTTCATTCGCAAGAGACATAGATTTGCATGACACCCTGCGAATGCAGGGGGTCATGCGAATATATGTCTCTTGCATGTGGAAGGGATGGGATGGGGAGGGGGGGAGGGGGGGGGGTGGAGGAAGGTAAATGAGGGAATTTTGTGGACGGTTCCCTTTACAATCTCATATTGCAAACATGGCCGAATGGAGTGTGAATGTCGACACAAATGCGAATTTCAGGAAGATTGATGGCCAGACTTTTTGTCCCTCCAAAAATATTGAGTCGGATTAAAAGCCCTCAGTGTTTCTGTGGCCAAGGGGGGAAAAAAAGAGCAAAGCGATGGGAAGGATTGATTTACCGTGAGAAAGTATGGTGGCTGCCTGAACTGACTTTTTTTTCCTAACAATTTTACATTTGCAGATGGAGTACGTGCTGAAGCCTTGTTTATCAACCTATTCATCCCTGACGCACTACAGCAGGAGATGGTTCGTTACGATAATTAAAGGGTAGTGCCAAATTAGCATGGCGCCTATCGGCGCCAAGTTAATCGGGCACTGCCCTTTAATTATCATGGTCGATCCATCTCCTGCAACTGGTGCATAGTCATTAGATGACGCCTCCACAATTTGGTAAATACGGCCGTTGGGCTGAATGAGTTAAAAATAAGCTTATCACAGCTTTTCACGAGTATCCACGGGTATCACGGGTATCACGAACGATTTATTCCAGAAGCGCACGTTGTTCCTCTTCCCCACCCCACCTCACTCCACCCCACCCCACCCCACCTCACCCCACCCCACCCCACCCCACCCCACCCCACTCCACCCCACCCCACCTCACCCCAAAAGCAAACACAAAACTGCAACAACAACAAAAATAAACCAGCTATCCGCGGTCCGTGGCGCAGTGGTTAAGGCGTCTGCCACCAATGCTAAAGGTGCGAGGTTCGATACCGGGTTCAGGCGTCCGACTTTTCTCCTCTAGTAAGTGTCACCGTTAATTCGGGCGGACCGTCGGGGGCTCTTCATCCGCCACGAATTTGGTATCAATTTCAGACCACTTCATCAAATTTCAAATATAAAACGATTTCAATTTCCAAAACTTCAGTAGCTCGCTTGAGCTTGCCCTTTGCACCACGTGAATGTTCTGTATTTATGTACATTGTGTGAATAAATGCGCGTGATTCACGACAGCTTGCTTGTTGGGTTCAGTTCGTGGCGGCGCTTTAAACCGATATTTAATCGGGTAAAACGCCTATTTAATGCGCTGATTTATTATTTAAAATAAAAAAATTAAGCACCCCTCCCCCTCCCCCCACATTTCCTTTGTTATCTTCCCCACACCGACTCTACGCGCCCCCAATCACCCATCCCCTTTGCCCACCCTCCAAACCAACTCCAACTCCCAACCCCCACACACGAACACTAGACTACTTTCTTTCAATACGTATGCGTTCCAACGATAACATCCAGTAACTGGCTGCGTTTGGTTTGTTCAGCATGCCACATCTGTTTTTCGCTAAGGATTGTGCGTTGGTCTGTGATTTGGCACCTTATGGCTTAGTGTGCTTTTTGGTCTGTGATTTGGCACCTTATGGCTTAGTGTGCGTTGGTCTGTGAATTGGCACCTCATGGCTTAGTGTGTGTGCTGGTCGGTGATTTTGGGCTTTACAGTTTACAACCGTAAGGTCCAAAATCACAAGCCAGCACACATTAGTGAGCGTCTACTATTTGGTCTGGACATCGTCTATATCGCACGAGGACACAGAACATCAGGAACCTTGGCAGAGGACTGTCAGCAATCTGCATGATGCACCTGCATCAACATTTGCATATAGTCCGCCAAACTGCTTGAAGCACGGATCCTCACCAGCCCCCGGTACTTCAAACCCCTCACACACCTACATATGAGTCACGGGAGAGGCTCTCAGAGTGCGCATGAGAATAATTTCTTTCACAGAGCTGAGTTTCGATCGACTCGAGACTTTAAGTCTATATGAAGGCTTTACCCAGACAGAGCCTCAATCCATACGCGCCCAAAACGGAAGATGGGTGCCTGCTTATGTCCCCTTGAAGCTGTCTTCACGTCCGTACATCTCAGTGTTGGTTCCACTATCGGCTGAAGATGGAAATCCGGAGGCGCCCTGTGGGTAATACGACGAATATCGGATTTCACAAATGGCAAGCGACACAAATGTTTTAGTTGTCATAATTATATTATATCCGAAAGCGACGTAATCTACGCAGAAACAAACTAACCCTTGGAGTGCCTGGAAACTCTTGGAGTGCCTGGAAATCCTTGGAGTGCCTGGAAATCCTTGGAGTGCCTGGAAACTACTAACGTCACCCAAATGCAAGAGGCACAGATCCTCATGAGCCCCCACATTCGCGGGGGCTCATGAGGATCTTTGCCTCTTGCCGGCCTTATGTGTCTCTTGGATTGACGGGATTATTCCGTGCTGAATTTGCTCTGTAATCAACGATACTATTTCGTGTCGATTGGCACAAGAAGGGTGAACTATCATCTTTCGACGAAATGACTTTGAAATGTCCAATATGTATGTATTCACAAAATGGATACCATACAACGCAATTTGAACAGTGAGTGTACGAGACTATATTTTGTGCTTTTCTTCGAGCGGAGGGGCGGGGGTGGGGGGTTGAGGGGGGGGGGGAGAGAGCAGGGTGGAGGGGGGAGGTTACGGGAGGCAGGAGGAAAGTGATGGGGGTGAGTGGAGGTTGCGGGCTGGGGGGGGGGGGTGGTGGTGGTGGTGGGGATGCGGGGTCGGGACACTCAAGTTGTCATACATCCACTGCAAAAGAAAAATGTCAAAAGCCACAATTCGTCCCTGGCTCTTTGTGAGGCGGGTTTGGGTTCGAAGAGGCATTTTTTTTTTCTTTTCATTTCTACCCTTAATTGCAAGCAGTGGTGCCCCAACGTTCGGCAAGACTACGGGATATAGATAGATAGATAGAATTGTTAGCACACCACAAGCGACATTCAACTGCAAGTGGCATAGATCCTCATGAGCCCCCGCCGATGCGGGAGCTCATGAGGATCTATGCCTCCTGCTACTATCTTTTCTACCCCTGCGCCTCCAGTAGGCGGAGTTCTCAGCAGTGATTATATGTTGATTTTTAGAAACAGTAGAAGGCCTGTTGACCCGGACTCCCCAAATAACTCAAGCGCCGCAAACCGCGCCCCTTATTAGGACGGGTCTAATAACTCGTGCGCCACAACCCGTGTCTTCCTGATGAGGATGAATACAATAACTCGGGCGTCGCATCCCGCCGCCATCAGTTAGGAAAGAGTCCAATATCAATAGACGTACAGACGGACATACGGACTGAGAGAAGTGAATTATTATTTCATTTAAAAGATATCGTTTTTCGAGGCCGTACAGCCGCTAGAAGTGATTTGTGTGAAAGCATCACTATCAGGGAAGAGGTTATGTTTTGTTAATTTTGAAATAAATCACGTGACATGACAGATGTGTGAAGAGACACCCATCTGTCTGGCTCAGCAAGTTGTACAGGGCCTCCCCTATCAGGTCCCGACCTCACTGCAGCTGGCTGAAGATGACTCTCCATCATCAATCAACATCCAGAACTGACGTAAATCTGAGTGCATGGTTGTGATGTTGGACCATACGGCCTGAGCCGTAAGGTTCGAAATCACATACAAACGCTCATTTGTCAAGCTAGTTTCGGAATCTTCCTATCCATAAATGTCATTTTTAACTGCCGCTTCCCTGATCCTCAACAACTCCCCTCCGTACCCCACACCGTCCTCCTAAAACACCGTACCCCTACCACACACACACACACGCCTTACCCCCACTAGACAACACTAACCTGTTAGCCACGACGCACTATAGGAGGAGATGGATCGACCATGATAAATCAAGGGTAGTGCCAGATTAGCTTGGCGCATAAAGGCGCCAAAATAATCTGGCACTACCCTTGAATTATCATGGTCGATCCATCTCCTGCAACTGGTACATGTCGTTAGGTGACAACAATAACCAAAATGGGAATTCGGCTGTGGGGCTAATTGGGTTAGCACAATCTTCCTCTCTGTGATGTGAAGGCAAAGACAGGAAGTGTCCATTTTGTAATATATTATATACCCAAGATTTTCACTGCATCACAATGAACATCTCGAACAGAAGAAAAGAAATGAGCTTACTGTCGTTTATATTAACTGAGAAGCCCTCCCCCCTCTCTTTCAACTTTCCGCCCCTGCCCCCCCCCCCCCCCCCTCCATCCCACACACACACACACCTTCTCCCACCCCAAATCTATTTCCAACATCGCCGTCATCCTCCCTCCCTCCTCCAACTTCACCAACGCCACACCCCGCACGCCTCCCCGATCGAAACTGATAGAACCCGTCTTCCCCAACACGGGGCAAATTTTTCTACTGTTCATTCAACAAACCTGTCCAGACCTTGTCTATCAACATACACACTCTGACAGCGAAGTCCTTATATCTGCAAGACTCACAGATCGTCATGAGCCACTATGGAAAGCAATAGCCCACAACTATCCATGTCTGCATTTGTCAAAATGCAATTTAACTTTTTCTCACTTAAACAAATGACATGCCACGTAAGAAAATTGCTTGAAATTGCAATAGGTTGATTGATTATACATTGCTTAACGTCCCGACAGAAACAAGACTTTCTCAGGACGTGCCTGCACTGCTTGTGAAAAATAACTAAACAGAATATTGAATGTATGTCGCCAGCCGGTCTAATATGCTAAATAAAGCTAAGACTATTTTAGCAACACACATCCAAAATCAAGAGCTACAGACAGCGCAGACAGTAGGGAGAGATTAAAAAAGGAAAATACAGGTGAATGGACCAAGGGTAGGCAGAAACATAGAGGGAAAAACACACCCTATGAGGCTGACCAGGTTGACCCTGAAAACTAAAAAGTAGTTAACCCCACCCAAGTCCGCCAGCGCAGATTCGGGTGGGGGGAAATTACAATAGGAATTATTACGAGCAGGCCTGTGACTTTGTACCTTATAGCCTTAACCCCTTCACTGCCAATGATGACGAATTTCGCGTCTGAACGCACTGTACACAGACCGACGTTCGCGTAAACAACAAAGATTGAAAAGAGCCGAAAAAAGTCATAAAGAACATATGACCAACAAGAGACATAAATCCTCATGAGCCCCCGCGACTGCGGGGGCTCATGAGGGTTTATGTCTCTTGCAGCTGGGTCGCGTTCTTCGTTTTCCAAACAGTTAAGGGGTTAAGGATCAGAATTAGGGAACAGCACACGAGATTGTTTATGTACACTGGCAGACTTGCAGAGAACGCCTCTTTAGAATATCAGTACGAGCGTCAGAACCTGGTTTTAGTAACAAGTGTTTTTTTTTTTTTTTTTTTTTTTTTTTTTTTTTTTTTTTTTTTTTTGCAAGGAAAAGTGGTCTTGCAAAAATGTGTCACCTGTCATTGAAGACCAGCATTCAGTTAGCTACAGCGACCTACATGAGGGTCTTTAATGACAGGCGGTCGCTGGTGAGGTGGCTGCAAACCGCCTAAATTGAAGGGGCAAAGTAGCGTTCGCAAAGAGCGTCAGTTGTTATTAACCCCTTCACTGACGAGAAAAAAATGAACGTGATCTAACTGCAAGAGGCATAGATCCTCATGAGCCCCCCGCGATTGCGGGGGCTCATGAGGATCTAGGCCTCTTGCTGAGATCACTTTGTGTCCATTTTTTTTTTGTTGACAGTTGTGGCTTTTGGTCGTTCAGTGAACACAGATTTCAAAAACAAAAAAGTACGTCCGTTGAAAGCGAAAGGGGTTAAAGACCGCCCTAAAGGGTTACAGCCACATAAATGATAGTCTTAAACAACAGACTACCTCTCATAAGGGTGCTCGCTCAAAAAAGGATCTGTGGTATCATGTATTTCTCGGAGGAACTGCATGGGTATGGTTTACCTTGAAAACAATTCTCAAAACTATCATAGTCTGTCTATTTAAAAAAATAAAGTCTAAATTCAAATAAATCATGTACACAAAGAGCTTCTTAAGACAGGTCCTTCCCGTGGCCAACACTTGTTCTAACAAGACGATGGTACATTTCATTGTGTGATCCTCATAAAGGGGAGGCAAAAGAGCTTTCCTCTAGACTTTCAACACAAATCCTCTGGCGTCAAGCCGGAGTCAGTAAACAACGTTTCGGGGGTGTTTTGCACACGGCCACTAGTCTGTTTTCACGCGGCACTCAATCGCGGCGTGGCGTCGATGCGTCAACCTTAGAAACACTTCATGTCAGAATAGAAGACGTGTATCGATTGGTCGCGCCCGACAGAAGGGAGACAACTGACACCCTATTTGCAGGCGCGGGTCTTTTGGGCAAACGGACAGTGAACTCCGGAAAAGCACATCAAGTCAGTGATATAAATGTGGCACAACTTTGAGAGCAAGGGGTAGAGTGTCACGAACCCCTGCATTCGTAAGGGCTCATGAGAATTTAAGCCTCTCGCAGATAGAGAGGGATGTTCGAGGGACTGAATTTTTGGAAGAAAGGAAGCGAAACGAGAGAGAATTTGTAGGAAAAGTTGTCGTTCCTGAAAGGCCGGCAAAACGGATGAGGAGAAGTAAGGATGGTGTAATATAAGTTATTGGTAGAAGGGGTTTGCTACACGGACCCTTGTAGGCCTTCGGGAGGTCAAAGTAACCAATGTACCCCGAAAGCCTGAGGGGTACAATGGTTCTTTTGACCTCCCGAAGGCCTACAAGGGTACACGCAGCAAGCCCCTGCTACCAATAACGTTGTTTTCATTCCTCCACAATTTTCGTAAAATAAATCAAGAAGAAATCTTTCAACCTGGATCACGCTAAATATTCATTTATCATCTCATCATCTTGGCTTGACTTCGCGAACGAAGATTCTATAGGGCTTGCCCACGTCGTCTGCAGGCATTTTCGTGGCTGCGGAGGCCAATCCGGGACAGGCAGGTTCGACCGCAGTGGCTGCAGGGGAAGGTCTGGTCAGGGTTCTGAGTTACGACAGCTCTGTTTTTTCTTCTGAGCCGCTTGTCTTTAAGGTTAGCTCTGCGAGAGTCCTCAAAGGAGACGGCTGCCTTGTGAATGGTGGAGCGCCAGGTGTCACGGTCCGCAGCAAGCAAAGACCATTGGCGGTGGTCGATTTGGCAGGCACTAAGTGACTTCTTGAGACCGTCTTTGTATCTCTTCTTTGGTGCCCCTCTGTCTCGGTGTCCAGTGGCGAGCTCGCCGAACAGAGTGATCTTTGGTAGGCGATGATCCTCCATCCTGGAGACGTGCCCCGCCCAGCGAAGCTGTGTCCGCAGCAGCAAAGCCTCGATGCTCACAGTTTCCGCCTGTTCAAGGACCTCGACGTTGGTGACATAGTCACTCCAGTGAATGCTGAGGATGGTACGCAGGCAGCGCTGGTGAAAGCGTTCGAGGAGTCGTAGTTGGCTGCGGTAGAGGGCACAGGAATCGGAACCGTACAGCAGGGTGGTGAGGACGACAGCTCTGTACACGCTGATCTTGGTGCCTTTTTTCAGCTGTTGATTGTGCCACACCCGCTTGAATAGTCGCCCGAAAGCACTGTTCGCTTTTGCCAGCCTGTTGTCCAGCTCCTTGTCCAGCTTGGCGTCTGACGTGATGATGCAGCCAAGGTAGGTAAACTGGTGTACAGACTTCAGTTCGGACTCGCCGATGGTGATGTGGGGAGGGCGATGCTCTTCCTTGGGTGCCGGCTGATGAAGGACCTCTGTCTTTTTCAGACTGACCTCAAGTCCAAAGAGCTGGGCGGCATCTGCGAAGCAGGACGTAATGCGCTGCAAGGCTCTCTCTGTGTGTGCAACGAGGGCAGCGTCATCAGCAAAGAGCAGCTCACGAATCAGTTGGTCTAGGGTTTTCGTGTGGGCCTGCAGTCGTCTGAGGTTGAACAGGCTGCCATCGAGACGATACCTGATGTACACTGCGTCGTCATCGTCGAGGTCCACTGTGGCCTGCTTCAACATCATGCTGAAGAAGATGGTGAAGAGGGTCGGTGCCAGCACGCAGCCTTGCTTCACGCCATTGCGAATGGGGAATGGTTCTGAGAGGTCACTGTTTAGTCTGACCTGGCCTTGCTGGTCCTCGTGGAGCTGGACGATCATGTTGAGGAACTTTGGGGGACAACCTCTTCGCTCCAGGATCTGCCACATACCTTGCCTGCTCACAGTGTCAAACGCTTTTGTTAGGTCGACAAACGTTACGTACAGCCCTTTGTTCTGCTCGCGGCACTTCTCCTGAAGCTGTCTCAGCACAAAGACCATGTCGGTGGTACTCCTGTTGGCTCTGAAGCCACACTGGCCCTCTGGGAGGTGGTCCTCAGCGATGGCAGGTACCAGCCGATTCAGGAGCAACCTTGCGAGAATTTTCCCGGCAATGGACAGCAGGGTAATTCCACGATAATTAGAGCAGGCAGACTTCTCTCCTTTGTTCTTGTACAGGGTGATGATGACTGCATCACGGAGATCCTTTGGTAGTGTTCCTTTTTCCCAGCAGCAGAGAAAGAGGTCGTGGAGCTTGTTGTGCAGTGCTGGGCCTCCATGTTTCCAGATCTCTGGCGGGATTCCGTCAATGCCTGCTGCTTTGCCACTCTTGAGCTGGTGGATGGCTGTGAGGGTCTCTTCGGCGGTGGGCGGTTCGTCCAATTCAACCTTTAGTGGAAGGTGTGGGATTTGGAGGATGACTGTTTCTTGAACAGTGCGCTCAGCGCCGAAGAGGTCCTGAAAGTATTCCGACCAGCGGTTCAAGATGGAGGTATTATCTGTGAGGAGTGCCTGTCCATCAGCGCTTCGCAGGGGACTTTGTACCAGGTGCCTAGGGCCATACACTGCTTTCAGTGCTTCGTAGAAGCCCCTGTAGTCACCGTTGTCAGCACAGAGCTGGGTCCTCTGTGCGAGTCTGGACCACCACTCGTTCTGGAGCTCTCTAAGCTTGAGCTGGAGACTGCTGCAGATGAGGCGGAAGGCAGACTTCTTCACAGGGCAGGAAGGCTGGGCTAGGTGGGCCTGGTGGGCGGCTCTTTTTTTTGCTAGAAGTTCCTGGATCTCTACGTCGTTTTCGTCAAACCAGTCTTTGTTCCTCTTTCTAGCAAAGCCCAAGACTTCCACAGAAGATTTTACAATAGCAGTTTTCAGTTGTTCCCAGAGTGTTTCAGGGGAGGAGTCTGCTGGATCAACTGTGTCTTTGAGCATGCGCTGTAAATCGGCCTGAAGGGCAGCTTTCTTGTCGTCACGCTGAAGGCTGGCAACATCAAGCTTTTTCTTGGGGGGGCCCCATTTCTTGGGTTTCAGCTTGAGGCGGAGCCTTAGTTTGCAGCGAACAAGGCGGTGGTCAGTGTGGCACTCTGCGCTGGGCATCACTCTGGTGAGGAGGACGTCACTGCGGTCCCTCTGACGCACTAGGACATAGTCGATAAGGTGCCAGTGCTTGGAGCGAGGATGCATCCAGGTGGTCTTTCGATTGTCCTTTTGCTGGAAAGTAGTGTTGGTGATGACAAGTTGCTGCTCTGCACAGAGCTCCAACAGTAGGCGACCATTGTCATTGCAGTTCCCAACGCCATGCTTGCCGAGGACTCCTTTCCAGGCTTCTGAGTCTTGGCCCACTCTGGCGTTGAAGTCGCGAAGGATGATGACTTTGTCGTCTGCAGGGGTGCTCTGCAGGAGGCTGCGCAGGTCAGAGTAGAACTTGTCTTTTTCTGCAGGCTCTGCCAGGAGGGTTGGGGAGTACACACTGAGAAGGGTGACGTATTGCTGGTGTCTCAGTGGGAGGCGCATGGACATGATGCGGTCGGAGTGACCCGTTGGTAGGTTTTCCAACTTAGTCGCAATGTGGGTCTTCACCATGAAGCCCACGCCTGAGAGCCGTCTTTCTGATGCAGGCCTGCCTGACCAGTAGAGGTTGTAGCCAGCGCCAAGTTCTTGGAGGCTGCCTTCCTCCGGGAGGCGTACTTCGCTGAGCGCGGCGATGTCGATGTTTAACCTCCGCAATTCATGGGCAATGAGGGCGGAGCGACGTTCAGGGCGTCCGCTGTCTGCTGTGTCGAGCATGGTTCGGATGTTCCAGCATGCTACGTTGAGTCCGGTCGTGGTCGTCATGAAAGTAGATCCATTGTTTTTTCTTGTTTTCTGACCGCATGAGAAGATGCCCGTTGACCGCGGCTAGCCAACTGGGTTACGAGGGGATAAGCTTTGGTTAGGCCACCTTTTCTAGGCCCCTCTCCGTGTGGAGCAAGCAGTGCTGTCCCTAGAGAAGGCTGCTTGGTCGTTCAGGGTGTGCCGAGTGACGTTGTCATCCCCAGGTCAACATCAGGCGACCAATATCCTGAACCGCCTGCATGCAGGTTTGAGACTGCGGCTTCCAGTGACATCTTTCACCTGCCGTTTTGCCCCTTGCCCATCGCTACAGGACTTGGAAAGTTCAGTGTCATAGTCCGTGGGCGTTTCCTAAAGCCTGCGCGGTGGAGCTTTTTGGTGGAGTGCAGTGTGCGCAGTACTGGCCCCACCCTTTAAACCCTTGGTTCGTTTGCCATGGCCTAGCAAGCTGGGACGGTGGCATCGAGGTCCTCGGGTCGTAGGTTTTATATCAGACTGTCCTTGTCTTAGTCTCTGGCTCAAAAGCCTTCCCCGGAGACACGGGGGCTTTGATTTCAGGGGTTTCCTCCCTTAGCCTTTCCGCAGCCAAGCGGCCAAGCCTGCAAGGCAGCAGGGGACTCGTGGGGGCCGGGGTCGTCTATGTCCCGTGCAGATGTGAACATCTGCCCACTACCCAGACGGTGACACCAGAGGAGAAAAATCCAACGCCGGAACCCGGTATCGAACCTCGCACCTTTGGCATTGGAGGCAGACGCCTTAACCACTGCATTTATACATAATAGACATGTGGCGTAATTTAAAATATTTTATGATGTTGCCATCTCCAGATCTGCCATCTGCCATCTTCGAATAACACTAAGTTACTTATTATAGAACAAAACTCGCATCCAAGATTCGTCAGAATGCGGGCTACAATAATTCCGCCATTTGTCGCTACAAGGGTTTTTGTAGCTCGGTCATGTAGTACAGTTTGCGCTAAAGGCATTAGTCGTGTGAAATAGGGATGAAAACAATCCAATTTAGACCAAACTCCCGTCGACTTACTTTCATATAGAAACGCAGATGTAAATCGCCACTGCAAAAGGTTTAGAGTAACACCCCATGGGATACATCCTCATTTTCACGCACCTGTCGGGGTATGTCATGAGGGAACATGCAGTGGAAAATATCAGACGTAATCAATGATATATTGGGGCGGTCTGTGCAGCAGTGGTTAAGGCGGCTGCCACCAATGCTAAAGGTGCGAGGTTCGAGACCGGGTTCCGGCGTCGGACTTTTCTCTTCTAGTACGTGTCACCGTTAATTCGGGCGAACCTTCAGGGGTTCTTTCTCGGGGTACTCCAGCTCTTCCTCCCCCTTCACTCTGGTACCGGTTTCAGGCCACATTATAAATTTCAAAAACAAGCGATCAAAATTTCCAAAACCTCAGTAGCTGAACTGACCCTTCGCACCACGTGAATGTCCTGTGTTTGTCTGGTACTGTGTTTGTCTTCAGAGTGAATGCGTGTGTGTCACGTGAGCGTGCGTGTTGGGTTCAGTTCGCGGCGCTTTGAGCCGATTCGCAGAATTGGGTAAAGCTTCTATATAATAACCGGTATTATTATTATTATTATTATTATTATTATTATTATTATTATTATTATTATTATTATTATTATTATTATTATTATATTGCTATGTGCCTCTTGGTTTAGCACACAGGCATAAGATAATAGTTGCAAAATCGACCAACTGTGTAACACGAGTAGTAGAAATATGTGCTATCTCCTGCTTTTCGTAATCCATACCGAAAAGGCGACTGCCAAAAGTGTAACATGCAGAGAAATAAAGAAAGAAGAACTCTAAAAAAAAAAAAAGAAAAAAAAAAAAAGACAGTTACAACACAATTGTGTTGTAACTGTCTTTTCTAGGCGATTTCTTTCTTCGATGGGTCAATTTCGACTCTGCTGCCCGTATTTCCAAGTGATTATCATATGCCAACGATTTAACTCATTCAGCCCTGACGCACTGCAACAGGAGATGGGTCGACCATGATAATTTAAGGGCACTGAAAATGATGACTAAAAAGGTTTTGTAATCTGTGGGCGAACCAAGAGTGGCCGAGCTTGGCCGTAGATCCCTTGTCAAAACACGAGTGCAGGATCTTTATAATAATAATATAATAATAATAGTAATAATAATAATAATAAGAAGAAGAAGAAGAAGAAAATAATAATAATAATAATAATAATAATAATAATAATAATAATAATAATAATAATAATAATAATAATAAAATCAAGATTTATAAAGCGCTTGATTCTTAAGAATAGGTTTAACCGCTAGTAGGCCTACAATAGAATATTAAACGCTAACACGCAGACACACACACACACACACACACACACACAGACACACACAGACACACACACACACACACACACACACGCACACACACACACACACACAGACACACACACACATACAGACACACACAGACACACACACACACACAGACACACACACACACACACACACACACACACACACACACACACACACACACACACACACACACACACACACACACGAAAACCGAGTGGTTATGACATTGCAAAGTAGCAGGGAAAAGGAACAGTCGACAGCAGTTTTGCCCAGACGAGTTTCAAGATGTGATTTAAAGGCAAGGAGAGATTGTTAAGCGATCTGTTCCATGCAGGCGTCGGTTGCACAAATTCGCCGGTAAACATCGGCTTCTTCAGGTTGTCTTGCATCACATTAGACTGGTTCTACTCTTCATGTCACAAAGCATTGTGGGTAACAGTGGTTTTCTACTGCCTTTCGGTAAGAACTCTCTGGTGTACGCAATAGGAGTGCAGAAAAGTCTGACACTCAAACTGCTGAAGATGTAACCCTTCCTTTGCTAGAAAATCTGACGCCACCCAAATGCAAGAGGTATAGATCCTTATGAGCCCCCGCAGTTGCGGGGGCTCATGAGGATCTATACCTCTTGCTAAGACCAGTTTGTATCGAACGAATTTCTGTGTTCGAACAAATGTCTCGAACGAGACCAGTTTGTACCAAACGAGTTTCTCTTTTCGAGATAATAAACTACCCGTATTCTTACTCTGTCCATGGTCCTAGGACGGTTGTGGCTTTTGGTCGTTGAATGAACCAAGATTAAAAAAAAAATATATACAACATACATTGGCAGGGAAGGGGTTAAGTTAGACCTTTCGTGCAGCGTTATTTTAAGACATACATAGAAGATATACAAAGAGGATTTCGCGATATTTTATTCCCTGTATCGCCTGCAGTGGATCGCTTGAAAAAAAAAAAAAAAAAAAAGAATACGCACAAGACGTGTACGCAGTGACAACATAAACAACTTCGAAACAACACACTCTTTACGGACCTAACAATGCATGACCAGCATATTCAAAACGCAAGATCAGAAGTAACCCGTTCGCTGTGGAGACATTTGGAAAACTATCTCATCTGCAAGAGGCATAGATCCTCATGAGCCCCCGCAACTGCGGGGGCTCATGAGGATCTATGTCTCCTGCTGAAAAAACATTTTGTGTCCACGTGCATTAGAGGCTGATTTGGGCTGTTTAACCTTAAATTTACTTTTTTTCTCTCCAAAAAAAACCCACACAATATTCGTACACTGACAGCAAAGGGGTCAAACAAAACCATGTCAAGCCAACCAACAAACACGGAGCCAAAGGAACAACAGCAAAGGCTATTTCGGTTATAACGAGGTCTGACTTATTTGTACTAGGTATTTTGTGTATATCTAGATAAAAGGAACACATTGAATGAGTTCGTTCGACAGCATTGAACCTCTAGAACTTTTTGAGTGATAAATAAATATTTTTTTGAAAAAAAAAAACCAAACAAACAAACAAACAAAAAACATTTTCACATTTTTGGGATCAATTTCACGAATTATATAGGTTAATCTTAGAACAATAAATCTTTTTAACCAAAAAACAAACTATCATATCATTAATAATCGCATGAATTTTCGAATACGATATTTATATAAGCCTACAGTCGGCTGTCGGGTAAAAATTGTTCAATTGTGACCTGTATGCCCTAGGCGTGAAAATCAGACAATTTTCTGCACCACTTTTTCGGAGTCATTTGTAAGACACCTAACATAACTTCAATTTTTCTTTTACGATAAAAGCTATCTTCTCATTAATACCCGCATGATTTTTCACGGACAGTGTTTTCACAAGCCTGCTATTTGTCCCTGCCCTGGGGTAGGATTAGATCAAATTGAGATCCTGTAAGCATCATCATCATCATCATCAGTCCCTTGCCCGAACTGGGCGTTGGGGGGACTGAAAGGCAGCAGCAACAGACAGTGCTCTCCACTGAGTTCTATTTTGGGCGGTGGCAAGCAAGTCTGGCATCTTGAGTTCGGTCCATTCTTTTATGTTTGCGACCCAACTCTTTCTCTGACGACCTCGCCGACGACTTCCTTCGAGAGTGCCTTGGAGGATAGTCTTGGACAAGGTGTTGTGTCGGGTCACGTGGCCAAACCAAGCAAGCTTGCGCCGTTTCACGGTTGCCAGAAGGGGTTCATGTGGGCCCACCAGGGAAGTGACGATGCTCCGTACATATTCGTTGGTCTTGTGCTCGCGGTACGAGATGCGGAGCAACTTCCTCAGGCACTTGTTCTCAAAGGCCTGGATTTTCTTTTCTGAGTCTGCAAGCAGTGTCCAAGTCTCACAGCCGTAGAGTAGAATAGACACTACGAGGGACTTGTAAAGCCTGTACTTGATGGTGAAGCTGATGGAGTTACTTCGCCATATCCTGTCCAGCCTGGCCATTGCGGATGTTGCTGTACCTATCCTGATACGGATCTCTGCTATGCAACTACCGTCTTTGGACAGGGTGGCTCCCAAGTACTTGAAGCTATTGACCTCTTCTAGCTTCTGGCCATTCATGTGAATGTTGCTGCTGCTGTCGCTTGTGGTGTTGATCATCACTTTGCTTTTATCCGTACTGATCTCCATGCCATAAGACCTTGCGCTACTTGAAAGTTTGTCTGTCAGGTTTTGGAGCTCACTATTGCTGCCTGCCATGAGGTCAATGTCGTCTGCGAATCGAAGATTGCACAGGGATCTGCCACCAATAGAGATTGAAGTATGGTGGTCGTGGAGGGTTTCCTGCATGATCTTCTCCAGGAATATGTTGAAAAGGACAGGAGAGAGCAGGCATCCTTGACGGACACCGATCGTCGTCCTGAAGAACTCGCCTGACTGATTGTTAAGTAGAACCGCGCTGCAGGCGTTCTTGTAAAGCGCTTCTATCATTTGGATCAATCCCTCCTCTATGTTGAACGATCTCATGACTTGCCAGAGTCCGTCGTGCCAGACGCGATCAAATGCTTTCCTGAAATCAATGAAGTTGTGGTAGAGTTCGCGCTGATGCTGCAGATGTTTCTCGATCAGGACGCGGCAGTTGAAAATCTGCTCTACAGTGCTTCTTCCAACTCTGAAGCCAGCCTGTTCTTCTGCCAGCAGTTCCTCGGCGAAAGTTTTGAGGCGGTTGAGAATGATTCTAAGCATTACTTTGCTAGGGTGACTTATCAGACTGATAGTTCTGTAGTTCTGGCACTGTTTCAGGTTTCCTTTCTTGGGGAGCGGGATCACTAGAGACTGTGTCCATTCTACTGGCCATTTCTTTTGCTCCCAGATCTTTTGACAGAGTGTAGTGAGGACCTTCGTTGTTACTTCTCCTCCATGTTTCAACAGTTCAGCAGGTACGTTGTCTACACCTGGAGACTTTCCTCCCTTCAGGCCGCGTACGGCTGCTTCCACCTCTTCAGCTAACACTGGCAGATCTTCAGACTTCCTGGCCCCAGCCTGGTTGTTTTGGAGGATGCTGGTGTCTGGCTCAGCCTTGTAGTTATACAAGTTTCGGCAGTACTCAGTCCATCTGTTTAGTACAGTAGTGTTTTCCGTAAGGAGTTGGCCGCTGCTGTCTTCGATGACTGTGGCTGTTCGCTGTTGAGTCTTGGTGAGGGTCCTTAGCGTTTCATAAGCCTTCTTGCTGTTGCCGTTTGCCATGCCCTCTTCCACGCTACAACACTGGTCTTCAATCCAATCTTCTTTGGCTTCTTTCATCCTCTTCCTGATCTTCTTGTTGACAAGTCTGTACTTGTTTGCTGATGTGAGGTCTTGGCCTCTCTTTTTCTTCCAGGCTCTCCTCTCATCACAGAGATCGAGGATGTCATCGGAGACCCAGGGCTGTTTGCGCTTCCTCTGCTTCCCCAGCACTTCTTCTGCTGTAGAAAGTAACACCTCTTTTATATTTCCAGCAAGGGTGTCTACGTCACAGTCCAAAGTAGCCAAGGCTGCAAATCTGCCTCCCACCTGGGCTTGGAAGAGCTCTTCTACTTCCGGGTCTTTTAGCTTCTGGAGGTCGAATCTGATGCGAGGGCTCTTGCTATCTCGTTTCAATGCCAGCTTCAACTTGAGGCTAGTAAGGACGAGGTTGTGGTCGCTGCCAATATCAGCGCCAGGAAAGGACCTCGTTTGTGCTTTGTTAACGCTGGATTTGAATCGTCGAGGCAGCAAGATGAAGTCAATCTGGTTATGGACCAGGCCTCCTGGCGATTGCCATGTCACTGTTCTTGACTTCTTGTGTGGATGGAGGGTATTAGCAACGGTGAGACGGTGACTCTGTGCGAACTCTAAAAGTCGCAGGCCTCTGTCGTTTGTTTCTCCAAGGCCAAACTTGCCAGCTGTTCCTGCCCATTGCTGGTAGGCGTCAGGGCCGATCTTTGCATTCCAGTCACCGAGGACAGTCAGAATGTCTTTCTTAGGTGTTTTCTTGATGATGTTGTCCAGTTGTTCGTAAAATTCTTCTAATTCATCATCATCATGATCTGCTGTTGGAGCGTATACTTGAATGATAGTGATGTTGTGCGGTCGGGCGGAGATGCGGATGGAGATTAGTCTGCTTGACACGGGGGTGCAGCTGATGACAGTTCCAGCCACCTCTTTCCTTACGATAAAAGCTACGCCATGTTCGTGCTTGGTTTCTTTTCCGCTGAACCAGATTTTATGGCCTTCATCTGTTGTTGTTTCTCCGAAGCCTGTCCATCGAACTTCTGCAAGTCCTACAATGTCCCAGCGATAGCGCTTCAACTCGTGGGTGAGTTCCTTCACTTTGCCGCACTGGTAGAGTGTGCGAACGTTCCAAGTTCCGATAGTTATTCCTTGCGTGGGCAGCTTGATGGTGGGTTTGGTTCCAGTAACACACTTGTCGCCCCCACCCTGGAGACCTCCAATGGGGTGCGCGGTCGTTGGTGATCCGGGCCCCGACCGATCCGGCATGTTATTCTTATTCTGTTGCTTGTCCATCAGTCCTTTCAATGGGCTTAGGCAAACTTGGCGGCGCCCGTCTCCTCTCCAAGTATTTCAACTGACTGAGAGACGCGTCAGCCCCTCACAACGTTTCGCCCGCCAGCAGAAGCGGTTACCGGGGTGTGGCTAGGTAAAGGACCTGGAGCCAGCTGTGAGAGTTGAGTGCCATGTGAAGACCAGTGCTCCCGCCTGCCCCAAGAGGCGCTGCTGGCTGAAAAGTCAAAGGTGCTACTTCTCCATGAACACTCTACACCCCTGTAAGCAATAGGCATGAAAATCAGCAAGTAAAGTTGATCATTTGATACGTCAAATGTTAGTACTGCGATGATGACGTATAACATCGAGTCGTCACTATGAACACGGCGTCGTGGGGATATTGATGCCATGACGTGAAGCTTGAAGTGACGTCATTTCGCTGCTCGTGCTATTATACTTCGTCAGAATAGCTATGCCACGCCAGACAACAGAGCTTATGATGTGTGTGCCAGTGTGTGTGGATAAGAGGGTGGGTTAGAGTAGTAGATGGATTCCTGTCGCTACACCAGCCCATAGAGAGTACTAATGGCGGGAACCGCCTTGTGTTCGTCTTTATTTGTGTGCGCCGTTTGTGTTGATCAAAGGTTGGCTTAGAGAGGAGTGAAATGGATCAGCATTATAAGCCTAAAAATATGAACAACTCTGAATGTTCCTAAAAGATAAACGCATCTGCGCTCCAAACAATACGGTAGACTTTGGGATGAAATCCTCATCTTGTTAAGTTTAGTAAATCACTTATAACAAACTCCGGATTTATCCAAATGAAATATGGGCTTCCCTGACGACTAATCTTTGTAAAATAGAAGTTAACTGGAGTTGTTTTTTTTTAACCGGATATAACGAAAAACACATTTTTTTAAAAGGGGTGTTATTTTTGAGGGGTTTTGTTCCCCCTAATCCTGGAGGTGTTACCTAAAGATGACACACCAGTTGCAGGGGGTGTCTCGACCATGATAATTTAGGGGTAATGCCAGATGAGCCAAGCTCTTTTGGCACTATCCTTGAATTATCATAGTCAGTCCATCTCCTGCAGTAGGGCGTTGTAGCTAAATGGGTTAATTGACTACTCCCCCCTCCCCACCTCTCCCCGCCTTCCAATAATCCCCTTTCATTTTTGTGCTTTGACCAAACTAGATCTATGGTCGTTGGTGTATACAATTCGCTGTTCTGTCCTGACAGAGCTTTTACCTACTTACGTGACTTGACCTGGTAGGCTTCCGTAACACGCTCTGCTCCAGGACCGAAATCCTCAAATGTTGGAGTTGCCCTCTGAAGGACTGTATTACAGTTCGAGAGACACATCCAGCATGATAGTTCAAGGGTGGTGCCAGAATAGCTTGGCGCCCATGGGCGCCAAGCTATTCTGGCACCACCCTTGAACTGTCGTGCTCGATCCATGTCGTGCTGTGGTGTGTCGGGGCTGAATGAGTGACGCAAATTATATTGATATTGATAACACAACACATACACACCAATAACAGCACACCATTCAGAATTATTTGGAGATCGACTAATGCCTGTCCTCCAGTTAGGCAAAATATACTACGAGTGTCCGGTTCCACTGATTGAAAGGCTCGCGATTTGTCACGCGTAAAGGGCCCAAGACGGCAGCAGTGGGGACCGAGGACAGGCATTATTTCATTTACTAACACCAGCGCCTTTTGAAAGTGTGACAAGACGATAAATAAAAGCACCAATGTGTGAGAAGACGTCAAAGAAAATCTTTGAATCCTGAATCCTTTCAAAGTGGTTTTAACTTGAAACAACATATTCCCCCCCCCCCCCCCCTTTCGGCGCAGTGTCACACGTCTCGCTGCCAACGCATGCTCCGCCGTATTACTGTCCGTCATGTGGTATTGCGACGAAAGGTTAAGCAATGCGGCGGAGATAGCACGACCTTTATCACAACACGTCAACTGAGACATCCTTGAAGCGCATGGTCGGTAGATAGGAAAAGCGGCGGTTAAACAGTTATTCACAATCACACGAGAAAAAATCAACGACTTAACCCATTAAGCCTCGGGACCCTGCAGCAGAAGATGGATTGATCATGATAATTCAAGGGTAGTGCCAGATGAGCTTGGCGCCTTCGGGCGCCAAGCTCATCTGGCGCTACCCTTGAATTATCATAATAGATCCATCTCCTACAACTTGCACATAGTCGTCAGTCAACACCTCTAAACATTGAGAAATTGAACTTTGGGGCGAAAAGGGTTAATCAGTTGGCTGTCGGTAGCGCTTTGTCGCGATTATTCCATAGAAAAGCCGCTATCAACAGCCACAAGTTTAATGGTGGTTATGATGATATTGACGATGACTAACACGACGACCACGATGATGATGTGGTGGTCGAGGTAATGTTGGCGATGATGGTGATGATGATAATGGCGACACACTGTGACAATGGTATTAATAGCATGTTGTGATGACGGTGGTGGTGGTGGTGGTGGTGGTGATAGGAATCAGACTATTGAGGAGGAGGATGCTGATGACGACTAATGTGGTAGTGATGATTGTGGTGGTGGTGGTGGAAGGTGATTGAGATGATGATAATGATTTTGTTGAGGACTCATAAAGGGGTAGTAAAGGTGATAATAACGTTGACTATACGACGATAACAATCAGAACGCTCATAACGATACACGGCGAAGATGCTGATGATAACGAGGACATAGGGGATGACCAAGACGATTACGATGAGAACAACCAAGATGCTGATAGTTGTAATGATACTTGGCGACGATGTTGATGATAATGACGGTATAGACGATGACAACAATGACGATAACAACGACGATGATAACGATGATGATTATCATGACATCGACAACAACATACATCATCAACAACAACGCAAAAGGGCAACAACAATAGAATGAAAAGTAAAAACTTACATAATACGTCCCGGCCCCAAAAACCTAGTGCACGTGCAAAGTGAAAGAACACAAAGACTAGAGTGAATACGTCTACACTATCAACCACGCGATAAAAAGTGAAAAAAAAATAGAGTGAATACGTCTACACTATCAACCACGCTATAAAAAGTGAAAAGAATAGAGTGAATACGTCTACGCTATCAACCACGCGATAAAAAGTGAAAAGAACGCACTACAACCAAAGACAATACATTATAAGACAAATCACTCGCCCCGAGAGTGAGAGGACGTGCTTTGAGAGTTTTCTCCCTTGTAATCGTGTTGAATCATGGCTGACCGAACGAGGCAAGGGCTGACTTTTGCAGCGCAATTTCTTGTTCGAACGCCCGCTACAAGCCAAGTTTCACCGGCATGTCATGTTTCCTTTTTCCCAATGAAGAAACAAGGTAAGCTGATTACTCTGTGGTCTTATCTTTGCATAAATTTACGACCGTATAATAATTTCATGGCCGCGCAGAGGATGTCTATCTCGAAAATTTTCTATTCTGAATTAGAGTTGCCAGGGCGATACTCAGGCATAGGTCCCTCGTGTGATATGTATCTTTGGGATTAAATCTGGGAGAGTGGAAAACTGATCCAACTGCAAACAGACCCCAGCCGGCTCTCCACGCCGTAAATTCCGAGAAATGTCAGTGGAAAAGTGATCTAACGACCATTTAGATCCAGAGTAATTATACGTTTCTAGTAATTTTGTTTTCAAATGTAGAAGAGGGCAGTATGTACATAGACCAGTTTTCCTGTCCCATTGTATCCACTTTATGGTGGACTAACTCAAGTTAGATCTAGTCATTTGTGCCACACGTGCTTAACTTGGGTGAGGAAAAGTATTCTTTAGGCTACACGGACCTTTCCCTTTCGTTCAAGGCAATACGACTGATAGGGAGAATCCTGTGTAAGTTTCACGTTCTTAATCGAGTTGCGGTTTTAAGACCGATGTTCCGATCAAAAAGAGGAAAGTACTGGTGAGAAATTAAGCAAAGAAACCTTGAGTTGTAAGGTCGTTGATAAAATTCAGTCGTTGCAAAGTTACTTCGCTTTCATTGTCTATCAAGAATTAAAATACAAAAGTATAAAAGGTCATGCAGAACTCTGTCCACTGTACTGTTCTCACGAACTACGCCTACAGACTACAGTATTTAGCTGGTGGTGTTTTAGTACTTGTATTTCAGTCTTTGTTATTCTCCCAACAGATGTCCGGGTGCAGAATTCGCGCAGAGAAGATCTGTTGGGACTTTTACCTGCTGAGCTGCGTTCACGTTCCTACAGGCTGTGCAGTGCCCATTTTGAAAACAGCCAGTTCACGTGCGCCGACTGTGTTTTCGGTGCCCACCCCACCCCCACAACTAACAACAGAGACGAGGGATACTGCTACACATTCAGAAGCGCCGCCTCACAAGCAGGCACGCATGTCACTGCAACCAGGTACTTTCAATGAATACATATAATTTGATTTATAATTTGTAAGCTGAAATTTTTAATTTATAAAAAATTACCAAACAATGACAGCACAAAAGATTAGTTGTGTGAGTTGTTTTCACAACTGGGGTCGTAAAATCTGTTGACTATTAAAATCAGACAAGCAGATTTAAATTTGGATGAATTTTCGATGGCCTTTTTGTGTGTGTTCGCGCCTGCATGTGTGTGTGAAAATACATTTTTGGGCAGTCATATGAAATGTGAATTAATTTTTTTGATCTGAGTAAATATGCTGTGGATTATCATGATATCATTAATATTTAATGCATGGTTGCTTGTGTGTGTGCAGATGAGTCCAGTGGAGAAACCGGTGTGGGGGGAACTGCAGCAACAGGACTGGGGGTAGGACAGCGATTCACCAAGAAAGCAGGCTTTGAAGAAAAGTCTCAAAACTGTGCGCAACAGATTGTACTGCCTTCAGAAGAAATGTAATTACGACAGAAAGACGGCAAACAAGGAAAGAAAAGACATTAACACTCAAAGAGAAGAAGGATGCAGCAGCGAAGAGCCGCTTGGCCCATTTTTTGCCTGATTCGTTGTTAAGTTTATTTCAGCACAGTTGCGTGAAATACACAAAAAGAAACAAGGCCGGAGATGGACGGAGACAGAAAAAAAAAACAACAGCTTTATCTTTGTTTCATGCAAGCCCCAAGGCATATCGTATGCTTGCAAAATTCTTTGTCCTCCTGTCAGTTTCAACCTTACGGAAAACTATGCGAAAGGTTTCAGTCTGCCCCGGCTTTAGCGTGCCAAAATTCTGAAAGCACTTCAGATTAAAGTGTCTGTACTGCCGCCAAAGTCAGATCTGTGTGCAATAGTACTAGACGAAATGACAATAAAAGAACAAGTCACCTACAAAAAACGTGATCAAATAGAAGGGGCAGAGAATTTTGGGGAGGACGAGAGGACAAAGCTTGTGGCAAACCATGCGACTGCCTTTGTTGTAAGGGGTTTAGTTTCCCACTGGAAGCAGCCGAAGGTCAGGTGGAGGGGGGGGGGGGGGGAGGGAGTTGTTGGAGAACATAATTCTGATCGGTGATGACATGTTTATCTGTTTACCTGGTAATGACTTTTAGATCTAAAGGCGGTGGGCATGTGACTGATGGTATTGTCTGTTGTACGTCTTATAATTCAGCCTATTGCGTATATTCATGTTGACCTGCTATTTTGTGTATGATGAATAATTTTGTCATACATTTACATGTGTTGGGTGGATGGATGAATTGAGAGGAGGAGACGGAACAGGTAATCAGTGATCATTTCTTATTAATCTCTTTGTGCATACTATCGAAGGTACTGTTTACAGTTTCTAACGGGTGTATGCATAAGGTGGTTAGCGTGGCCTGTGTATAATCACTATTTGGTTTTCTTGATAATACCTGCTGCAAGTTGAACCTGTATTAATAAACTGATCTTTTTGTGAGATTGTTCAAAACAACTGATATTTGCTGTAAATTATTTCTTATTTAGTCCTGTGTTGGTGGTTTGTTTGTATGTGTGTTCGTTTGTGTGCATGTGTGTTTGTTTGCGTGCACGTCTGTGTGTGTGTGTGCGCGCGCGCGCGTGTGTGTGCGTGTGTACTAGACATCAACTCACACTCACGGCAACAATGAAATGCCTGATTTATTTATTTTTCTTTTACACTTTCCGTGCTAATTACCACTTTTCCGAAAAATCTTTTGATTAGGAATAGAAAAAAATATCTTAGAAGCAGAGCTCATGTGATTTTAAAACAGTTTTCCGCAATGCACACACAAAAAGCACCTGTTACCCTTCAAAAAACCTCGCGTCAGAGCTCGAGCCCATTACCAGATAGTGATAGACGTATGGCCACAACACGATTACACCATGGGACGCAACTGCTACACTGACCTCGCTTTTTTTAGTAAGCCTTATGAAGGAGTGATCTGTCTTATAATGTATTGTCTTTGCTACAACTGACACTAAAATGAAAAGTCTAAACTATCAAATACAGGAACTATATAGTCAGAGAACTTTTCAAACCCAGTGAACAAAAGTTCCTTGAGCCGACGACAGCCTTAGTTAGCCCGCGCACGACAGTGCGCGGGCTAAGGCTGCCGTCGGCACTAGCAGCTTTTGCTCAGTTGGTCTACTTCGTCAGTCAGTCTATGTCTGTTCTGGTTGTGCTAAAGTGCTACTAAAAACAACACTGTAGATATGTGTAATAGTATTTAAACATATTGTGTACCCTGCGACATCCACCGCTGCTAAGAGTGTGACTAAACAAAATATATACTGTGTAAAAATGTGACTGAAATAGACAACCACAACAGACAACTACAATAATGCGGCCTCTTAAATGTTACTGTCTCCGACGCGGGTAATTGAGATACGTCATACTTTTACGTCACAAGTTTGAAAAACACTGCTGTGGCGTCAATGTCTGACGTACATCAGCTGCCTGCGTCAGCATGAGTGCTAATTAAGGTTGTATACTATACCTACATTTTTTAATTGAAAACTGCCCTTTGTAGGGTTTTTTGAGAGCCTTGTTGAGTCTGGAGGCTATTGCCACCCTGAGAGACCCATGGTCCCGGGCATATTTGTAAGTTTGAGCCCTTTTTGTGAGGTACCCCACGCGGGAAAACACGCAAAATAGCCGATTTCAAAAATTTATCGAATAGTGTGTTAAAATGATAAAGAAACATTTCGGTCACTTCATAAAGTATGTTAGTATTTTCTCGTAAAAAAAGTGTGTTCTGATAATTGGAATTCTAAGTGAAATCTAAAAAAATGTATGTTGTAAATTCGCAAATTGCCCGGATGTTATCAATAACATTACAAGTGTTTGCAATGTTGGGCAATTGCTCAGGCCCTTTTTATTCGATAAAGTCGTACTTTATGTTATAACTATCACATTGATTATGAAAAAAATATGGGGTCCCGCACAAAATTGGGCACTTTGGGTCGTTTTCGAGTGCGTATTCAATAAGGGATACAAGCGATGTCTGACTTCCGGCAGATCATATCTCCGCCGTAGCCGGCATTAGAAAGAAGGGAAAACGACTATGCCAAACTTACAAGGGAAAACCTAAGCCCAAACTGTTGCAAACTACGCCCAAACTGCTAGTCCTCGATTACTATTTGTGACAGTAAACTGGAACAAACAACAACGGCAGATACGGGATGAAAACGTTTATCTATAAGTAATTAAATGCACGAGCTATTTCTCAGTAATTTAGTTAGTGCAGTGGTAAAGTACTTTTCTTTGCCACTCAGTGACCAGGGTTCGAGTCCCGTAGATGGCGACATTTTTTTCCTGCTCACATTTGAAACCCAGACAGTTTCTACTTCGCTAAATGAAACACACTTTAAACCCAAAGCAAAACAAAAAAAAAATTAACGCGTGTTATTTTTTTATTTTTATTTTTTAAATATGCGATTATCATCACTGTGGTAATGTGAATGTTAAACCATAAACCAAACAACCGGATTCAGTTTTGGATAAAAATGCACACTGGTTACCTCGGTACATTTGTTCATTCATTTTTTTCAGCCAGGCATTGTGTGAGCATGTTTACATTCATTCAATCATTCACAGCTTCACTGATGAAAAAGCACACCAAAGAGTGTTGTCACAGACAGTTTTTTTAAATAATTTTTACTGGCATCACAAACATTAATTGATGTGAATTTGTTTTAATATACCTGCTGCAAGAAATGCTACATGCTCGTTTGGTGTCTCCGTGAAAGCAGGTCGATGAACATCTCTGGTTGAAAGATGTTTGTAAACAGATTGGTAGTGGATGTACCTATCTCTCTAGCTGAATCTCAGTTTCCCAGCAGTTTTTGGTTACAAATTATAAGGAAACAAAAACACACTACCACCGAGCCACCCAGCTCCCCCTCAAAATACAGCTTTACTGCAGAACATATTTCAACTACATGTAACATTATTCACATTTACATTGACAAAGTGCTGACTGTATACAAGCTATTTGGGAGAAAAGTGGAGCTGATGTCATTTTTAGTTGTGTGCATGCCAACGGAGACCGACACCGGCAACCACTTGCTCATGAGGTATTTATTTGGGAGCCAAATGCACAGTATATAAAAGAAGGGGGATAGGAGAGAAGGAATGACAGACTTATCATTTAGAGCCTTGCACTACATATATTATTTTGCTCATATATATATATAGAGAGAGAGGGAGGGGGAGAGGGAGGGGGAGAGAGAGAGAGACCATGTACCATCACTGTAGTCCTGATATAATTCAACATTGCACATCCCACAACATAATAACAGTGAAATGCAGTACCAAACTACATTACACAGATACTGTGCACAATGTTGGCATGAAAATCAAACAATACTGTTACCAGTACCACACTGTGTCCAATTGCAGCACAACAAAGTGAAATGCAGTCTCAAGCCCCATAACTTGCACTGCACAATGCTGATGTCAACACAAAATACCATAACAACTGAATAACAAGGGTACAATGCACTGTGTCACCTAGTCTGCATAATATAGGCATCCACACCAAACAATACCTGTACTGCTCTTGATACAAAATGGACCATATTACACTGCAAAATACATGAGACGTGAGTGCTATGCTGGCAAAGTGTCTACAACAGAGTCTGCACCATGCTGGCCCGTAATCCAAGCAATACCATTGCTGCTCTCCAAAAACTCAACATGGTGCAGACTATCATGTCACAACTAATTGCTGCATAGCACCCTGTACACAATGTTGGCATCAGTTTACTTTATTTAATTTTGGACCCGCTGGGGCATGAAAAAAATCACAAAAGAACTTACATGAATGTGCTCAGAAATGAAATATTATCCTTATTACTACACTGTACGCATGTTCCTTAGCACAAATCACAAATGGACACGGATCATAGTCAGATCATTCTGTTTGCAGGCATGTGTCATGTACAGTACATCTGTAAAACTTGTGAAATGAACCATGTGGTTAGCAATTCTGATACGATAAGTAAAGCCACACAGCTGAAAGTCAAAGATTGACAGTGGAAGAAAAAAACAAAACAAACACAAAGTACAGTACATATCATATGCCTATGATACCCAACCACTTAAATCTGCTGTGACAGCTGGAGGGTAATGCAAAAACTGCATGGTCAACTCACTCTTGAGAAGTATTGCGTTTTTCATTGAGCAAGTCCACATTTGCACAACATTTTAAGCTGAGGGTTTAATGACATAAATATACATCCCCACGTTTCTATATTTCCGCACATCCCCTCTTCAGAAAGGACCCGTGGGTTTTATACTCCGAGGCCACTGACCATTTTCAGAATGAGCCCTGTATATCATTTTGAATCATGCAAAGCGGAGCAGTGATAAGTTTTCTCCTTGTCTCACACCGATGCTGCACAAAATTTATCTGTACCACTGTTTCCTACCCCATACGTGTCAGCTGTGGAGTACATATTTTGAATGACTGATGTATGCCAGCATTTAGGAACTTGTCACAATAAAGACCTGTTCATATGATGAAATGTCTTCGAAAAATGAACACATTGTCAGTAAAGGGGTTTTCTTTGGATAATCAAAAACTAATACATATTAAGCTGCATTTCCAAATCGCGACATGACAGGAGAGTGACAAAAAGTAACTTTTCTGAGGGGGTCATCCAAATAAATATGCATAGGAAGGTCTTACCATCAGGTATCTCTTTACCAAGTTTAGGGTTACAGTTAGGAATACTTGAGAAAAAAAATCTTTGGGCAATATATGGCTATCTTGTACCTATTTCCCGATTTCTTGTGACCCTTGACCTTTCATGCATACGAAATTAGTATGCATGAAAAGTTCTTACCACCTTGTACCAAGTCTGGGTTTGAAGTTGTGTATACTTGAGAAAACATCTTTTTGGTCAAAATACAGATATTTTTCACCTTTTTACTGCACTACAAATTACAACATGGGTGTCAAATCGCTTTGTCACATTGTTATATGAAAACACACAAAGCACACCCCCACCCGGGTCTGCCCTGGGGGACTTGGGTGGGGTTAGGTACTTTTTAGTTCCCAGGGTCACCCTGGTCAGCCCCACAGGGTGAGTTTTCCTCTCTATTCTGGGGCATGTGTTTCTGTCTACCCGAGATCCATTCACCTGTATTTGCCTTTTTAAAACTCTCCCTACTGTCTGCACTGCCTGTAGCTCTTGATATTGGATGTGTGTTGTTAAATGGTCTTAGCTTTATTTAGGCCCCATGTTTTAGGTTTATTTAACGTATTTGACCGGCTGGCGACATACATTCAATGTTCTGTTTATTTTTTTTTTTTTCACAAGCAGTGCAGGCCACGTCCTGAGAAAGCCTTGTTGCTGTCGGGACGTTAAGCAATGTACAATCAAAACCCATCACTGTACAATAGCCCCTGAACTGCTCGACTGCACGTTACAACTTTGTTGCCCCGCTGCTTCTATGTCAGGCTTATGGAAACACTCCCTCTTTATTTCTATTTTCTCGAGTTTTGTCATTGTCACTTTGTTGTCACTGCCCCACTGTTGTTGTGTCTGCAGTTGAATAGCCAGGCCTAAAGCCTGCTTGCCCTTCTCCTAATATATGGCTATGCATCAGCTCAGGCAGTAAGGCACAGGCTTTTGCTGCATTGCGAATGATGTGACTGTCCAAAACCTTGACACTGTGGCCAGCCTGGTGGATGGACATCAAAATAACAGGACGTCTGCCCTCCTACACAGGACAATCAGTTCACTTCCTTTGCCTTCTCGTCGGTTGGCCATTGCGGAGAGATGTACCCGCTGAACTTTTCTTCCCTCAGCTTTCACAACCTGCAAAAGATAATTTTGTATCAAAAAAATTTCTGACATGCACATATTGCGTGCATATATGTTTGCAAGTATTTATACAAAGTACATACATGCATAATTTGACAGTAGTCAGAACATGAACAAGAAAGGCAATGTCCTTATGGTTCACGTGTATGACTAATCCACATAATATGTCTGTCCTTTTTTACCTTGGCTTGACTTCTCCAACAGGTCTCTGAAAATGTCTAAACATAAGTATAGGGCTGGATTTTGTACCAGCGAAACCTGAGTATTTTTCCAAATCCCTTCATTTTTCACACATTTGTCAACCCTCTGTGACCCTTGACCTCTGTGAGGGGCTGATTACATTAGTAGCGCAGAAAAGTGTTATCATCATGCCAAATTTTATTGAAAAGTTTGCAAAAACATTGATAAAAACTACAACTCAACCCGAAACTAACTTTTGTCACCCTTATCATGTGGTATCTCCATAGCAAGTTTGAGTTTGAAGTTGAAAATACTACTTGAGATGACCTTTGAAAGGTCACAGAAATTGGTATGTTTAGAATTATTTTACCACAAAGTACCCTTGTGCCAAGTTTGAAGTCTGAGGCTTGCATAGTCTTCGAGGAAATGCCAATGTTAAAGTTGCCCACAGGTAACAGACAGTTGACGGACGACCCATTACAAACACTTACTTTTGCTATCACACTTGCGCCAAAAATTAGACGCCATTGAGCTTGAAATGACCACAAAGGGTGTATACATATATCTAAAATCAGCATCAATATTCAAAGTGTAACTTGCAGAAATTGTTTCAAACAGGACACAACGCATTGCTGTTTAGCAACTGCACACACTGGACCAAATGGGTAGTATTCAGATTTTTCTAGTCCTTTTGAATGCACTAAGTGCTTATTAAAGAAAACGACAGTATTTGGAGACTTGCCCAACCCTCTAGTTTTCAAATCAAATGCAATATGGTGCCACTTGTTGACAGCAAGTGATTTTAGCATTCGGTGTTGTTGAGAATGCTGGTACTACTACTACACCATCTTCAAAATGAAAGAAAGCATTACAGTGTGATGTGTTTATCCCAACCAGTTGTGTTTTGTTATGAACCCGATTCTATTCACAAATCAATCGGTATGCTTTACCTCGAGTCCAGGACAATAAGTGTTGCATTCTCTCACTTTAGTTGATCCGCTGGAACTGGAATTGCCTGCTTTTAGCTGTGGCCTTCTCCTGTGAGCAAACATGACCTGACTAGCTCTTGCCTCTTCTTGGTGTAGGCGTCATACTTCTGTGCTTGTTTGCAAGTATACCCTCTGGGCGTGACTCTGCAGTGAGACGTCAACAGCAGCACTGACCTGAAATGAAATACATGTGTATCGTGTTATTCGGCAGCATGGCAATTTCACTTCTGATCTTATTTCAGGGTGGGTCGGTTCCAAACTCCACAAACAGGGACTTTGTTATAGCATTATAAACAATTCGGGGCCGGTGGGGGGAGTCCCCCCCCCCCACCCACCCACCCAATTCATCCCTACATTTAGTTTACACATTACTACCTTCAAACTAATGTGAAATAAACTGTGAACACCACAAACAAGAATGGTGAAGCCTGGATCGCTCGTGTGCATTTAAAACTGATCATTTTCTTAATCTGAACTGTGTGACCTTTCCAAAAGGTGACTGAAATTTAAGTGCCATGAGGCTAAGCATATGTAAAGTGCTGGCTTATGTACAGTTGTGAATAGTATTGGAGAAAAAAATATCTTTTGTCAAAATATGGCTATTTTTTTTTAAACCTATTTCTTGATTTCTCATGACCCTTGGCCTGAACTCAAACTGGTAGGCTAAGAGTAAGAAAGGTCTTGCCACAAAGTATCCTTCGGCTACGTTTGAAGACTGTGGATTGAATAGTCTCCGAGAAAATGCCAACATTAAAGTTTATCATGGACGACCAATGGCCCAGAACATAGCCTTACACTTGCTTCACACATGAGCCAATGAAAGAAGGCATTACAGTATGATGTGTTCATTCACACCATAGTTGTGTTGTGTTCTGCACCTGATTCTCATCACAGATCTACTGGTATGATTTACCTTGAGTCCAGGAGAATAAGTGTCACATTTCCTCACTTCACTTGAGCTGTGAGTGTGACCTTGGTCAGTTGGTGTAGACGTCATACTTCTGCACTTGTTTGCAAGTATGTATTCTGGGTGAAAGTACTGAGACTCCACAGCGAGAGGTCAACAGCAGTATTAGCCTGAAATGAAATACATGATTATTACTGTTTGTTCGGCAGCATGACAATTTCACTTTGCGTGAACTAAATGCAGGGGCAGATTATTACTTTCAAAATAAATGCGACAAAAACTGTGTAAACCACAAAGAACAAACAACAATGGCAAAGTCACGTCTGTACGCCTCATGCGCATAACTGATTCACAACCTGTGTGACCTTTCCAAACGGTAGCTGAAATAAGTGTCACAAGTGTCACGAGTCTCAACATACAGGCTTGCTTTTGTACTAGTCAAATTTGTATTTTTCACACATTCTACGGTCATCCAAAATGGTAGTCAACAAATATTAGGGTTTCAGTCAAAGTAGCGTTTTACTAGGTAACCCTTTTAATCCTGATACACCCACTGCTTGAAATAAATGTGACTATGATAGTTCAAGGGTGGTGCCAGAATCGATTGGCATCTCATCCGCCAAGCTATTCTGGCACCATCCTTGAACTAAAAAAATGCTGGACCTATCTCCTAATCTGTAATAACTAATATAGCCTTCATAAGACAGAGAATGGATGAGAAAACTAAGTTACTAAGTACTGAAAGTAAAGCAGTTACTGAGTTAGTAATGCAAAATTCTCCCTTAGCAGGACTTTATACTACACACAGTACGTTTTCCTAAATAATAAGCACTGGCACTGGTTTAATATCACTACAATGTGGACTACATTCCTTCCACGGTATTAGTAAAGGCTCTCTGAGAATGTATGGAAATGTTCTACTTCTAGGTGGTGACTGACATACATGGAATGCATGCCCCTGTCAACCCACAATAAAATGTAGTCTTCTTCATTGCAGGTAGGCTGTAAATTTCCATGCATAAAAGGACAGTTAGCTATTGGGGTTTTACGCCGTGCAGGTGACATCTCACGGCGGTGCATAAAACTTTCTTTTTTTTAACTAAGAGTTGGAAAACCAGTCAGATATGCCACTTACGTACGACATTTTTCTTTCACTACTAGTAACTCGTGTTCTAGTCACTTAGCAAACACCACCAACCTCTTTTTCTACTTTACTTTACCTTCCTGATGTTTAAAGAGATTTTGTTGTTTTCCTGGCTCCCGTTCGGTTGGCCCGTTCATTTTTTTTTCTTCTTCTGAGAAATGGTTATGCGTTACTACTGACGCTCGATGACTTGTCGCAACTTATGCAAAAGTATCTTATTTCTGAGGAAACACAACATTTTATGCATAGAAACAGTCAGCGTACACACCTATTTAAGACAGTATATATCTTTTGTCAATTATCGATAAATTGAGCTTGTTTGCAATACGACTTGCCGTACGGCGGTTTTTTTCGGTGACCTCTAGTCTCAGGTCACGGCAGACGCAAGATAGCGGTATCTAAATGCGCAGAAAAGATGCGCGAAACAGGTGTGTCCTACAACCTTAACAGTCCGCAAAGCACAGGTTTAAAACTGACCGATGAAAATATGAAAACACTCGCTAAACTTTTCAAACATGAACTACTGAGTAACTAGACCAAAGCAGTGACATGTTCAAATGTGCTAAAACAAGAAGACAACATAAACTAACGTAAAATTAATACTACTCCTACAACAGTTTTGCCCTTTTTCTGAGGATGTTGTATTTCAACTTAAATGTTATTGTCGATGAAATGTGTTTAAAATGCGCTTAAATAATATGTTTATAAATAAGTTGGTATACGTATTCATCTCTCTCTCTCTCTCTCTCTCTCTCTCTCTCTCTCTCTCTCTCTCTCTCTCTCTCTCTCTCTCTCTCTCTCTCTCTCTCTCTCTCACAATCACACCCTTATACACAAATCGTATTGACTACGCATCGATGGTCTGGGGCGGGTCCTGTGAAACACAGGTACAAAACTGTAATATTAATAGCGTCATACTGTCAGATTGATTGTATCCTCTGAACGAGAGAAATACAGCAACGAAATCGCCATCCCAGGACAAAACGTCTCGCGCCCAAAAAGTGGGTCCATATGCCTTAACCCCACTGTACACATGGCCACTGGTACTGAGTACCGGTAGCAGCTTGTACAATAGGTTAAAACAGTCCACGCAAAAGTTCTTTCTGTTTCAAACACCTGTTTCATTTCTACGGGTATTACACTAGGAATATCCTGAACCACGTCCACCCTTTTATGGCGGTTCTTTTTTAACGAGAGTCTGTCATGCCTTTGTGCCTAAGTCGCCAAACTTATATAGAACAGAGATAAAAGTGAATTCGTCCTAAAAAATTGTATATTCGGTGCATGTCTTATCCAAGTATGTCAGTGCTGAATGTGTTAAGGGCATAAATCAGTGTGTCAGAGCTTTCAGTGTTAAAAACGGGCATCACCGGTCACCGAGCAGAAGAGAAACGGGTCAGTGACAAGACGTCGAAAATATCGATGAGGAATCAGCCTCAATTACTATAACTAGAGTTTGTTAGTTCTGCAGTGTCACAAACTTACATCGGTAGATCCAGACCCAAACAGCATTAGCAGGTTTATGGGTATAGCAGCGATGGTGTCAATAAGGAACCGGTCTTTGGAGCTAACTCACTGTAGCGTGCCGATGATGAGGGTATTACAGACTGACATCTGTGAATACCCACCCAAACAGCACATTTTCAAAAAGGATGGCTGACAACTAAATTACAGTCCAGGTGACAGATAGACTATGAGAGTTTCAAGGGTAGTGCCATAATTGCTTGGCGCCTGTCGGCGCCAAGCAATTCTGGCGCAACCCTTGAACTATCATGATTTATATCGTGTTGTGTATCGCCGGTCCCTGACTCAAAATGCATCAAGTCAACGAGGAAGGCAGCGATTGTGTCGATTAGAAATCACCCTCAATAACTATAGTGTACCTGGTGCTGCAGGGGTTTAAGACAGTTCTAGCTATTGACGGGTACATGGTTAAAAAAAATACAGCGCCGGTCTCCAAACGGAACAGTAGCCGGTCAAAGAGGATAGCAGCGAATGTGTCAATGAAGATCCAGCCTCGATAACAAACTAACCGTAGTGTGCCTAGTGCTGCTGCAAGGGTTAAAGACGGTATTAGCAATCGACAGGGAAATGGTTAAAGACTCACATCGCCAGTGCCCGAGCCGAAGAGCAGCAGGTCAAAGGGAATTGCGGCGATGGTGTCGATGAGGAACCAGCCCTTGACGTAGTTTACGGCTATCTTCTGCTTGTCGCTCACAACCTCCCCGTTCTCCACAAATGTCGTGCGAAAGTTGATGAGGATGTCCGCAATGAACATCAAGTCCACAATCAGATCCACAAGCACCAGAGGGTCAGCGCGCCCACCGTCCGCGTTCTGCATTCTCGTCCTGGCGTCCTGGAACAGGACAACGAAATTTATAGATAGAAACAGGACACATAACAAAGGAAACTACTTGAGGTTGGACAAAGAGTTAGATGCACTGACCCCTTCCTTATGGCACTCAGTTGGGTGCCATAAGGAAGCGGTCATGGGAGCTAACTCTTTCTTTTGTCTACCGCTGCGTGGTTTCCCTTGGACTGTGTAATGCTTCAAACCGCGTTTGCCTCTTAGTTTGTTATTGAAAGAGAGAAAGGGCACGCACACCCTTTGTGTTTGTAGTGTGTATCTCACAGAGCTTAGTTCACCCATGGTTTGTGATTAAATATGGAAAGAGTACGTACGCAGTATTGCTGCAACAAGGATGAGATCTAAAATGTGCCCCACAATGACTGGGAGTAGAGGGCTACAGTGTAACCACACCAGCAGCAATAGTGAGGTACCGCTTACACCGAAGAACTCCCCACAAGCAAAGAGACCAAAGTCAAGGGAAATGGCCAATGTGCACCATAACCATAGACAACACTCCGAACATCTCCAAGAGGCATAGATCCTCATGAGCCCGGAGGGCTCATGAGGATCTATGCCTCTTGGAGATGTTTGGAGTGTTGTCTATGCTCATGGTACACATTTTTTGGTCAGCCATGACGTTGCACTCGTTCGTTGTTGGGAGCCGCTCGTTGCAAACAAAACCTCACTAATATCTCAACAATGAAAAGGACAACAACGACGACAACAACGACAGCAGCAACAGCAACAACAACTACGTCCCACCTTGTTGAGCTCCATGCGGATCTCCTCTTCATTGAGGAGGAAGGCTGCCGAGTAGGGCGTGAAGACAGCTGTGTACAGCACCAGCAGCAGGATCACCCAGTCCCACACGGCCTTGAAGGGCGAGTAATGCAGGATGATCCACTTGGTCTTGTCACGCTGCATCTTGATGCTGGCATACGGGTCCTCCGGTCCTTCGTCTTCCTCTTTATCTCCCTTGGACCCGCTCTGTGAAAATAAGAAGGCAGACAAGACGGGGGTTTAAGAAACAATAGTTTAAAAAAAAGTGTTAAGAAATAGGGACAATTAATCAGCATTATGATTTTCTGATATTTGCTTTGAAAATTAATTTTAACAACTAGTAATGTAATAATAATAATAATAACAACAATAATAATAATAATAACAAACAATAGAAATTATAATAATAATAATAAAACAAAAAGAAATAATAGAAATAATAATAATAAGAATAATAATAATAAGAAGAAAAAATAATAACAATAATAATAATAATAATAATAACAATAATAATAATAATAATAATAATAATAATAATAATAATAATAATAATAATAATAATAATAATAATAATAATAATAATAATATGTTTTTATTAGCAGTTTTTGTCGAGTCTCAGCATGAAAAGGGATCCTGTTCATTCGACTGTTTGATAGATTGTTTGATCAAAAAAAAAAAATAATAATAACAACTCGTGTGTGAAAGCATGTAAGCCTTCCTTCCGTTACTTTATGAAAATGTTAAAACTTTGCGAAAGAAAAATATTGCACAGACATCTTTTTATTCTTCACATGTTCCTTCAAAACCGATAAGCGTTAAGCTTTAAGCATCTCTGATCTGACCTCATCCATCAATACTTTCGTCAAATTTGCTCACAGGCAGAATGCAGACTTTGCAGTGATTCCGGCTACGGTAATTTCTATAATTATCGTCATTTTCACCATGACGTCATTTCTTGATGCGCCAGACAAGTTCGCCCTGTAGCTACATCATTTTGGCAGACAGAACTGCACAAATTACAGACTTCTAATGGCAGCCATCACGGTACAATCAGGCTATGCCCTTTGAAGACATGAGACTGCAAGTCTATTTTGGTGAAAAGCCAGGTTTTCAATGAATCATAATGAAAATCTCGCTTTACATATCGGGCTGACGTCTGCCGTAGTTGGCCCGCGCACGGCTGTGCGCTGGCCAACGGCGGCCGACGTCAGTTCACGACAACCATTTGGTCGCATGGATATTGCCTGATATTGGGCAGAGAAGGCTTCAGTAAGGTTTGCTATGGTAACGTCCACATTTCTTTGTTCAAAATAATCGAAACGAGCCATCTTCAAGGTAGTGGAGTGCGATGTAACAATTATCTAGCGTCGTAAGTTTCTCCTCGGTTGTAAGCTATATTCAACCCCCCCCCTCCTCTGCACCTCCCCAACCCCCTATCACCAGCCCCCCTCCCCATTTCCAGACACCCCCACCCCCTCTCATTCCATCCCCGCCCCCATCACCCCAACCCCTTACGCCCGCACCCCCCCCCCCCTCCACTAACCTAGTCGGCATCTAGACAAGTTAAGACAGTTTGAAAAAGAAAGAGATTACTAACACATTCTACCCCAAGACCGAAATCTCCCATTTTTAAAGTTGCCCTCTGAAGGACTGTATTACAATTGGAGAGACAGATCGAGCATGATAGTTCAGGGGTGGTTCCAGAATAGCTTGGCGCCTATGGGCGCCAAGCTATTCTGGCACTACCCTTGAACTATCATGCTCGATCGAGCTGAATGATTTAAATTGTATTTTCAAGAAGAATATGTTCTTTCACTCTCTACTGCCTTCGCAGGGCTTATTGATTCATTCAAGCCGCCCCGCATCAGTAGCTGCGGAGTGCTGTCTATGCTTATATTGCACACTGCCTTTTCTAACTTGACTTCAGGAGTCACTCGTTGTAAACATAACCTCAGTACTGCTGCTGGTGAGGCGCACTGCCGCCTTCTACTCAAGTCATCGTGGGTTAAATCTTAAGGACTGCCGCCGGCGTCCCAATGGACAAAAGACCATCGGGCCGATGTATGCCGCAGTTGGCCCGCCCACGGTTGACGCGGGCCAACGGGGGCTGACGTCCGCCAGATGGCCATTGCGCACTGGGATCGCGATACGACACTTTGACAGCTATTGACACCGAGCCCCTTGAATGATCAGTGGTGTTTTTTTTTTTTTTTAAAGCGTCGCCGATTCACTGTCAGATAACCTTGGACTTGCCTTCCTCATGTACATTAATATAAATGAGGCACGCAAGAGGCGTAGATCCTCATGAGTCCCCGCAATTGCGGGGACTCATGAGGATCTACGCCTCTTGCAAATAGCCGTTGCTCCTTTTTGCCTGCAGAGAAAGGGTTAACAATATCCAGCGGGCCGGCTCGGATCTAAAAAGGACAGTTATATTATGCACACAAAGGAAACAAATATTGAGATGTCGCTAATGCAGTGGACTAATTGTGCTCCTTTCAGTCGCAGCAGGAAAAGAACACGCTCGTTTTCGAAGAGAAACACTTTTATAACACATTTTGTTTGTTTTTTTCCACATTGACTTCCGAGTGGCACGTAGTTCGTGCTAGGTTCTTCCGACAAAAGCACTCCCACGCAAAATTATTTAATGTAAAAGATACAGAAAAACGCACAAACAAACACAAACAAAGACAAAGAAATAAAGAAAAAAAAAACGAAAAAAAAAAAAGAAAGAAAAAAAAACCGAAGAAGAAAAAAAAAGAAACAAGCATACAAATACATGTTGGTTGTAGTAAAAACATTATTTTGTGAGACAAATGTCATTGCTTGAAGTAACACAATTTTACATCTTTGATTAATAATAATAAAAATCAACTCCTTGCGCATTTCTAGGAGCAGAGCCAAGGGCGCTACACAGTCGATCTCGCATCGGGAACAGAGGTGAGGAGAAAGGCCGTGAGCTTTGGACAAACTTGGAAAGGCCGTGAGCTTCAAACAAACTTGGAAAGGCCGTGAGCTTCAAACAAACTTGGAAAGGATGTGAGCTTTGGACAAACTTGGAAAGGACGTGAGCTTTGGACAAACATGGAAAGGACGTGATCTTTGGACAAACTTGGAAAGGACGTGATCTTTGGACAAACTTGGAAAGGACGTGAGCTTTGGACAAACTTGGAAAGGCCGTGAGCTTTAGACAAACTTGGAAAGACCGTGAGCTTAGGACAAACTTGGAAAGGCCGTGAACTTTGAACAAACTTGGAAAGACCGTGAGCTTAGGACAAACTTGGAAAGGCCGTGAACGTTGAACAAGCTTAGAAAGGCCGTGAGCTTAGGACAAACTTGGAAAGGCCGTGAACTTTGAACAAACTTGGAAAGGCCGTGAGAGATCGGTAGTCAACCAGATCAATAGTGTTCAATTTTGAAAAGAACTATGGGAAGACTTCTGATGGTCCGGGTGAAGCGCGTATGGGACTTTCCGAGCGAGTGTTCGCTGAACTGAACTGATGTAACTGAATCTCAGGGATGAGCTTTATAAACACAGGCCACAGAGAAAAATAATTTTCAAACAACTCCTTGTGGCTGCCGCCAAATAGCACTGTTCACAAAAGTCGCACGCGCGCAGAACACTGACACGCACACACCTGGGGCCAGTTGCATGAGCGAGCTTAGTCCTGTACCAGCCACTAAGCAAGGTGCGCCGCTGTGACTTTCCTGTCACCTGTTCCAAATCTGTGTGAACCCTTTTAGCGCCATGGGTGCGTTTCCCCAATTTCGGAAGTGTTACTTAATAAATCTCATTCTACCTTATACAGACCACAGCAAGATAAGGATCAACCAACTATGGGCGCCAAGCTGTTCTGGCATCACCCTTAAACTATCATGGTCGATCTGTGTCTTGCACTGTAATGCAGTATTCAGAGAACAACGGCAACATTTGGAGATTTTGGTGTTGGGGTAGAATGAGTTTCACGACTGTGTACCACTTGCAGGAGGTGGGTTGACCATGATAATTCAAGGGTAGTGCCAGATTAGCTTGGCGCCTTCATGCGCCAAGCTAATCTGGCACTACCCTTGAATTATCATGGTCAACCAATCTCCTGCCGTAGGGTGTTGGCGCTGAAAGTGTTAATGTAGGCCAGGCCAGTATCAATATCACGTTGCCATCAATCAGTTTGTGCACGAACACCGCATTACAGGAAGCAGTCGGCCAAACGCTTGATAATAATACCCATCTGTCTGCAGTCGCCACAATCACAAAGTTAGTTAGTTCGTTCGGGTTTAACGTCCACAGCACCGAGGTGATCATGGACGGCCCTGACGGGCGGGTGATGGGGCACAGGGAAATCTATTGCCTATGGAGTACGACCTGAACACTGATCAACTCAGGCGCACTCCAACTGTGCCACTTTGATTTACCAGGACCTTTCAACGGAAATGCTAATGAACAAATCCGTTTTTCCACCCTGGATACAATCACAAACCCAGTGAGTGAAAGGTCATCGGACCAACTGTCCATTAAGCAAAAGTCTATCTGGTCAAAGTCAGCCGCAGTGCGCGGGCCCACTGCGGCCGACTTCGTCACGATAGCCTTTGCGTACCGGGTGCAACTGACGTCGGCCGGAAGACCCAGCTTCCGTTGAGCTCTCAAGGAGTAAAAACAACAAAAGGCAGCAGCTTTTTACAAGTTTATTTTCTCAGACATAAAATTATTTACCACCTAATTTTCTGTATACTCAGAGTCTTGTTATTTTTTCGATCGAAGCTACAAAAATAATTAAAAAAATAATAAAATAATAATAATAAAATAAAATTTAAAAAAGATTGCTGAACGGCACTGCTTAATGTATGGATTAAAATCGAAATTTACATCACTGGCCTGGAGAGTTAAATGGATTATTTTGTGTACGGTGTAGGTGGTGTTGCGGAAGCGAAGAAGCCTACACGTTAAGATGGGGAGGGGGTAAGGGATGAGACCAAATACTGGTTTTAATCCTTTCAGCGCCAACACCCTACCGCAGGAGATTGACCGACCTTGATAGTTCAAGGGTAGTGCCAGCTTCAGGCGTCAAGCTAATCTGGCACTGCCCTTGAATTATCACGAAGGCGCCAAGCTAATCTGGCACTACCCTTGAATTATCACGGTCAGTCCACTTCCTGCAAGTGGTACATAGTCGTTAACTCATTGTACCCCAAGACCGAAATCCCCAAATGTTGCCGTTGTCCTCTGAAGACTGCATTGCAGTGCAGGACACAGATCGACCATGATAGTTTAAGGATGATGCCAGAATAGCTTGGCGCCCATAGGCGCCAAGCTATTCTGGCATCACCCTTGAACTATCATGGTCGATCCCTATCTTGCTGTGGTGTGTCTGGGGTAGAATGAGTAAAGTAACACTTCCAAAATTCGGGAAATGAGTCCATGGCGCTGAAAGGGTTTTAGCAACTAAAATTACGTAAGAAAGAGTCATCGAAACCACAAATTTGTTTGTTATTATATCCGAAGTGTGTATTAAACGAAGTAATTTACTCAGAAGGAATGCAATATTTACCTCTGAGACAAAGGCGGTGTTTTATCCGACGTGCGCTATATCCCACCTTATTGTAAGCGAAGATTACCGTAGTACAGTAAAGGCCGGAAAGAACAAATCGCCCGGAGAACCAATATTTCCTGTTGTTATGTCCGAAGTTTGTTATTAGCGACGGAAATTACACAGAAAGAGTGCTGTAAGGACCTCTGAAAAAAGTGGCGTTATATCCGACTTTTGGGTCAGCAAAGACCACTGTAGTACTTCACTCATTCAGCCCGGCGCACATATCTCCCAAATTTTTCAATTGTCATCTAACGACTATGCACCTATTGCAGGAGATGGATCGACCATGATAATTCAAGGGCAGTGCCAGATTAGCTTGGCGCCGACAGCAATGTCCTTTAATTATCATGGTCGACCCATCTCCTGCTGTAGTGCGTCAGGGCTGAATGGGTTAACAAGTGAAATGTCTTACAATCCCGCTTTCTGTTCAAACAAAAATTGATTGGCTTAGGTGAGGGATTTGGGGGGAAAATGAGAAATTTGCAGCCGTTACACGGTATTTTGTCTTTTTGAAAAACAATTCTCGATTGGAAAGTGGGATGAGTTTGCACACGGCTGGCCCTACTCCGTCTGAAAGTCTTCCTACTCCACTAGAAGTGTTTATGACACATACACCATGCTCGAGACAAAGCCGGAATATTTCGTCCTGCGATTTCCTTGTCTGAGACCTGATCAGGGCCGGCGAGAAAATCTGGTCACGTACCACGTGTATTAGTGTTGCCGCACGCACGGCTGTTTGTCACATCGAAATGTAACATTCATCTATCAATTAAACCTTTGTATCTCTAAGATGCATAGATTCGCATGTGCCCCTGTATCCGAAAGGAAGCAGGGGCACATGAGAATCAATGACTCTTGCTGTCAAATGTGAGTTTAGAATTTATTTTTTTTCGTATAAGAAAAGGACACCGATGTGTGAACCTAGTCCATTGTCCACGGTCCAGGCAAAAAGATTTTGTTTTCGCAAGATACCCTTTATAAACATTCTAGATATGTCTTCCAGTAATGCAGGACAAAAGGGCTACTCAAGTGGATTGTAAACGAATGGTAGGCAGGTGTTAGTTGGGGTGAGACAAAAACTATAACCCGATGAATCGGACAATGTTAGCGTTTAAAACCCTGAAGCAGATCGTTTTAACATGTTCAGTGTCAGTTGACGCTGGTTGTGATTCTCCTTTTTTTTTTTTTAATGCAACAACAAAATGTTCTCGCTTTCCACAAGAACATGAATTCAGAGCAGTGTCAGCAAGAGGCGTAGATCCTGATGAGCCCCCGCAACTGCGGGGGCTCATGAGGATCTATACCTCTTGCAGATGTGTTCCTGATTTTCGCCGCACTGAACAGGTCATGTTTCTAACACAATGGCCATAGGCACAGAAAAGTAGATAAGGATCCTGCGAGAGTCATCAGCAGCCCGTAAGGTCCATGAGACTTAACTCATTCAGCCCCGACACACCACAGGAATACATGGATCGAACATGTTAGTTCAAAGATGGTGCCAGAATAGCTTGGCGCCTATGGGCGCCAAGCTATTCTGGCACCATGCTTGAACTATCATGCTCGATCTCTCCCTAGAGTTATAATACAGAGCGCAACTTAATATTTTTGGGGGATTTCGGTCCTGGAGTAAAATGTGTTAGTCGTTGGCGGAGATCAGTACTGTTTATTCCTGCGTTCCTTTCATTATGGAGGAGTATTACAGAATTTAAAACAAAAAATGTAGAAGAGCAGCCACACGTGGAGAAGGTCCGAGTGGTTTGAGCAAGTGGCTAGACAAGTGATGGGAATTGCCCATTCATCGTCACATACAAGCGTCCGTTGTAAGGATTTATACTAATAATAATATGGCCTGCAGCTTAAAACCGGAAGCCTGACTTAACCTGAGGATGTACGTGAACCTGATCTGTACCGGCAAGTAGCATAGATTCTTATGCGCCCCTACAGCCTACTCACGAGAATATATGTCTGTTGCACGCAAAAGTTTCCAGCCAACAAAAATATGTCTTATAGCCTCAACATCTGAAACTCGATCATAGATGGAAATGATAGTGGTTTATAGCAGCACGTGGTAAAGATTCTCATGAGCCTCTGCATCCTGCAGGGGCTCATGAGACTCTATGCCACTTGCAGAAGGAGGGAGGTGGACAAGGGAGTGGGCAATATCGCTTGTGGGGTCACCAATAAACCACAGGTGTGTCACATGACAAGGTATTGGTTTCAGTAAGATGGGCGTACACGCACAGACTAATATATTGTCGTCATTGTTCCGTTTAGTGATATGAAGGGGAAAGGTGCGATATTGTGTGAAAGTCACAGGGAAGGATGTATCATGAAATACTATAATATACAGTTGTACTCCCTATGATGCAGAAAAATCACGCACAAAAATCGAAAAAGTAACATACTTGTAAACAGCTTATATAAAATATAGGATCAAATAAATAAATAAATAAATAAATAAATAAATAAATAAATAAATAAATAAATAAATAATCGTGAATTCAAAATTTTGATAAAAAGAAAAGAAACCAAACAAAGAACAAAAAACGAAAACTGTGTAAAACATCGAAAGCAAATTAAAGTTTAAAGAGAACGGCCAGACGGACAAACAGTTAAAAAAAATGACAAACAAAATAATAAATGATTTAACAAACAAACTGCTTACATCTTTGTCCATGTCCTTTTCGCCATTGAGCTTTCGGGCCTCCTCTGCTACCGGTCTTGTGGAGCTACGTCCCCTGAATTCTTTCAGAAACTTGAGCATGATGATCTTACTCTTGGCCTAAAACACAGAGAATAAAAAAACGTCATCATCATCATAATTATCATCATCGCCGTCATTATCATCATTGTCATTATCATCATTAGCATCATTGTCGTTGTCATCAATATCAGCATTATCATCATCATCGTTGTCGTAGTCGTCATCATCATCACCATCATCATCATCATCATCGTCGTTGTTGTCATTATCACCATTATCGTTATCATCAGTATCATCATTGTCATTATCAGCATCGTCATCATCATCATTGGCATTATCATCATCATCATCACCGTCAACATCTTTATCATTATCGTCGTCGTCGTCAAGATCGTCATCATCATCACTGTCGTCGTCACCAAATAGCGATAATTCTTGAGATAATTTCTTAACCCATTCAGCTCTGACGCACTGCATAGGCAGGTAATCGAACATGACAGTTCAAGGGTGGTGCCAGAACAGCTTGACTTCCGGAACTGCGTGTACTTCTCTGTAACTACTCACATAATGTTGGCGCAAGAACAGCTTGTCTTCCGGAACTGCCTGTACTTCTATGACGTAACTCACACATTGTGGGAATTTCGATCACAAAGTTTAACCCTTTCAGTGCCGAGAAAGTTTGAACGTCACCCAACTGCAAGAGGTATTGACCCTTTAGAGCCCGCGCAATTTGAATCCATCTTCCCTCAACATTCATTCTTTCTTTTTCCTCCCCCCCCCCCCCCTCCTTTTTGTGTTGAATTAACGAAGGTTGCATAAACACAAACTGGCACTGAAAGTGTTAAACCATTCAGCCTTGACGCACTACAGCAGGAGATGGGTCGACCATGATAATTTGAGGGTAGTGCCAGATTAGCTTGGCGCCTGTCGGCGCCAAGCTAATCTGGCACTACCCTCGAATTATCACGGTCGATCCATCTCCTGCAACAGGTGTATAGTCGTTAGATGACGCCTCCAAAGTTTGGGAAATACGTGCGTCGGGCTGAATGAGTTAATGCGTTAATCTGAGGACAGAAATTGTAACTGGAACCTATCCATGCACACAGGGTGCATAGATATTCAGAAGGGCTGTAATGAGTAAAGGCCTCATTAGGACGGGAAAGGTTAGCTGACCAACTTGATGTCCCATGACTGTTGTCAGTCTTTGCTACCAGCATCCATTTATAGAGGTTAAACTGTCTTCGTCATAGACGGTGGGCTCAGAAAGAGCTCTGTGTTTGATATTCTGCAGCAGTGACAAGGGAGGAATCGACCAAAAAAAAAAAAAAAAAAAAAAAAAAAAAAAACGAAATGAGACCAATGCCAGAGAAAACTGAAGGCCCACTACCGGCGTAACTTTTTAAAGATACACTTCTGTAACAGATGGGTACGAAACGCTAGAGACAGGTCTAGTTACGGTTCATTTAGATTCAGAACAACCTAGCTCAGCACACGTCGTCTGTATAATTGTGAATTAACCTGACAATGACTTCGCTCCGTTCTAGAAATACAACGCTATCAGTACGAGAAACAGCTAAAAATAGACTGACATGCTTTAAGCAGCGCAGAATAAATAAGGGCTAGTCCAAACTGCTATTAAAGTTCATTAGGCGTGTCGACAAGGCATAACAAACACACATGGTGTTGAAATGTGTCTTTACATGTATGCGTAATGCTACTTTAAACTGCCTTTGGCATAGACGATGGGCTCAGAGAGAGCCCTGGGTTTGCTGTTCCGCGGCAGTAACAAAGGAGAAATGGAGAAAAAAGGAAATAAGCTCAAATGCCAGAGAATAGTAAGCAAAGAGAAGGAGAGGATGGTGGTGATGGTAGGGTTGGCGAAGGGGGGAATTGGGTGGGTGGGGGCTGAGGTGTGGGGAAGGGGGTGGGGGTGCGTCCGGGGGGGGGGGGGGTTATGGGGGGAGACGCCGAGGTGACCATATCGTTTCCTAATGCAATGTAAAACCATTCTGCCTGTGTGGTCGCAAAATATTCACTACATGTCGTGTGTTTCATGTTGCAAAGGACGTCTTCAGTAATGTTCACACAAAACGACAAACCCATCTCCCAATATCATCAATGGCGACAGACAGAATACGGAATGACTCTCATAAAGCCTGGCCAACTCTCTGCAAGATTAACACCTTCACTGCCGATGATAATTAAACACCGCCAGGCTGCAAGAGGCATAGATCCTCATGAGCCCCCGCAGTCGCGGGGGCTCATGAGGATCTATGTCTCTTGCTTACCCCACTTTGTGTCCATGTTCCTTGGCCGGCCGGGGCACTTTGTCGTTGACTAAACAAAGCTGTCAGACTGTGTCCACGTGCAGTCAAGGGTCTAACTGGTTCCTCTCAGCTCGTGCAATAAAGACGATGAGATAACGCACTTATTTCCCAAAATTTGGAGGCGTCATCCAACGACTTAGCACCTGTTGCAGGAGATGGATCGACCATGATAATTCAAGGGTAGCGCCGACAGGCGCTAAGCTAATCTGGCACTACCCTTTAATTATCATGGCCGACCCATCTCCTTCTGTAGTGCGGCGTCTGGGGTAAATGGGATAAAGACACGTTTTCTCCTAAGCAGGACGGAGAACCTTTGTTCACTGGGCCAGAACGTGAGACAGACACGGGGGGGGGGGGGGGGGGGGGGGGGGTAAATAAGCGCACAATAAGCTCAAAAACAAACCCAAATACACACACAAATTGCATCAGCCCAACCAATAAAACCTAATACGCCCAAACAGATGAGCAATCATTTCCCGCGCAAGCTTCGTGGACATGGAAAACTGTGCAACAGCACTCGGTAGAGAGGCCAGAGACAAAGTAAAAATAGAAATGACTTATTATCTTTAACCCAATCAGTCCGGACGCACTACAGCAAGAGATGGGTCGATCATGATAATTCAAGGGTAGTGCCAGATTAGCTTGGCGCCGACAGGCGCCAAGCTAAACTGGCACTGCCCTTGAATTTTCATGGTCGATCCATCTCCTGCAACAGGAGCATAGTCGTTAGATGAAGCCTCCACAATGTGGGAAATACGTGCCCCGTGGTGAATGAGGTAATCCTCTTTGCTCCCACTTTGCCAGTCATGTCGGCCTCGGGCAAGCCAGCTGAGCTCGTTAGAAAAATGTTTACTCAGTTCCAAATTCCAGACCAAAATAATGACCGCAAAGTGTGTACAATATGGCGAAATAATAATGGCATAAATGAACACACTCTTGAATGGCAAAGATTGCGTTTTTTCTTTGCCATTATGAGATGGAATTATAATTATCTTCTCTTGTTCATTTGCGACATAAGTAGGCTATGAGTCAGCAACTCGAGTTGGGAAAGTTTGCTGGTATTTATGTTGCAAATGCGGATAGCATCCACTAATCCACAGTGAGCAAACTGTGCTTGAGCCGACATCGGCCGTAGTCAGTTTTATTTCGCAGAGTAAAAGCGCTAGCCAGTCAAAGCAACGCTGGACCGAGCACGGTTTGCTAAGTGAGTACCTGCCACTAAAGATTATGACAGAGGAGACATATCATATCAACGCTAGCGCCTTGTTTGATAGGAAGCCATGATGACGTACACTGCCCCTCTGTTAACGACAAGGCCAGTGGTGGTACCGCAGCACCTGTTACGAGAGACCACCCCATTGAGAACGCACCTGTCATTAACAGATCAGCATTCAGGCGGCTTTAACCTGCATGATAATATTTAATTACGGACGACCATTTATTCCCTTCAGGACTTCTCTTGCCTTGAGACAGCCTCCCTTGAGATGTCCATTTCGCATGCTCGGCGTTTGACACGTTCAGTGTCAAGAAAATGTAAAAACCGTCCACCTGTAAAAGGTATAGATCCTCGTGAGCCCCCGCAATTGGGGGGGGGGGGTTCATGAAGATCTATACCTTTTGCTGACACGCTTTGAATCCATGTTGCTTGGAAAAGCTAAAGGTTTTGGTGTTGAATTTTTAAGGAAGGTTGCAGAAACAAAATCTGACTCAACTGGCAAATGAATGTTTAGCCAATTAACCCTTTAGAGGGCACCCGTCTATTAAGACCACTTTTTTCAGGCAAAAGAAAAAAAATTATGTTGCTCAAAACAGGCGTACATGTACAATGGGCTATCCGCATGATCATAAGAAGATGTGATTTTCAATCAAGATCACAATAAACATGCTACCAGAGACCCGAAACACCTGAGACATGAAAAACAAATGACCGCATCAAATAAGTAAGCTGCTTTCGACAAACTGTATCTAATCAGGAGCTGTGAGGGGGTGTGGTAGGCTCCGGGGGGGGGGGGGAGGGGCGGGCGGGGGGGGGGGGGGGGGGGGGGGGGGGGCGGGTCTTTTTAATGTATAGTAAAAAGTCTTGGGTTTCGCCAGAAAGAAAAACAAAGACTGGTTTGACGAAAACGATGTAGAGATCCAGGAACACCTAGCAAAAAAAAGAGCCGCCCATCAGGCCCACCTAGCCCAGCCTTCCTGCCCTATGAAGAAGTCTGCCTTCCGCCTCGTCTGCAGCAGTCTCCAGCGCAAGCTCAGAGATCTCCAGAATGAGTGGTGGACCAGACTTGCACAGAGGACCCAGCTTTGCGCTGACAATGGTGACTACAGGGGCTTCTACGAAGCACTGAAAGCAGTGTATGGCCCCAGGCACCTGGTACAAAGTCCCCTGCGAAGCGCTGATGGTCAGGCACTCCTCACAGATAATACCTCCATCTTGAACCGCTGGTCGGAATACTTTCAGAGCCTCTTCAGCGCTGAGCGCACTGTTCAAGAAGCAGTCGTCCTACAAATCCCACACCTCCCAGTAAAGGTTGAATTGGACGAACCGCCCACCGCTGAAGAGACCCTCACAGCCATCCACCAGCTCAAGAGTGGCAAAGCAGCAGGCATTGATGGAATACCGCCAGAGATCTGGAAACATGGAGGCACAGCACTGCACAACAAGCTCCATGACCTCTTTCTCTGGTGCTGGGAGGAAGGAACACTACCAAAAGATCTCCGTAATGCAGTCGTTATCACCCTGTACAAGAACAAAGGCGAGAAGTCTGACTGTTCCAACTATCGGGGAATTACCCTGCTGTCCATTGCTGGGAAAATCCTTGCAAGGCTGCTCCTGAATCGGCTGGTACCTGCCATCGCTGAAGACCAACTCCCAGAGGGCCAGTGTGGCTTCAGAGCAAACAGGAGCACCACCGATATGGTCTTTGTGCTGAGACAGCTACAGGAGAAGTGCCGCGAGCAGAACAAAGGGCTGTACGTAACATTTGTCGACCTAACAAAAGCGTTCGACACTGTGAGCAGGCAAGGCATGTGGCAGATCCTGGAGCGACTTGGCTGTCCCCCAAAGTTCCTCAACATGATTGTCCAGCTACACGAGGACCAGCAAGGCCAGGTCAGACTCAACAATGACCTCTCAGAACCATTCCCCATTCTCAACGGCGTAAAGCAGGGCTGCGTGCTGGCACCGACCCTCTTCACCATCTTTTTTAGCATGATGTTGAAGCAGGCCACAGTGGACCTCGATGATGACGATGCAGTGTACATCAGGTATCGTCTCGATGGCAGCCTGTTCAACCTCAGACGACTGCAGGCCCACACGAAAACCCTAGACCAACTGATTCGTGAGCTGCTTTTTGCTGATGATGCTGCCCTCGTTGCACACACAGAGAAAGCCCTGCAGCGCATCACGTCTTGCTTCGCAGATGCTGCCCAGCTCTTTGGACTCGAGGTCAGTCTGAAAAAGACAGAGGTCCTCCATCAGCCGGCACCCAAGACAGTGTATCGCCCTCCTCACATCACCATTGGCGAGTCTGAACTAAAGTCAGTGCACCAGTTTACTTACCTTGGCTGCATTATCACGTCGGACGCCAAGCTGGACAAGGAGCTTGACAGCAGGCTGGCAAAAGCGAACAGCGCTTTCGGGCGACTTTCCAAGCGGGTGTGGCACAATCAACAGCTGAAAACAGGCACCAAGATCAGCGTGTACAGAGCTGTGGTCCTCACCACCCTGCTGTATGGTTCCGAGTCCTGGGCCCTCTACCGCAGCCAACTACGACTCCTCGAACGCTTCCACCAGCGCTGCCTGCGCACCATCCTGGGCATTCACTGGAGTGACTATGTCACCAACGTCGAGGTCCTTGAACAGGCTGAAACTGTGAGCATCGAGGCTTTGCTGCTGCGGACACAGCTCCGCTGGGCGGGGCATGTCTCCAGGATGGAGGATCATCGCCTACCAAAGATCACCCTGTTCGGCGAGCTTGCTACTGGACACCGTGACAGAGGGGCACCAAAGAAGAGATACAAAGACTGTCTCAAGAAGTCACTTAGTGCCTGCCAAATCGACCACCACCAGTGGTCTTCGCTTGCTGCGGACCGTGACACCTGGCGCTCCACCGTTTACAAGGCAGCTGTCTCCTTTGAGGACTCTCACAGAGCTAGCCTTAAGGACAAGAGGCTCAGGAGAAAAAACAGAGATGCCGCAGCTCAGAACCCTGACCAGACCTTCCCCTGCAGCCACTGCGGTCGAACCTGCCTGTCTCGGATTGGCCTCCGCAGCCACGAACAAGCCTGCAGACGTCGTGGGCAACTCCTATAAAATCTTCGTTTGCGAAGTCAAGCCAAGAGAGAAAAAGGAAACCTTAAGCAAGATAAACAACGCATGACCACCTAATAAACGAGCTTATTCTCAAGAGAACGCTCCCAGTATATGAACTTTTCTTTATCACAAAATCAAATGCCAACAACCAATTAACTCATTCTACCCCATCACCGAAATCCTTAAATTTTGGCGTTGTCCTCTGAGGACTGCATTGCAGTGCAGGACACGGATCGACCATGATAGTTCAAGGGTGATGCCAGAATAGCTTGGCGCCCATAGGCGCCAAGCTATTCTGGCATCACCCTTGAACTATCATGGTCGATCTTTATCTTCCTGTAGTGTATCTGGGGTAAAAAGAGTTAACGTGAGGCTTTGTTGAAAGCCCGCATCCAATCAAGGAGCTTTTTTCATCAGACTGACCAATGCCTGGTCTCGTTATATGGCTGTTTGAGTCAGGTCACGTGGGTGGCTTTCCTGTCCTCGGAAATGGCGTCCGTCCAGCCTTTTGATTACAGACCCTGCAGCGAACTCCTCCCATTCACAAGAAACATATATCCTCATCAGCCCCCGCATTTGCGAGGGCTGATGAGAATTTATGACTCTTGTTGTTTTACTTACCTATGTTTCCACCAATGTTGTTGATAGACAAAACCAAATTTTGAAATATACTGACTTCCATTAAAAACGCGAAAATGTGTCCGTAAGTGTATCCGCAAACAAAGAGCCACCCTGACAGCAAAACAGGAACATTTTATTTGTTGCTTACTTCAGATGTTCAGCCTACTGTCTGAGCTACCTTCACACAAAAATTGGATGGGTTATCGCCCATGGCTAATTTGGAGGACACAGGGTTTCATTAGTGATGAAAAAAAAGCAAATTTGGACACACTCTGTGAAGCAGGTTTCCTGTGATATGTTTCAACACACAAGTTGTGTGGATTGATTATGATGTTATTAACTGCCTCAAATGAAATTTGACTCGAAAAATTCATTAGAGAACCATAACTTCCGGTGCACATCATTTTCTTAATAAATTTTATTTGATTTAATGTGTATTACTTTCAAACGATTGTTTATGCTCCAGTGACTGACACAATGATAAAGTGTACACCCATTTCTACTTGTTTAGGTAAATATGGCCACTAAATTTAAAAAATAAAAGAACTTTTTGATTTTTATGTTTTTAGGTCATGTTGATTAATTAGGTGTATTTGACAAACAAAAAGTAGGTCAAGGCCAAACAGGCCGAATGTTCATGCACACGGATCATAATGACACTGCACATTGATTTACTTTAGTTGTATCCTTTGCAGATGCTCCCCATTTCATTTTCAATATCCTGTGATGGTAGTGTCGCTGATGACGTCATAAGTCATCGATGTCCGATTTTTAAGACTAAACATTCTATTTGCACTCGACATAACACACTCTTCATAACGTTTTTTTAATAAATGACGTCAAAATAACCCGTATTAAAGCATATTTATGAAGAAAATCGCAATGGTGAAAATTTCGCGTTTCTTTTGTTGATCAGTATATAAATAGTTTGTCAAAGGTAACGTAGGTTGTAACAAATACAAAGAACATTTTCTCATTGTTATGTCTAACGCTTTTGTCAGTGAAATAACACATATAGAAATAGTATAGAAATAGTGTAGTCAGGGCCAGCAAAAAGTGTCATTACATTTGACTTTTGTTCAACCTGACCATGTTATTCCCAAAGTTGTTGTACACATGGTATTGTGTTTTTTCCAGGTGCGAATGCTTTCACTACTGATGGCGTGTGAATACAAGACACTGCAGATCGTAACATCTAACTACAACAGTTATGCCTACAACATGACGTCTATGGCTATTTCATCGTGTGCTTTATCCAGTTTCAGAGTTTACGTTTGTTCTAACTGATACAATGCGACCCATTCCTGATTGTTGTTTTTCTATTTAGTGAATCCCTCACAAGGGAAATGAAACTTTGCCACACCAAGGACACCTGCACGGCTCTTTTCCTGTTCAAAGATGGCATTTTATAAAGACAGATCTTATCAAATGGTTCTGCAACCAAAACAAATGCTCGGACCCACCTGTCTTTGGCTCGGTCGGCCTCATTCAAATGTGCTGCTTTACTGTTCTACACCACAAGTTCCCAAAATGGATTAGCTGGATTACAGAATTTCAATTTCTTCACCATAATGGTTGAAACTGTGAACTGTAGCTGTCTTGTTGCATTCTTGCACATTTCGGAAAGTTAATCGTATGTTGCAGGAACATTAAAGTAGCACGTTCCAAACAATTCAGGGCAAGACATTTTACTAAACTACTGACTAAAACTGAGGAGGTCAGAGCCAAAGCCATGCGG
>BTPG01000002.1:36546877-36559377 GCA_036245525.1 Semisulcospira habei
CCATTGATTTGTCAAAACGTCATTTGTCATGACGTATTTTTTGTTTTTAATTTTATATTTAACGTGATATAAGTTTCGCATTCGCTTCAAGACCTGGGAAAATTGTGATAAAAATAGAATTTCATGGTAATTTCAGTCCTGCTATAATTTGTGTGAAATCAGTTGACTTTACCTAGCTACATGCTATACTAAGTACACCTGTATGCTCTTCTGTAAGCGCGACGATGTGTGTGTATTCGTGTGCGTGCGTGCATGCGCGCTCCAAACATCTTTAAGAGGCATAGATATTCATGCGTCCTCCGGGCTAGAGAGAATTACGTCATATTTAGAGTATTATGTCAATGTCTGCGTGGTAACGGAGTTACCTCTTTTACGTCACCGCAACTGTCAGATTTTCTCTAGAAGTCAAGGTCCTTTACAGTTTTAATTCTGTTCTGAAAATAATTATGTTTTACTGAAGAATTTGAAAAGATACAAAACTGACCAACGAACTCATCCAATGTCTTTATCCAAACTAGCTACATCCAAAATTTCAAGTAAATATGAGAAACACATTACGAACTCAAGTCTGGGTCATCCGACTTCCTATAAACAGTTGTTTTTGTCTTAAATGAGACATTCAGTTACAATATGCTCGGAGGCTTTCTTAGCCACCCTCTTAAGAATGTATTACGCTAAGTGTAATGCTTATGTGTACAGAAATATCGGAGATTCTCTTGCTTACATACATACGCACACACACGCATTGATACATACGCGCACACGGCCCTTCGCGCCAAATGTACATTCAGCAATGAGGTTAGCGTAACTAGACATGACGTAATTTGTATCTTGTTACTTCAATTGTGAGAGGTTTAGGCCTGACAGTCTTTGACACCATGGACATGCTATTAAATTCGCCACACCTCAACCGGACCCATCCGAAAGATTCGTTTAAAAAAGGACTTTAAAAATTAGGTTTCCTAGCGATTTGTTATTGTCGAAGATTAATGATGGGGAAGAAGGGGGGAGGGGGGGGGGGAAGAGAAGGGGTCGGGGTGAATATTTCTATTGAATGCACTCTAACGAGTGCGTTAGTCAGTGATTTTGAACCTTATCGCCCAAAATCTTAAGGCCATAAATTACAGGCTAGTTCACACACACGGATTTTTATTCGAAAGGCGTCAAACAAAAGATTGGAGGAAATTTAGGAAGGAAAGATCACATTGAAATAGTAAAAAGCAAAAAAAAAAAAAAAGCTTTCTGAAAAGCCATAACTTTCTTCCGCCCAGAGGAAACCAAATACCGACATTTAATATGCAGATGAACGTGTATTTTCCATCACCGATAACTGGCTCTCACAGAAAGCAACAGATTGTCGGGCCGAGGTCATTCGCGGTTGGCCCGCGCACATCCGTGTATTTGAATGACTTTGGTATTTGAATGACTTCGCCCCGATGAGCTTTCTCTCAATCGGGGACTGAATACACGAGAACTGCCGGTGATGCGCGCGCAAATCTCAGCCCCTTAGATCCAAATTGCATCATTGGCGATCCCGTTGCATTAATGTCCCTTAAATCGCGGTGCGCGCTGATTGGATGACTTCTTTTTAGTGTCGGCAGGTGAGAGGGCGTGGAAATAAGGTGATGTCCCCTGAATCATTCTTTTGTCCTGCGCGCTAGACCGGAAGTTGTTTTGCAAACATGCAGACGACAGGAAGCATCTGCTTTAAAACGGGTGACGTCAGTTTTTGCGCGCGAGCCGGAGCAACATTGGTAGTGTGAGGAACAGCTGGGGCTGAGTTCGGTGAGCATGGAGCATACAGTCTCAATAGCCGTGTTGGCGGAACATGCGTCTTTTAAAGTATCTAGACCTAAGTGTTTTATTTGTCTTTTCTAAGCGTGTTTCTTGTCTTGTTTGGGATTTTATTTACACATTTTCCAAATTTGGTTGGTGATTATCAGTTAGTGTTTGGTTTTGAAAGCAAACATTTACATGATGTAAGTGTATGTTGCTATGCAGACGATATATCATGCATGCTACATTTATAAAGGAACGCAGTACGTCGGTCTGTGGTCCGTCCCTTGATCTGCAGTACGTCGGTCTGTGGTCTGTCTCTTGATCTGCAAGTGACATAGATTCTCATGAGCCCCTGCTGTCGCAGGGGCTCATGACACTCTATGTCCCTTGCACCTTTAAGTCTGTGAGTGAAGTGACGAAGAAAGAAAATACTCGCACGAATGATTGACAAAGATGGTATATGTCAATTGCAGAATAACTTCGCGCAGTTTGTCAGCAAGTTCCATCCATTTAGAAATTTTTGACAAGGGTTTTTGAACTGCGAAATATAATATGTGTTGGTCTGTGATTTGTTACCTCCCCCCCCCCCCGCCCCCTCCCTTCCTGCACCTGCAAGTTCCAAAATCAAAAACCAGCTCGCGCCTCTTGTATCATTCTCGGGCGCCAGAAGAAAATGTAATACGCTGATGCAGAAACAACAAATGAAGATAAAACGCTGAAGATTCAGGTGGTAAAATGTTTAGATTTGTGGAAAGCAGAAAGTTTTATTCTATACACAAAAAGTGGTAACACTCACTCACTCACTCAAACGCCTTACAGGCGTTGTGCGATCCCACTTTGAATATAACGCTTGTCTGAACTGTGGTCTGATATTCTCTCAGTATGCTCTTTTTTTTTTTCTTGGCTATTCCAAGTTTTCTTTGTCGACCTCAGAGGTCTTCCTCTCACGCCGCTCATCCCCGTCAACCCCAGTGTGCTCACCTAGGCCCGCTGGTTGTTCCAGCCAGACTCCCGGCCCTGCCGCTATATATATATATATGTCAGGTAGTAGGGGACTCCCTCCGGAGAGTCCGAAATAGCTCAGGCGGTTAAACGTCGGAGCAGGAGAGCGAAGGGAATCGCCGGGTCATGGGTTCGAATCCCGTCCCGGCCCACAATCCAGGGGGAAAACGGATTTGTTCAATAGCATATCCGTTAAAAGGTCCTGGTAAATCAAAGTGGCACAGTTGGAGTGCGCCTGAGTTGATCAGTGTTCAGGTCGTACTCCATATGCAATAGATTTCCCTGTCCCCCATAACCCGCCCGTCAGGGCCGTCCATGATCACCTCGGTGCTGTGGACGTTAAACCCGAACTAACTAACTAACTGACTCCCTCCGGAGGAAACTCCGCACTGCTGCTTAGTCACTTCGGTGGTGTTCAGTGTAGCCATCAGGTGACCACACCTACTATTCCCTTACTTTACGACATTGCTAGTCGCGGAGTCGACGAGTGGGAGCTCCCCCCAGAGGTAGCGAGTCAACCACTACGTCCTTCCACGCACAGCAGCAGGTCTGGCCGAAGACAACCGCGCACCTAGGGCTCCTGGAGGACTGGGATGAGGTCACCATCAGACGGAGACTTGAGGGATCAGAAACCTGGAACAGCGTTTTTTTTCATTTTGCCTGATGATGAGGATGAGGGTGATAATATGATGATGCCATGGCGGTCCATGTGGTTGGCGACTGCGTGACAGGGCCGCATTCCACGCTTCCTGTCATAAATATCCTGGTGTTAACCAGGCCCGGGAACTGCGGACACCTTCGGTGCCAGCCGTGTAATCATTCACAACTTGCGATGTCTCATAACCCGGGTAGCACCCCCAAAGTCGCACCCGTGAAGTGGGTGAGTCTCGGCTGCGTGGCATCAGCCTTCCCATTGGGTCCATAGCACACCCGCTCTGGGTAGGAGCCGACCCAAGTAGGAAAAATCCCGCTTGACTCGGCTGGGATTCGAACCCGGATCTCCCGCCAGTCCGACACGCTAACCACTGCGCTACGGAGGCCGGTAGTATGCTATTTTTTAATATGAATGAAACATCATAAGAGCATGACCCTTTTTTATTGTTTTATTTTGTACGGAAGTTCGTAAGATAAATTTTACGGTTAAAAAAAAATCTAGATCTATTTCTGTATTTAATTCATATCACTACCAAAACCAAATTTATCCTTTCACTGTAGACATCAGGTGAACATGACCTACCACAAGATGGAGAAGAACCTTAGGAACTCCGATCAGCGTGGCGGCTCATCAGGTTACGTTTCCTGTGGATACCGTGTTTTGTCTCCGTGTTCCTGGGAGTTTTATGTACAGTAGACAAGGGATACAACAAATCGCCGGCGGAACTCTACCGCTTTCTTGTTGTTATATCCAAAGTGTGCTATAAGCGAAGCAATTTACATTCAAAGAGGGCTGTCGAAACCTTTGAAAAAGTGTTAGAAATGCGACTTTTATCGCAGCCGACGTGTTAGCCGACAGTGTTAGCCGACAGTGTTAGCCGACGTGTTAGCCGACAGTGTTAGCCGACAGTGTTAGCCGACAGTGTTAGCCGACAGTGTTAGCCGACAGTGTTAGCCGACAGTGTTAGCCGACAGTGTTAGCCGACAGTGTTATTAGCAAAGTAGACTTCACCATGATTTCGGAAACACAGATTGCGTTCAGTAGGAAACAAAAGGTTAACTTTATTCACATTTCACGTCCGGAGACAAAATTAATAACAGAAGACGCAGGCGGATCATTAACCCTTTAACTGTTGGTAAACAAAATGGGACCACCAACACACTGCAAGAGGCAAGGAACTTCATAAGCCCCCGCATCTGCGGGTGCTCATGAAGTTCTTTGCCTCTTGCTGACCCTGTTTATATCTGTGTTCCTTAGATTTTGATAATCGGGATCATTCGCTGCTAAATTTTGTCCCGGCTTTCCAAAACATGACTTTCACGTCCTCTGGCAGAGAAGGGTATCGAGAAATGAGACTCAGACATCTTCATTACTTTCTATTGAATCCACATTACTCGCTACGCAGCACGCCAACCTAACCTTCTCCACGCTAAATCCAAACGCTTCATTTCGCAGACGAGCGCTGAGAAACACACTATATACTCGTCTGTGTCGAGGCGGTCTGACCATGATAGCTTAAAGACACTCGTGACTCTGTTAGGCACATAAAACCAACAGTAGCTATAGATATAATTTCTGAATTAAAGGAAGTGTAGACTGCACGCCCAGTTAACCCCATCTGCCTCAGATGCAGGGATGTAATAGACCAGCTAGAGGAGCATATATGGCACTACGTTGGAACTGTCCAGGTTGATATCTCTGGAAGCTCAATTTAACCTAACCTTTTGTCTGTCGGTAGCGCATTTTGTCGAGGCGATTCCTTCAGGAATCGCCTCGACAAAATGCGCTACCGACAGTCGAAGGGTTACTTAGATTTCCTAATCAACTGATCAAACTGTGTTTCGAACTTCGACACCCTTATCCGGCACTGCGCATTTACTATCATGCTCGATTCGTCTCCTGGCGCAAGGCTGGTTAGGCGGTACCCTTGAGCTATCGCGGCTGATATTTCTCTCACGCAGAAACGCTAAACCAGAAATCGCTGCACCGCCTAAAGGGGGACGGAACTTCGTTTGATGTCCGCTTCTCCAGTCTTTTAGGGCAGAAAACCAAGCTTGACTTTTCTGTTCGCTTCATTTCCGATCCAACGTTTCAAGTCGGGCCGGGTTTTGTGAAAGAGCGCATCGAAAGAGTTAAGCCCCTTTGTCGACAGAATTCCGCGACGATGCCGAGTTCAGGCCCTTTATCTGACTTCTTGTGCTGGACAGCCGCTCAGTCAGATCGCGTCATCTTCAAGAGACATAGATCCTCATCGGCTGAAGCTGTGTGTTCCAAAGGGGAATTATTTTTGGGTTAAGCAGACGGCTTTTTGTCTGCTGAGCCAACAGTGCGATAATCTTACGTTTGTCAGGAACGCAGATCTCAATGTCCATTCTAAGACAAGAACTCTGTTGCCGATTTTGGACGAGATAAGCGTTTTTTTTTTTTTTTCTTCAGGAACACAGACCGAAATATCCGTACTAAATAAAGAATACTGCTCTATTGCCGAGCTCAAGTCGTTATCTGTTTGCCGTCTTAAACAATTTAGCCACAGGATCTTGGAGCAGGAGATGGATTGAGCATGATAATTCAAGGGTAGCGCCAGATGAGCTTGGCGCCTTCAGGCGCCAAGCTCATCTGGCGCTACCCTTGAGTTATTATGATCAATCCATCTCGTGCAACTGGCACATAGTCTTTAGGCAACATCTCAAAACATTCAGAAATGGAACTTTGTGGCTAAAAGCATTAAAATGGAATGGTTGAGTCTCCAAAAAGGTTTCTTCAGCTACATAAGGAAATAGATGTAAAATATCTGCAGACTAAATCTACTCGTAGTGTAAATACCCCGTCGGCTGTTTATTCCGGGTGGTTTTCATCAGGAGGATGTGGAATGTCTTCTTTTCCATTAAATGAGTATAAATTTCTTTGAATGAATGGGGAATAGGGAATAGGGAATAGGGAATGGGGAATAGGGAATGGGGAATAGGGTTTCATTCTGGTCGTCTTCGGCCCCAAGAGGCTTTGTATTCAGCTCCTAAAGAAACACAGATGTAAATCGTATGTGGACTAAATCCACTCGTAGTGTCAATACCCCATCGGACATTTAATTCTGGTGGTTTTAATCCCGCGGATGTCGAAGATCTTCTTTGCCATTAAATGAGATTAAATGTCTTTAAGAGAGGTGAAGAGGAGTATCAGGGCAGACAAGAGGGCCTACACAGACAGCCTGGCAGCAGAGGCAGAAAAGGCAGCAGGCAGCGGCAACATGAAACAGCTCTACGACATTACCAGAAGATTGTCGGGTAAGTATGGCCATACAGAAAGACCAGTAAAAGACAAAGAAGGCAAGCCTATTGCACACAGAGCAGACCAACTCGACAGATGGGCCGAGTATTTTGAAGAGTTACTGAACAGACCTAGCCCACCCGACCCCCCCGACATCCAGCCGGCAGAGACCGACCTACCCATCAGCTGTGACAGACCCAGCCGGGAAGAGATCAGAAAAGCAGTGGCATTTTTGAAGAATGGCAAAGCAGCAGGGCCAGATGGCATCCCAGCGGAGTCTCTGAAAGCAGACCTAGAGACAACAGTGGAGATGCTGTACCCACTGTTTGGAAAGATCTGGGAAGAGGAGGTGATGACAGCTGACTGGAAGGAGGGGTACCTAATCAAGCTTCCCAAGAAAGGCGACCTTAGCAAGTGTTCCAACTACAGAGGAATCACCTTGCTGTCAGTAACAGGAAAGGTCTTCAACAGGATCATCCTAGAGAGAATGAAGAGCTCCGTTGACCCCCAGCTGAGAGACCAGCAAGCAGGATTCAGGAAGAACCGATCATGTACAGACCAGATCGCCACTCTCCGCATCATCGTGGAACAGTCTCTGGAGTGGAGCTCCCCGCTGTACGTCAACTTTGTGGATTATGAGAAAGCATTTGACAGCGTGGACCGAGAGACTCTGTGGAAACTCCTACGACAGTACGGTGTACCCACAGAGCTCGTCCGCCTGATCAAGAGCAGCTATGAGGGCATGACATGTCGCGTGATCCACGAAGGGCAGTTCACCAGAGAGCTCCAGGTCAGAACTGGTGTCAGGCAGGGGTGTCTGCTGTCTCCGTTCCTCTTCCTACTGGCCATAGACTGGGTCATGAAGATGACCACAGAGCACAGACGAAGTGGAATACAGTGGACACTGTGGACACAGCTTGACGACCTCGATTTTGCAGACGACTTGGCATTACTGTCCCACACTCATCAACAAATGCAGGACAAGACCACGAGGCTTGCTGACATCTCGTCCCAAGTGGGCCTCACCATTCAAAAACAGAAAAAAAAGACAATGAGGCTGAACGCAACCAGGGAAGAACCAGTCTTGCTTGCTGGCACCCCGTTGGAGGAGGTGGAGTCCTTTACCTATCTCGGGAGCATCATAGACAAAAAAGGCGGCACTGATGCAGATGTCAGAGCACGAATCGGTAAAGCCAGAGCAGCCTTTCTCCAGTTGAAAAAAGTGTGGAGTTCCAGAGAGCTGTCACAACACACCAAAGTCCGGATTTTCAACTCCAATGTAAAAGCAGTTCTCTTATATGGAGCAGAGACATGGAGATTGACAAAAACCACAGTCAACAGAGTACAGACCTTCATGAACAGTTGCCTTAGAAGAATTTTGAAAATCCACTGGCCAGAGAAGATCAGCAACGTCAGACTCTGGGAGAGAACAGAGCAGATAACAGCAGAGAATGAAATTGGGCGAAGAAGATGGGGATGGATCGGTCACAGTCTGAGAAAGCCAGCTTCCAGTATCACTAGGCAGGCATTGTCATGGAACCCCCAGGGAAAGAGGAAAAGAGGTAGGCCGAGAAACTCCTGGCGTCGAGACCTCCAAGCAGACATCAAGAGACTGGGAACCACCTGGAGTAGAATCGAAGGAGAAGCACAGGACAGGAGTTGCTGGAGGTCTCTCGTCGACGGCCTATACCCGGGTAGGGGTGACAGGCGTAAGTAAGTAAGTAAGTAAATGTCTTTAAGAGAATGAGAGCAGGTTTGCTTCTCAAAGCCATCGGATTACAGTTCAGATCCACCCCTTATCAATACGTACAAATGTTCGTCTCAATAAAATTTCAACAACGAACAAATATTTCAAGGGTAGTGCCAGATGAGCTTGGCGCCTGGAAAGGCGCCAAGCTCATTAAGCACTACCTGGAGCTATCATGCTCGAGCCATCTCCCGCGATTGGCTGTGAATGTGGCAGAGCAATGAAAATCGGCCAGAATTGAAACACCCAGGATAACCGGTTCATGGAAGGAAAAAAAGTCAATGTGACGACAGAGAACTTAAAGTCCCATCGAAGAAACGTTTTTGTTGTGTCGTTTTATGTTTCAGAGAAGGAAATAAAGAAATCCATCAAGGAAGGAAAGAAATGTTAAAGTTTTATTTCAAACAATTTTCAGATGATGAACGCAGTAAATAAGAGTACAGGTTAAAGTCTCATTGTCCCTTTAAACCCCCAGGACAAAATTAGCACATTTCGCTGATATCCTCAGAGGTCTCGTTACAGTTTTGCAGACAGATCGATCCTGATAGTTCAAGGATGGTGTCGGAATAGCTTGACGCCTACAGGCGCCAAGCTATTCCGACACCATCCTTGAACTATCATGGTCGTTGGTCATCTTGTCGCAGCGTGCTGTGATTTTATGGGTTATATACGTTTTTATTCGTGTTTTTAAAGAATTCATCGATCTCCAAAAATCCTCACTTCTACAGAGCTCATGAGAATCTCTATCACAAGCGCTTCAGCTTTTCAAGAAGAGAATTCGGAATCAGACTTTTACATATCGTGCTTCGATTTTGGTTCGCTGTACCCTAGCGGCGAAAAGATTAACTCATTCAGCCCGGCGCACGTATTTCCCAAATTTTGGAGGCGCCATCTAACGACTATGCACCAGTTGCAGGAGATGGATATACCATGATAATTCAAGGGTAGTGCCAGATTAGTTTGGCGCCGATAGGCGCCAAGCTAATCTGGCACTAGCCTTGAATTATCATGGTTGACCCATCACCTGCTGTAGCACGTCATTGCTGAATGGGTTAATTATAAAGATGCATGTAACGGAAGAACAACCAAGAAAAGGTCAACAGCCCGTTAACCTATTCGTTTCCAAACAAAACAGCCACTACTGTATATACAAATTGTTTGTAATGTAGGGCAGAAAGTAAAAATTATCCTTGGAGACCAGAGCATCTCAATTTTCCAGGTGTCTCTCAAACCGATGTGATCTAATCTAGCACTACTCTTAAGATGCCGTGCTGTCGAAGCTCTCTTGCACAAGCTATTCTGGTCATCCAGCTGCCCAAACATCTTGGCACTGAAAACGAAAATGTCCACGCAGACAAACGGCTAAAACCTCTAGCCCTAAGGGAAGTTTAAAGAGCTTAAAAATGAGCAATTTAAACACATATTTCAACAATATCGAACGAACTGCACCGAAAGGAACTTTTGCATGAATCAAACAGAAGACACAATACCGGATGCACAGAAAATGGTTCCTTTTGAGGCTGCTTGCATGAACAATTATGGACTTAACCCCCCCCCCCACCCCCCACCCACCTCCTCTCTGCCCCACCCCACTCCCCCAACCCTCCCACTCCCTGACCCCACCCCAACCCCTCCCACTCCCTCACTCCACTCCCCCAACCCCTCCCACTCCCTCACCCCACTCTACCAACCCTCCCACTTCCTCACCCACACCACTCCCCCCAACCCCTTTCACTCCCTCACCCACCCACCCCTCCCACTCCCTCACCCCTCCCCATCCCCCTCCCACTCCCTCACTCCACTCACCCAACCCCACCCGCTCACTCACCCCACTCACCCCAACCCCTCCCACTGCGTCACCCCACTCACACACACGCTCTCACTCCCTCACCCACTCCCCCACCCCCTCCCACTCTCTCACCCCACTCCCCCCCACCCCCACCCCCTCACCATCTCTAATATTTGAAGAATATTATATTTCCAGCGCAATCCCTTTATAACTCTCCCCTCCTCAAGTGCCCCCTATCCCTCCCTCCCTCCTCCCCCCTTCTACACCCGCACACGCGCTAATTAAAAACAGATATCCAGAGAAATATCAGAATTCATAGTTCGTCCGTGGAGAATCAGATTTACGGACTTTCATCGGCATGATTTCCATAAAGGGAGACAAATCAGCGCTAAGCCCCTGCGCTGTGCAGAATTTCGTGACAGGCGGAATTACACAACTTCCCCGCATCCAAAACTCTTCCATCTGCAAGAGAAATAGATCCTCATGAACCCCTGTAGCAGCGGCAGTCACAGTTGCATCATGTAGTAGCAAGGGGCACATGAGAATATATACCTCACGCTGACCGAGAGCGAGTCGAGACGTTCCTTTGTAACTTGAGTACTTTTTCGACATAATCAGTCCCGCCACAAAAAAAATAATAATATCCATTTGCAAGACACACAGATTCCCATGAAAACCTATGCCTCTTGCTGATTAAGAGCGGCTCCTCGAAAAGACGTTCTTAGTCCGGGGTCGATCTGACGACAGAAGGCTGAGCTTAAGAAGTAGTGAGCTGGAGTACACGTCATAATGGGAGGGGTGTAGTGGTTGGGTGTCTGGGAAGGATGGGGTAGGGTGGTGGGGTGGTTGGGGTGAGTGGTTGGATTTTTACGTCCAGTGTTCAGCAGCGAAAAGTGTGTAACTAACTGAACCCATTGACTGCTAGTCGACGCGTCTGTAACGAAACACAGCACGCAGCACCAAAACCAACATTCCCATGAAGAACTCGAAAACGAAACGGAACGAAACGTGGGCACCAAGAACACAGGACTAACAAGCGACATTAATCCTCATGAGCCACTGCGAATGCGGGGGTTCATGAGGATTTATGTCTCCTGCAGCTGGGTAGAGTTACGCCTTGACCCGCAGTTAAGAGGTTGCAACAGCAGGTGGTCAGGTGCGGTCATTTCTGCTCAATGGTAGTGTCTAAATAGGGGACAGCTAATTGGACGGACGGATGTGCAAAGGGACGCTGAGACGGACCGAATTTGGGTGCTTAGCCGTGACACGACTATATATATATAATTTTCAATAAATTCTGAGAATGCTGTGCTAATGCCATGGAAATCCATATAAGATCTAATAAGCGATGCAGTCACAAAAGGACAGCTGATGTCCTGATGACACAATGCAAGCTTACCAGCCTGGATTTCCATGGCATTAGCACAGCATTCTCAGAATTTATTGAAAATTATGTCCCTTGGAGCTACTCTGATTGAGTGCATTTTTTGGCTTTGGGCGACGCCTTTGTTAAAAGTAAAGTATATATATATATATATGCATACACACGCAGGTGCGTAAGTTAAGAATGATGGTTAGTAGTTAGTTATTTGGGTTTATCGCCGAGCAAGCGACTAAGGCCATCTCATGGCGCGACAGACACAAGGATACAAACAAGGATACAATGTTAACCCATTTAGCCTGGAGTCCTTACAGCAGGAGATGGATTGACCGTGATAATTCAAGGGTAAGTGCCAGATTAGCCAGCTAATTTGGCACTACCCTTGAATTATCATGGTCAATCCATCTCCTGCAACTGGGACATTGTCATTAGGCAACGCCTCCCAAACTTGAGAAATGGGACCGTGGGGCTTAAAGTGTTAATGGAGTATGGACAGACAGACAGACAGATCTTCTACTTTGGTCTTTTTTTTGTATCGAAGGGGTGTGGGTTACGAGATTTTCAGATGCAACAAGTAGTTTCCAGCATTTTCAGATTTAACCTGCTAACTCGTACAGGTCTCAAATTTAAAATTGTAAAATTTACATATCTAACCTTGCAACCTCTAACCTTTACGGCTTGAACATTTTAATATCTAACTTCTACAGATCTAACATTTTAACCTCTAACCTGTACAGACCTAACCTTGTAACCTCTAACATTTCAGATCTGACAATTTAACATCCAACCTTCACAGATCTTACTTTTGTACATATAACTTTACAGATCTAACCGTATTTTGGGTGGCTCGGTGGTAGAGCGTTCGACTCTGGTCCGAAAGGTC
>BTPG01000002.1:36564377-36584377 GCA_036245525.1 Semisulcospira habei
CCTTCGGATACGCGGCATAAGCCGCGTATCCGGAGGCGGCACGACTCGAATGAGTTAATGAAGCCTCGCGTCACGCGTTTATCAGGTAACAAACTGCGGTGGTGTATCGGCGGTGTGCGGGTGAGCCCACTATAATCGGGCCGCCATCGGGCCAACTGCGGCCGGTGGCCCGATGACCCGAGGACCTTTTGCTTGTAAACTGGGTTACACAAGTCAAAAGGAGTCACTTCTCTGTCAGGGTGGCAATGTCTGTTTTTCAGTCTTTCTTTCTTTGCATGTCAGGCTGGGTACCACCTACCCCTTGGAGTCACTTCTTACTCATTTGGGCTGTGTGATTGTCTGTCAGTCTTTCTAACTTTGCATGACAAGCTGGGTACCAGCAGTCCACTGGCGTTTCTTCTCTCTCAGGCTGGCTGTGTGTCTGTCTGTCAGTCTTTCTAAACTTTGCATGACAAGCTGGGTACCAGCAGTCCACTGGCGTTTCTTCTCTCTCAGGCTGGCTGTGTGTCTGTCTGTCAGTCTTTCTAACTTTGCATGACAAGCTGGGTACCAGCAGTCCACTGGCGTTTCTTCTCTCTCAGGCTGGCTGTGTGTCTGTCTGTCAGTCTTTCTAACTTTGCATGACAAGCTGGATACCAGCAGTCCACTGGCGTTTCTTCTCTCTCATGCTGGCTGTGTGTCTGTCTGTCAGTCTTTCTAACTTTGCATGACAAGCTGGGTACCAGCAGTCCACTGGCGTTTCTTCTCTCTCAGGCTGGCTGTGTGTCTGAGTGTCACTCAGGCTTTCAGTGTAACTTTGCATGACAAACACACAATTAATGAAAGTTCTGTCAGTGCTGAGAAACGAATAATGCTTGTATCAGGCAGTCAGCAACATGTTCTCTCTCTCTCTCTCTCTCTCTCTCTCTCTCTCTCTCTCTCTCTCTCTCTCTCTCTCTCTCTCTCTCTCTCTCTCTCTCTCTCTCTCTCTCTCTTTCTCTCTCTCTCTCGCTCTCTCTCTGTGCATGTGTGTGTGTGTGTGTGTGTGTGTGTGTGTTTCTTTCTTTTTGTAAATTTAATTTTTTTTTACTTTCAGTGTAATATTTTCATACCTTGTGCATTATATGTAGCTTAGATTAGCAGCGGCAAGTTAAAAAAAAAAAGGCTGTGCCAGCCAAAACTTTCACCGTTGTAAAATAAAGAATCATTGTCATTGTCATTGTCAACGTCCCTTCAGCACAATCCGATTTCTCCTCAGCACCAAATAACCTCATCCACCGAAGGAACACAGATGTAAATACTTAATAGGACCAGCAAGAATCACACACCAGCGTGGGCCCTTGCATCTGTGAGGGGGAGGGAGGGGGTGGAATCTGTGACGTGCTATGCCCATTTACAGCTAGTTAGTTCTAACATTCCTCACCAGGAAGGGGGTAAAATGATGATGGCACTCCTTTGAAAAGTGTAAATACACATGAAGATACGCTGCATAAACTGTGCCAAAGATTGGTTTTCCGTCCTGTTTTGTGCTTGTGCCAGCTGCACAAGTGATCCTAGTCCTGCGCCAGTCACTAAGCAAGGTGCTCCGCAATAGCGGAGCACCTTGCTTAGTGGCTGGCCCAGGACTAAGCTCACTCATGCAAATGGCCTCTTGTCTATAAGCAGAAAAGTGGAAACAAAGAAAAAACAATCGACCCCCCCAAAAAAAAATCTCGACATTTTCTCAATTGCATCCACTTAATAACACAGCGAGAAAACTTTCTGTTCCTGTTCATAAAAATCATTTTCCTCAAATTACATTTTGTTTTGATTTGGTTTCTGCAATTACTGACCCAGCTTTGGCAATATTTCGCTCACATTTTTACTTTTTACATTTTTCTTTTCATTTCCGACTTATATTTTTTGGTCTCACGACATTTGCCGCGGACTGGTTTTTGCTGCTGACGGAGCGGACTAGAAGAGACGCTAATGACAGGACACAAGAAGTCACGCTTTAATTTCGTGACGTGAATGTCTAACACGTGACAACTGTCGGCTAAACACTTCGGTGCAAGTCGTGAGGGTGGACAGGAGCTGCATGTGTCAGCCATGTTCATTGTTTGATAAACTACCAGAAGTTAATCCTCCACTACCCTTGAAGCATCATGACCGATCAATCTCCCTTAGCTGGAAAGAAAAGCGTTTTTGTTGTTGTTGTTGTTGTTGTTGTTGCGATTTTTAATTTGGCGTCAGTATTTAAACTGTTGGGTGTCGGTAGCGGTTTTAGTCGCTATGATTCCCACAGGAATAACAACATCCTGACATCCTGCAGGAGTAACAACATCCTGACATCCTACAAGAATAACAACATCCAGACATCCTGCAGGAATAACACCATCCTAACATCCTGCAGTAATAACAACATCCTAACATTATGCAGGAATAACAACATCCTGACATCCTGCAGGAATAAGAACATCCTGACATCCTGCAGGAATAACAACACCCTGACATTCTGCAGAAATAACAACATCCTGACATCCTGCACGAATAACAACATCCTGACATCCTGCAGAAATAACAACATCCTGACATCCTGCAGGAATAACAACATCCTGACATCCTGCAGGAATAACAACATCCTGCAGGAATAACAACATCCTGACATTCTGCGGGAATAACAACATCCTGCAGGAATAACAACATCCTGACATCCTGCAGGAATAACAACACCCTGACATTCTGCAGAAATAGCAACATCCTGACATCCTGCAGAAATAACAATATCCTGACATCCTGCAGGAATAACAACATCCTGACATTCTACAGGAATAACAACATCCTGCAGGAATCATAGCGACAAAAACCGCTACCGATAGCCAAAGGGGTTAACTCTTTAACTGCTACTGACGATACCGTTCGGCAGAAAAAGACGCGTAGTTAACCCGTTCAGGGCCGAGATAATGTGAACACCACCCAACTGCAGGAGGCATAGATCCTCGTGGGCCCTCTCAGTCGCGGGGACTCATAAGGATCTATGCCTCTTGCTGACACCACTTTGAATCCGTGTTCCTGGGACAGATAAGGTCGATTGGTGTTCAATTAACGAAAATCGCAGAAACCACATTTTGCGCCAACTGGTTGTGAACGGGTGAACCCTTTCAGCGCCACGGGCGCGTTTCCCGCATTTTGGAAGTGTTACTCAACGACTGTGTAGCACTTGCCGGAGGTGGACTGACCATGATAATTCAAGGGTAGTGTCAGATTAGCTTGGCGCCTGAAGGCGCTAAGCTAATCTGGCACTACCCTTGAATTATCATGGTCAAGCAATCTCCTACTGCATGGTGTTGGCGCTAAAAAGGGTTAAATAGTTATCTATTGACTGCCACTGATGATGCCGTTCGTCGGACAATAAGCGTAATGGCGCACTTGACCCTGTGCACTCTGCAGGGTACTGTAGTGACACACTTAACGCGGTCATGCGTCTTTTCCTCTCAACGACATCGTCAGCAGCAGCGAATCGGTCAACAGTAGGTGTGAATTTCTTGACAGTTTTGCGTCTGCTCGGCGCGGTGTGTCAGACTGGATGAGTCGGCCCCCGTGTGCATGCTGTTACTGTTACTGTGAGCAGTTCCCCGCAGCTGCGCGCACAGCGGGGTCAAACTTACAGCAGACTACAGGCGGACAAGGGCAGGAGCTCACAAGACCTGGGTCCCGTTGCATGAGTGAGCTTAGTCCTGCGCCAGCCACTAAGCAAGGTGCTCCGCTATAGCGGAGCACCTTGCTTACGGGCTGGCGCAGGACTAAAGGCCCCGCACACGGGCCGGTTGTGCCCCGATTTTGAAGCCGATTCCGATCCGATTGCGATCGGATGACGTCAATTATCCGATCCGGTCCCAATCGGCTGGGAATCGGGTGTCTAGAACCTGCTCTATTTTCCCGTTCCGAATCGGTCCCGATCGTAAGCTTCAACCAATCAGAGCGCGTCTCGCAAAGCATGTCGTTTCAGCACGGTTTGCAAATGGCCGAACACGCCTGTTGTGATCAGTACCCCCGCCGTTGCCGCTGATGTTTCGCACGCCTCTTCCCGAATATGATGCAAAACTGCTGATATTGCAAGCACATCATCATCACTGTCAAAACTAGCAGTCATTTTGCAGAACAGGTACGACTTTGATCTTCGGTTCAAACCGGTCGGCTAAACAAGTCGGGACTTCAAATGTCAGTGAGGCAGTGCTCACGTTTTTTAGTCCGGCCCGATTCGAAAACTGATCGGGAATCGGCCTCAAAACCGGGCTCGTGTAGCGGGGCCTTAAGCTCACTCACGCAACCGGGCCCCCTGAATGTACAGTTAACCAAGCATAAACCTCTAGTAATAACACCACCTTTGAGCTGTCATTGTCAATCCGCATCTTAGTGTACCACTATGTATCCATGGGCGGAATGTTTTCAGCCAGCTCAGTGGTAAGCATTTTTAGGCCAAGCGGCCACAAAGTCTGCATTCAGCAAAAGTATTTCCGTTCTAGTGATAACACCACCCTTAAGCTAGCATTGGCAATCCTGTCAATATTCTATCTTCTTGTCAGTAGTATGCCATTGCTGAAAATTCGTTTCGGCGGCTGACAGATTATTATAAAGCCAAGAGGCCATAAGGCCTGAATCTACAGTTAGCAAAGCCACAAAGACCGATGGGGACAGTTGCATGAGAGAGCTTAGGCCGGCGCAGGCCTAAGTTCAGTCATGCAACTAACTCCTGGTAATGGAACCGGTACAAGACTACGGTGCCACAAGGCGTGAATCTATACACGAACTGTTAACAGAGTATGGCCCCTGGTAATAGGACCATTAACGACGCGATGATCACGCAGAATTACACGAGATTTGCCACAAAAATGGCGGCTTGAGACGAGCTCAGGGGCAATCAGGGGAGATTATTGTCACTTTACGAGCTAGGGTCGATGCATAGTCTCCCCCTTTCACCAGAAAATTGCACGGATCACCTAGAGAAACGCACTCAGTTTTAGAAACAGCTGGAATAGTTTTTATACATGTCGAAATGAGGAGTACATTTTCAAGAGTACCTGCACGGAGTTGTATGAAACTGTGTTATGGGGTGGGGGGGTGGGGGGGGGTGGGGGTTGGATAAAGGCTGCAGATCACAGATCGGGGATGTTATCTGCCGCAGGTTACTTCTCTTGGTCGTGGAAACCGAGACGTATTGTCAATCGAAACGGTCCTTAACACAGGACCCAACACAATGTATCCTTTAACATCTGCAAGAGGCATAGATTGTCGTGAGCCCTGCGACTGCACCAGTACACTACTGCGACTGCAAGGGGCCATGAGAGTCTATGCCTCTTGTTGGCCGGCCACGAGATATAAACGTTTGTCTCTGCCTAGTCCAGATCGTTATTTTTTTTTGTTCATTGTTTTTTTTTTCTTGTTTGTTTTTGTACAGCCTAATTGTCCCACGAGGGGAACTTTGGGCTGCCTTCCACGGGAGGGACATGTCGCTGCAGTACAGCACCACCTGCCCTTCATAGCTTAAAAACAAAGCCCTTTCTAGACACGATTTATTTTGGGGTAAATGTACGAGAAAACAGATCTATGATCTTTGGTTGATCATGCCCACTTCTCGCCCCTGACAGTGCTTGTAACTACTTTACTTTGTAATCTTCCTAAAATATTAGCCCCTGGCAGTCTCCCTTTTTTCATTTCATTTACCATGAGAAAACAGGAACGTTTAAAGTCTTCCGTGCGCCAGAATCCAATCAACAGTGACGTCGTCAGGGCAAAGCTTACAACGACAACTCCAGTTCTAGAGCAGCCCATTACTGTACGTGTGTCTGAGAAACAGAAAATTTTGGCGTAAATATGCACGCAAAGGGGGCGTCAGTAAGGGCACCTGAGGCTGGAAAAGGCTCTGAAAAATCAAACCACATGGCATAGAAATCAAAGTCTTTCTGACAATAAAAGCGGCAGCACGGTGATCTATAGTTCATTAGGACTCACGTCTGTTGCAAAGAGAAGGTGACATCTGACATGATGGCGGACACTTAATGTGAGCAAGGCTGTTAACTCTTTGCGTGTCGTTGGAGCATTTTGTCGAGGTGATTCCTGTAGGAATCACCTCGACAGAAAGGACTAAAAACAGCCAAAGGTTTAAATTGACTGACACGCTTGAACGACCTTGACGTGAGATTTATTTATTTATTTATTTTATTTTATTTTATTTTTTTTTTTTGGGGGGAGAGGGGGAGTGTAAATCTCCGCTTACACACATGCGCGCGTGCTCGCGCGCGCGCACACACACACACACACACACACACACACACACACACACACACACACACACACACACACACACACACGCGAACAAACACATATACAAACAAACACACACACAAACACACACGCACGCACACACACACAAAGAACACACACACACACAAACACACACACATAAAGAAACACACACACACACACACACACACAAACAAACACACACACACACAAAGAAACACACACACACAAAGAAACACACACAAACAAGCACGCACACACACACATACAGCCACAGATTTACTCATCCATCTCTCGCACGATCAACAAGACAGGCAAGCGGTACCCATGTACATTTACACGTGACTGGAGACAGGCAGGCATTACCCATGTACATTTACACGTGACTGGAGACAGGCAGGCAGTACCCATGTACATTTACACGTGACTGGAGACAGGCAGGCAGTACCCATGTACATTTACACGTGACTGGAGACAGGCAGGCAGTACCCATGTACATTTACACGTGACTGGAGCGCAGCTCTGTTGACGTAGCAATGGAATTGCCCCGCAAGATGTGGCGACACTGCATTGGGTAAGGGAGAGACAGCGGACACCAGTCCGGCGCTAACTGATGTGACACGCTCTCTAACGAGGGAGGCAAAGACCCTCATGAGTCCTAAGCAGTGATCTGACACCCAACAACAAATATCGCGTCTAAAGTGTTTTGAAGTGAATTACTCAGCGGGCTGCACTGAGAACTAAACAATACAACAGGTGCCAGAAGGACACTGTCGGTTCACGGGTGGTGCCAGAATAGCTTGGCGCATATATGCGCCAAGGTATTATGGCACCACCCGTGAACTATAATGGTCGATTTGTAAGCTGAAAGAGATTGTTCACTATTTTTCACAGTCCTCTTTAGTAGGCACATATTATGGCCAGAGATTGTTCACTACTTCTCACAGTCCTCTTTAGTAGGCACATATCATGGCCAGAGATTGTTCACTACTTCTCACAGTCCTCTTTAGTAGGCACATATCATGGCCAGAGATTGCTCACTACTTTTCGAGAGTAATGGAAGGAACTACCCTTTGTACAGAGTAGAGGAAGAACAGTAAAAATCTTTCGTGTTACAACATTGAGACTTCATTATTTCAGTGAACTCTTTGTCCAGCATACTGAGAACTTATTAACCCTTTTAGCCCCAAGGTACTATTTCTCAAATTTGGGAGGTGTTGCCTGACGACTAGGTGCCAGTTGCAGGAGATGGATTGACCATGATAATTCAAGGGTAGTGCCAGATGAGCTTCGCCCCTGAAGGTGCAAAGCTAATCTGGCACTACCCTTGAATTGTCATGGTCAAGCCATTTCCTGCTGTAGGGATCCGGGGCTAAAAGGGTTAGTGTAGCTATTAAGAACAATTAGCTTTCCACTGCCTTGAGTAGGTCGCTTTGAGTGTTTACAGCGCATGGCCAACATATGAGTAGGTCGCTTTAAGTGTTTACAGCGCATGACCAACATATGGAGATATCTACGACAGGGCCACACTATCTTCAAGCTCTGATGCATCTCCAGGGCTTATAGACATCAACACACCAATAGTCCAAGAGCTAGCCCGGTGCACCATTCTTCGCCCCCACCCCCTCCCCCCACCCCCCAAGTACACTATCACATCATCACTTTGTCAAGTTATGGATAGTTGTGACATCCTGTTTTAATGCTGTAAGCATAGAAAAAGGATTGCCAGTGCTATTGAAATTGTCTGAAGTCATCTGACACAATATTTTTGTCTTTTTTATATATTTTTTTTTAAGTATTTATTTTATTTTATTTTTTAGCGATTTTGTGGACTGGCCGTTTAATGGGTGCACACATATCTTCACTGTGAGCCACAGATTCAATATTTATTCATTCTGTTTGTTAACATAATATTGCCTGATTTGATCTTCTGGAATGAATTCTGATTTATTTAGAGAAAAATGTTTCTAAAGCTCATTTTAGCATCCGCGACACTACGGTGTACCCACAAAGCTCGTCCGCCTGATCAAGAGCAGCTATGATGGCATGACATGTCGCGTGATCCACGAAGGGCAGTTCACCAGAGAGCTCCAGGTCAGAACTGGTGTCAGGCAGGGGTGTCTGCTGTCTCCGTTCCTCTTCCTACTGGCCATAGACTGGGTCATGAAGATGACCACAGAGCACAGACGAAGTGGAATACAGTGGACACTGTGGACACAGCTTGACGACCTCGATTTTGCAGACGACTTGGCATTACTGTCCCACACTCATCAACAAATTCAGGACAAGACCACGAGGCTTGCTGACATCTCGTCCCAAGTGGGCCTCACCATTCACAAACAGAAAACAAAGACAATGAGGCTGAACGCAACCAGGGAAGAACCAGTCTTGCTTGCTGGCACCCCGTTGGAGGAGGTGGAGTCCTTCACCTATCTCGGGAGCATCATAGACAAAAAAGGCGGCACTGATGCAGATGTCAGAGCACGAATCGGTAAAGCCAGAGCAGCCTTTCTCCAGTTGAAAAAAGTGTGGAGTTCCAGAGAGCTGTCACAACACACCAAAGTCCGGATTTTCAACTCCAATGTAAAAGCAGTTCTCCTATATGGAGCAGAGACATGGAGATTGACAAAAACCACAGTCAACAGAGTACAGACCTTCATGAACAGTTGCCTTAGAAGAATTTTGAAAATCCACTGGCCAGAGAAGATCAGCAACGTCAGACTCTGGGAGAGAACAGAGCAGATAACAGCAGAGAATGAAATTGGGCGCAGAAGATGGGGATGGATCGGTCACAGTCTGAGAAAGCCAGCTTCCAGTATCACTAGGCAGGCATTGTCATGGAACCCCCAGGGAAAGAGGAAAAGAGTTAGGCCGAGAAACTCCTGGCGTCGAGACCTCCAAGCAGACATCAAGAGACTGGGAACCACCTGGAGTAGAATCGAAGGAGAAGCACAGGACAGGAGTTGCTGGAGGTCTCTCGTCGACGGCCTATACCCGGGTAGGGGTGACAGGCGTAAGTAAGTAAGTAAGAAGAGCGTGAATGGGGGTACACTTGCGCCTTCGGCAATATCTCTGGTGTGTTCCTAAAGATTTTAGAGGAACATGGCTTAAACATCGCAGAACTGACTAAGGTATACTTTTCAGCCCATCTTATAGAGTACTGTGGGGGGGGGGGGGGGGGTGAGGTGCATGGTAGTCAGGTCTGGTTTATGGAGTACAATATATGACCTGTGCGCATGACGATGTGTGTTGTTCGGGTGTTTTGGACCTGAGTGTGTTCTTTAAGATCCAAAAGCACAGACAAACACACACATACGTCACACTACATGACACTCATATACTGAGTAGCAGACGAAATGCGACATTATTGAAATCATCGGAAACGCTGAAGCGTTTCCAATGACTGATTTGGATGATTTCAATTGCTCCTCAGTAAAAATGCAGGACAGTCCATGGCGCTATTAGCTTAGTAGTCAAAGTGCATTACGACAGGACCTATTCTGATCCTTAGGTCAGCGACCTCTTTCGAAAAGGGGGAATATATTGAGACAGATGTAACATCACAAGCAGGTCTGAGTTAGTTAGTTGCTGTGGCTTAACGACGAGCAGGCAACTAGGGCTAGTTCACGGAAGAGACGCAATTCAGAGACAGCGCGCTAGCGCAGATTAAACCCGATAAATAGTCATGTTCCTTGAAAAGAGAAAAACAGTGCATAAATCTGTATACAGTATCAGATTTAGGCACGATAAATAAGTATTTTCCTTGGAAAGCAAGAAACAGTGCGCGATTCTATCTATTGTGTCCGATTTAGCACAGTAAATACACCATTTTGCTTGAGAAAGCAAGCCACAGTGTAGGATTGTGTCTGGTGTATCATGTTGTCTTAACCCATTGTGTCCCAGGTACGAAATACCCAGATGTTGGAGTCGTCCTCTGAGGACTGCGTTACAATTCAGGAGACAGATCGACCATGATAGTTCAAGGGTGGTGCCAGAATAGCTTGGCGCCTATAGGCCTACAGGCCAAACTATCCTGGTACCACCCTTGAACCATTCTGGTGATTCCATATCCCGCTGCCGTGTGAAGGGGCTGAATCAGTTAAAATAAGTTTTAGCACTGTGAATACGCATTTTTGTGCAAGACAAAAATAGCCTCACCTCTTATCTTGTATATTGTCGGATATCATCTGTTAGCTTCTCTGTATGTCAGCGGCTGCCACTCCACTAAAGATGTCGCTCTCTGTATCCTTTACGCTGCATCTTTGCCGGAAAGCGTTCAATCATAGAAAAATGCCACTCCTTATGAACCGTGAGTTAGTAGCATTTATGTTTGAAGGGCACTACCTATTTGTCGTGTCAAACTTCTGTTGTTTTTTTTTATAATCTGCTTCTGAAAAAAATTCAATCAGGCACAGAAATCTAGGTTACACCAGAAGAAATGGGAATGTGTACAACGTGTTTTTGAAGTTCACTACCTATCTCAGGGATGGATCTGGCAGGGGAGGAGTGGGCGGGGGGGGGGGGGGGGGGGGTTACAGGTACAGTGGTTCCGGATCCCAACCCCCCATCCACCCAAACGTTTTAAAAATGCTAGAACAAAGTTCCTTTTTGGGGTGTTTAGAAACTCCACCCGCCCACACACCCCTCCCCTTCCCCTCGGTTTTTTTTTTCTCTCTCTAAAGTAGCTTAGCAAGGACAGATTGTAAGAAAGGCCTGCGCGCCTAATATCTCAATCCTTGGAAAATAAAGTTTCGTTCTTTCCTTTGTTTAATATTTTGGCGAATGGTGGGAGTCTTAACCCCCCCCCCCTCCCTCCTTTTCTATATTTCGGCCCCTGGAAGCTAGGTCTAGCGTCGGGGAGGCCTAGTGTATCAGGTTGAAGGCCCCAAACAAAAAGAAGTTGGAAACCAACCACCCCTTCACCCCCCTCCCCCATCTCCGCCCCGAGGTAACTGATCCGCCCCTGTGTCTGTGGTGTTTATCTTCTGCTTTCTTTGGCTTCTGTTGCAGGAAAACATCTGCCAGTGTTACAGAAAACTGGGTCACTAGAGGAGAAACGTGCGCATGTAGCACGCACCTTTGACGTTCACTGTCTATTTGTCGTGTCAGACTTCTGCTTTCTTTTGCCTGCCTCTGATGCAGGAAAAGTCCATGAATCAATCACAGAAAAAAATATACTGACGACCCAAAATACTGCGACATTGCCGGAATCATCGGAAACACTTAAGTATTTCCGATGGTTCGAAAATGTCGCACTTCTTTTGCTCGTCAGTATAGTTCACATCAGAGGAAACGTGAGTGTGTAGCACGTACTATTGAGAGGCACTACCTATTTGTCGCGTTCAAATTCTACATTTTTGGGGCTTGCGTCTCAAGCTTGAGAATGTCCGCCAATCAATCACAGAAAACTAGTCACAAACCAGACAGTTGAGGCTAGCGCTGGCAGAATTGGACACACAGTAATTCCCCTTGGTATGTGTCCAGTACAGAAAACTAGATCACCCCAGAAGAAACTTGAATGTGTAACACGTACTTTTGAGAGGAACGCTACTTATTTATCGTGTCAAACTTCTGCGTTAGTTGCTCTGCTTTTAATGCAGAGAAACGTCCATGAAACAATCACTGCACTCTAGATACGGGTGTAGTTTTCAGAGGCACTACCTATTAGTCGTGTTCAACTTCCGCTTTCTTTGGCTTTCGTCTGATGCAGAAGAATGTCCACCAATCAATCACAGAAAACGAGGTCAGCCAGAAGAAACGTGATTGTTAAGCACGTGTTTTCCCCAACCATCTGTAAGCCGCTAAAAGCTTTTTATTCAACTCTCACAAACCAGATAGGTGAGGCTAGCGCTGGTAGAACTGTACGCATACCAAGGGGGAATTACTCAACGCTGGACAGACAAACAGTTAGATCCCCTGCCTCCGTTTGTATCAGGCACCCAATCGCCAACCAACAGAAAAATCCGTCCGCCTTGTTCTATAACTAAGCATTTTTCTGTGGGCTGGCGATTATTTCTTTCAAGAGATTACTCCTGCAGCTGCGCCGGGAATTCGATCCTCCACTGCACAGAGAAATGAACACAACGCAGCTGCAAGAGGCAAGAGGCGACTGAAGGGGGCTCATGAGGATCTATGCCTCTTGCTGACACCAATTTGCATCCTTCTGCGTGCACGGCTGGGGCTCGTCGGCGTTGAAATAAGAAACACGATATCAATCCAGCGGTAGTGAGTGGGTTAATTATTCAGTGCAACAATGTCCGCGACATTAACATATTCAGCCCGACGGCCGCATTTCAGAAATTTTGGAGGTGTCATCTAATGACCATGCACCATTTGCAGTAGATGGATCGACCATGATAATTCAAGGGGAGTGCCAGATTAGCTTGGCGCCGACAGGCGCCAAGCTAATCTGGCACTCCCCTTGAATTATCATGGTCGACCCATCACCTGCTGTAGGGCGTCAGGGCTGAATGGTTTAACACTTTTACCGCCGGGTTACTACGTTGTAAAAAGTATAGTTCCTCACGAGCTGCCCCCCCCCCCAACCCCCCCCCCACCCCCGCCCCCCCGGCCAAAGAGGACCTATGCCTTGACAGAATCATGTTACAAAAGTAATGAGAATAATTTATTATATGTTCTTATCGACAGACAAAAAGGTGGATATTGGCTTTGCTGGTTCACAGACGGAAAGTGTAATGAAATGAAATATTTAACCAGTTGAAAACTATTCATTTACACATTAATATTGTTCATGTTCCTCTACAAATTCACAATACAATTTATACAATACAAATGTACAGTCAAATCCAAAGCAATACAAGACACACACACCCGCCCGTTGTTTGATATTTGGGCGAACGGTAAGAGTCTTAACGCCACCCGAAAGACAAGTCGCCGCAGTGCAGCGCCACCCGACCTACCTAGCTTTAACCCCCCAAAATCCCCTTCTAGACACAATTTGGGGTAAATCTACGAGAAAACAGCAACAGTTAAAGTCTTACGTGAGCTAAAATCGAACCGACAGTGACAGCGTGAGGGCAAAGAGTACGTTTACAACTCCTGTTCCAGTGAATGCCCATTACTCTACCTCTGTCTGAGAAACAGAGAAATTTGGCGTATATATGCATGACATCGAAGAGGCTCTTAAAAATCAAACCACATGGCATACAAATCAAAGTCTTTCTGACAATAAAAGCGGCAGCACGGTGATCTATAGTTCATTAGGACTCACGTCTATTGCAGAGAGAAGGTGACATCTGACATGAAGGCTAACACAGAATGTGTGAAAGGCTCTTGTCTCTTTTGGTGTCGTTCACACTTTTTTGTCGAGGTGATTCCTGTGGGAGTCACCTCGACAAAAAGCACAAACGACAGTGTTACGTTTGTGGTTGTGTTATTTTGTGGAGAGCATGTGTGTATTAATCATAGAAAAGATCCGATATTCATTTCAGTTATTTTGGATAAGAATTACGTACCTCTGTAGTAGGATTGATTTTCTTTTGCAAAGAGGTGACGCGTAGTTTCGCTTACATTAGACTGGAAGGTTCGAGCAGGGTCGCGATCTTTCTAGTGACCTCAGTTATAACGCAAAGTGTCGACTACATTTTGTAACATTGTATGAGAGACGCCTAAAATAGTAGTGGGATTTTCTAGTCCATTCTTGAGAATTCTCTTTCATGAATATTAATGAGTTTTGGTTACGTTTTCTTCTCTGATTGGTTGTGTTGTGCGAATTTGCTCGATTATTCTGGAAATCTGTAACAGTATAAAGACCGTGTTAGGAAGTATGTGTGCACATTGTATGAGAGATGTAGTGTATCAAAAGTGTTGGTGCATTGTAGAGGAGACAGTGTATCAGTGTTGGTGCATTTGTACATGCATTGTGTGGAGATCGCATAGCTGCAATAAAATATTGTTGGAACTGTTATTCCAGTGTGGTCTACATCCTTAAGCCACGTGTGACGGCCGGGTTTGACCTGAGTGAAGTTTCTTTACAAGAACCCTACGTGCGGGCGTCTGGTGTGATATCATACTACGACTACGACTGACACGTAACAGACAGCCAAAAGGGTTAAATTATCTGACAATCTTAAACGACCTTGAAGTGATAGTTTTTTTGTGGGTTTTTTTTTGTGTGTGTGTAAATCTCCGATTACACACACACACACACACACACACACACACACACACACACACACACACACACACACACACACACACACACACACACACACACACACACATACACACACACACACACACACACGAGAAGAATTATTGATTTTACGATATTCAGACTTTATAATTAACCCATTACACCCTGGGGCTGAATTTTCAACAATCTGATGACGATCCTACAACGGTTATGTTACATATTAGAAGATGTATCAATCATTTCAGTTCAAGGGTGGTGACAGAATAGCTTGGCGCCTCAGGCGCCAAGCTATCCTGGCACCACCCTTTAACTGTCGTAGTCAGATTTACTTCAAGTAATAGCGTATCAGGATGAAAACGGTTAAGGTGGCACGTTTGTCCAGCGTCCATGTCACAGATGTACATAACATTTAAAAAGGAGACACTTTAACCCTTCACTGCCTAGAGCAGGGTCCTTTAAAGCGCGCGGAATATTGTACAAATTTTACCTTGCAAACAAAATTAATGCCCCGAATCCTACCTTTCCCGCCGCATGTAAACCACATCTGCCCCGACAACTAAATAATTTAAAAGATTCGCAATGGTTAGTTTTGTCCCCGCGGAAAATGGGAAAGTTGAGGTCAGTGAGAGGTCAGACTTCCCGTAGAATGTTTGGCGCGTTTTAAGCTCTAGTTATCTTTCAGTGGATGTTTAAACTTTGCATAGCGTGTCGATTCACGATGCAAAGGTCATTAGTGTGGCTTTGAACTTTGCAGTTGAGGTTTTGTGGAAAGACGAAAATGTCACCGAACATCGACTACTGGACTAGCATAGTTAATAAATCAGCGTGGGAAAAGAAGCACCATGTAATACAAAGCATAAAATTGTGAACTGAAATAATATTCCATATCTCCTATGCGAAAATAAGAAGTGCCCTATTAAAGAAGTGGAATCTATTTTAAAACCAGTAGCTGAGCAAATCGAAGCAGATTGTGTTTGTGGAAAGGATAAAAAGTCCATCTATAGTGTTCTAAAATCTCGGATAGTTCGGCGTAAAAAAAAAAAGGCCCCAGCCTAAAACAAAAAACAACCTAAAATACAAAGAAGTACCCAACGGAGAAAGAAACACGCTTAGAAAAGACGGGTACAACACAATTTATTAATATTTCGGGTAAATACCCTTTGTCAAAATAGACAAACAAACAAACAGAGAGATTAGCCGCTACTTATCTTCATTGGCAGAAAGAATGTGGCAACTCAAGAATGTGGCAAAGAGTTGCCACATTCTTTCTGCCAATGAAGATAAGTAGCGGCTAATCTCTCTGTTTGTTTGTTTGTCTATTTTGACAAAGGGTATTTACCCGAAATATTAATAAATTGTGTTGTACCCGTCTTTTCTAAGCGTGTTTCTTTCTCCGTTGGGTACTTCTTTGCATATTACACGCTTGGCAGTCACCTTTTTGGTCTGGATTAACCTAAAATACAGCCCAGTCTAAAAAAAAATCCCCAGTCTAAAAAAAAGCCCCAGCCTAAAAAGAAAAGCCACCCTAAAAAAATGCCCCAGCCTACCCCCCCCCCCCAAAAAAAAAAAATAAATAAATAAATAAATAAATAAATAAAAATAAAAAATAAAAAACAGCTCAGTTTAAAAAAAAGCCCCAGTCTAAAAAAAGCCCCAGCCTAAAAAAGCCTCAGCCTAAAAAAAAATGCCCCAGCCTAAAACAAAAAACAACCTAAGAACAGCCCAGTCTAAAAAATGCCCCAGCCTAAACAAAAAAAAAAACAAAACAAAAAAAAAACAGCCTAATAAAGGCCCCAGCCTTCAATAATCATGGAAAAAGACGGTGTCAGCAAGCGGCATAGATCCTCATGAGCCCCGCGACTGCGGGGGCTCATGAGGATCTATGTCTCTTGCAGTTGGTTTGTGGGTGGTCAAACATTTAACAAGATCAAATCAAAATGGACGGATTGAGATGTGCAGGAAAAAAGATCTGTCACTTACTGTTGTGACTCGCTGAACTAAACTCACTACCGCTTTGTCAGGATTGTTTGAACTTTGCCCCGTGAATGGCAGAAGACGGTAAGTCCATTATTTGTGAAAAACACGATTTTCATTGCAATACAAGAAAATCTAGCTTTTCACAAAGATGGACTTAATGTCTTTTACCTGAAAGCGTCTGTCCAGTTTTGAAATGTGTGCTGGTCCTTTCATTTGGTCATGGTCGGTGGCGCAGTGGTTAAGGCGTCTGCACACCAATGCTAAAGGTGCAAGTTTCGAAACCGGATTGTAGCGTCGGACTTTTCTCCTCTAGAAAGTGTCACCGTTAATTCGGGCGTACCGTCGGGGGTTCTTTCTCCGGGTACTCCGGCTCTTCCTCCCCCTCCCCCTCCCTTGTGGTACGGGTTTCAGGCCACTCAATAAATTTTAAATACAAGCGATCAAAAGTTCCGAAACCTCAGTAGCTGGGCTGACCCTTCTCATCGTGTGAATGTCGAGTGTTTCTCTTATACTGTGTTTATTTTCAGTCGAATGCGTGTGTCACTTGAGCGTGCGTGTTGGGTTGAGTTCGCGGCGCTTTGAGCCGATTCGCAGAACTGGGTAAAGCTCCAATATCATAACGGTATTATTATTATTATTATTATTATTATTATTGTTAAATTGAGAAACAAAACAAAAGCAAGCCACACAAATGACCAACAAAGAAGAAAACAGGATTCGAAAGTACAAGAACAATTCAGTTGTAACTGTTCTCACTAAGCGTGCTTCCTACTTTGCTGGGAATTTCATTGCTTTTTACACGCTTGGTGGTTACACCTTTTGGACTAAATTCTGAATAAAAGCAAGATAAATTATTAACCCTTTTGCATGTCCAAAGCGGGTGTAGTCGCGTTAATTCCTATAGGAATCATCGCGACTAAAACCTCTACCGGCAAGCAAAGGGATTAAACTCGGACAGAAAAGGTTAACTCACCAAACTGCTTATAATCCAACTTTGTGTCGGTCCCGGCGACGCGTGGCGAACTTAATGAACCTGATCCACGTGCAGACAAACACACGAGGTTTACTGTCTCCTGGTCACTGATCAGTCGTCGGTCACTTTCACAACGCCACAGCACAATATTCCCAGTGTGCACAAGTACTATGGGCACGCACCATCCTTACACAACGTACACATTCACGATAGTATGTGTTTGTCCCCCATTTTGGGACGTACGGATGGAAGACTTAAGGCCCAGGATTACAGACTAAAACACACGTTACAGCACAAACTGTTTTCGAGCGGCAGTCCTTATGAGAGATCACCTGTCCCACCATATGACCATCATAAGACTGTCAAACGACCACATAAGACCGTCATAAGGCCATCATAAGACTGTCATACGACCACATAAGATCGTCATAAGACCATCATAAGACCATCATAAGACTGTCATATGACCACCATAAGACCATCACAAGACCATCATAAGACCATCATAAGACTGTCATAAGACCATTATAAGAAGTCATAAGACCATCATAAGACTGTCATAAGACCATTATAAGAAGTCATAAGACCATCATAAGACTGTCATATGACCACCATAAGGCCGTCACAAGACCATCATAAGACTGTCATAAGACCATTATAAGAAATCATAAGACCATCATAAGACTGTCATAAGACCATTATAAAGCTGTCATAAGACCATCATAAGACTGTCATACGACCACCATAAGACTGTCATAAAACCATCATAAGAATGTCATAAGACCATCATAAGTCTTCATAAGACCATCATAAGACTGTCATAAGACCATCATAAAGCTGTCATAAGACCATCATAAGACTGACATACGACCACCATAAGACTGTCATAAAACTATCATAAGAATGTCATAAGACCATCATAAGTCTGTCATAAGACCATCATAAGACTGTCATAAAACCATCATAAAGCTGTCATAAGACCATCATAAGACTGTCATACGACCACCATAAGACTGTCATAAAACCATCATAAGAATGTCATAAGACCATCATAAGTCTGTCATAAGACCATCATAAGACTGTCATAAGACCACCATAAAACTGTCATAAGACCACCATAAGACTGTCATAAGACCATCATAAAACTGGCATAAGACCATCATAAGACTGTCATACGACCAACATAAGACTGTCATAAAACCATCATAAGAATGTCATAAGACCATCATAAGTCTGTCATAAGACCGTCATAAGACTGTCATAAGACCATCATAAAACTGTCATAAGACCATCATAAGACTGTCATACGACCATCATGACTGTCATACGACCACCATAAGACTGTCATAAAACCATCATAAGAATGTCATAAGACCATCATAAAGCTGTCATAAGACCATCATAAGACTGTCATACGACCACCATAAGACTGTCATAAAACCATCATAAGACTGTCATAAGACCATCATAAAACTGTCATAAGACCATCATAAGACTGTCATACGACCACCATAAAACTGGCATAAGACCATCATAAGACTGTCATACGACCACCATAAGACTGTCATAAAACCATCATAAGAATGTCATAAGACCATCATAAGTCTGTCATAAGACCATCATAAGACTGTCATAAGACCATCATGTCTGTCATAAGACCATCATAAGAGTGTCATAAGACCATCATAAAACTGTCATAAGACCATCATAAGACTGTCATAAGACCATCATAAAACTGTCATAAGACCATCATAAGACTGTCATAAGACCATCATAAGACTGTCATACGACCACCATAAAACTGGCATAAGACCATCATAAGACTGTCATACGACCACCATAAGACTGTCATAAAACCATCATAAGAATGTCATAAGACCATCATAAGTCTGTCATAAGACCATCATAAGACTGTCATAAGACCATCATGTCTGTCATAAGACCATCATAAAGCTGTCATAAGACCATTATAAGACTGTCATAAGACCATCATAAGACTGTCATAAGACTGTAGTCACCTAAATGACGGACTGTAACTCATCCTGCCCGCGACACACCACAGCAAAATATGGCTCGACAATGATAGTTCAAGGGTGGTGGCAGAATAGCTTGGCGCCTATAGGCGCCAAGCTATTCCGCCACCACCCTTGAACTATCAGGGTCGATCTGTCTCCTGAATTGCAATGCTGTCCACAGAGGATAACTCCAAAATGTGGGTATTTCGTACCTCGGGCACAGTGAGTTAACGACAGGTGGCACTTTTTTGTTCTTCAAAACTTCTCTTAAAAGAACAAGTTTTTTATGTCCCTTCTATTTGTAGAATGGACTTTTTAGGACGGGTCGCGGTGGGGCGAATGTAATAGCATGTCCATGATGTCAAAGGCGGGCAGACCTAAACCTCTCGAATTGAAGTAACAAGACAAAAATTACGTATGTCTAGTTACGCAAACCTCGCTGTTGAACGTACATTTGGCGCGAAGCGCCGTATGTGCATATGTATGTATGTATGTGTGTGCGTATGCATGTAAACAAGAAAATCTCCGATATGTCTGTACACAGAAGATTGAAACTTGGCGAAATACTTTCTTAAGAGGCGGCTAAGAGAGCCTCCGAGCATATCGTAATTGAATGTCT
>BTPG01000002.1:36589377-36619377 GCA_036245525.1 Semisulcospira habei
GACGTTTCTTACAAAATGATCCAATTGCGAATACTCAATAGAATGACGTCAAGTGTATCGAGAGTTACTGAAGTAAGTAACCAGTGAAATAGCCTGTCTTAAAAGAAGTACTCGAATCGAAAAGTCCGTCTGTCTCAACCGTTTTTGAACTTATCAAAGAATTAAAAGTCGCGTTAAAAAATAAAAAAAAATCCAACTCCACTCTAATCAGCCAATCGAAACTCACTTCTGTCAGTAGCTTTTATAAATAGGTCCAATCGAAAATCATCTGTCCCATTCGCACTCTTAATCAAGCCACTCCGAAGAGTCGTCTGTCAGTCTAGCTGAGACTGTGTCTAAAGTCAAGGCCCTTTTATGTAGGATCTCTACTAGAGACACAGATTCACATGAACCAATCCATTTGCAGGGGCTCATGCTAATATATGCATCTGGCTGATAAACCGGTTTAATTTTTCTTTTCTTGAACTGAGTCTTTTTTTCGAGTTCTGTTTCATGGAGGGCTTAACTCATTCTACCCAAGGACAGAAATCCCCAAATTTTGAAGTTGCCTTATGAAGGACTGTCAGCTTGAGGTGGGGACTGTGATGGCGTTATTTCAATTCTAAAGACGGATCCAGCATGATAGTTGAAATCATGCTCGATCCATGTCTTGCTGTGGTGTGTGGTGTGGTGAGATAATTTGCTAAAAATTGACGATGCAGTTTGTAATTAACTCTTTCGAGACGTGATCCATTCGCATACGCGGCTTTATGCCGCGTATCCGGAAGCGACACGTCTCGAATGAGTTAATGTTGTCTTAGCTCAACTAAGGCACTTATTGATTTCACAATCCGTGACAGAAGAGAAGAACTCAACGGAGAAAGAAACACTCTAAGAAAATACAGTTACAACACAACTTATTACCAACAAGGTGACTGCCAGGCGTGTAAAATGCAGGGATGAACCCAAGGGAGAAAGAAAACACGCTTAGAAAGGACAGTTACAACATGTCAGCAGGCACGCGTATAAGGGGTTTTCGGTTGCATTATCTGGCGGAACTCTCCTGTGAACAAAGGAGGAAAAAGAGCAGAAAAGTATTTCATTTTTACCACAGTCAAACTAATTAAATTAAATTAAACGCTTAGTCCATGCTATTTTTTTTTTTTAAAACTCACACAGCCCCGCCACACAACAAAACCACAACGGTTTTGTGCTCAGACGGACTATTCGATTGGCTGAGTCGAGTACCTCATTTAAGACACGTTTATTGACTTCGAACTCTCGATACACTTGACGATATTCTATCGAGTATTCGCATAGCTCGAGCATGATAGTTCAAGGGCGATGCCAGATGAGCTTGTCGCCCATAGGCGCCAAGCTATGCTGGCACCACCCTTGAACTATCATGCTCGTTCTGTCTCTAGAATTGTCATACAGTCCTTCAGAAGGCAACTTGAAAATCTGGGGATTTCGATCCTGGGGTAAAACGTGTTATAATAATTATATTCTAAGAACGTTCATAACGGAGACATTGTGAAACATTAACCTGTACTGCCTTGGGAAGATCGCTGTAAGGGCACTACTTTAGATATAATATATTTATACGCTGGTCTGTGGTTTTGCACCTTACGGTTTGAAGCCGTAAGGTCCAAATGCACAGATCAGCAGACGCATCGTGGATTTTGTGTCGACGTGTTGTCAAGTCAAGGACACTGGGCTGTCTGTACCAAGGGCCGAGTGTTAATCAGACCATTCAGTGAATGAAGGGAGAGAGATAGAGGAGAACATTCACCGTGGAGCCTGGTCAGAAGCGAGGTCAGAAGCAGACAAGAAGATCTACTTATTACGGTAAATGAAGACCTAAAGGAGAAATAAAATACAATAATACAAAATAGAATAAGATAAGATAAAACAAGATAAAATAAAGTAAAATGAAATAAATTAAATTAAATTAAATTAAATTAAACATTTTAAAAAAGAAAAAAGTAAAAACAAACAAAAAAAACAATATAAAATATGATAAGATAAGATAAGTGGAGATAAGATAAAATGAAATAAAATAAAATAAAATGAAAAAAATCAAATAAATGATGAATAAATAAAATAAATAAATAATAAAAAAAAAGATTAGTGTAAAACAAACCAAACTTACCTCCCCCAAAAAATCAAATAAATAAAATGAAATAAAATAAAATAAAAAAAATTAAAAAAAATAAAATAAAATAAAAAAAAATAAATAAAACAAAACAAAACAAAACAAAACAAATAAAACTTATTTTTACAATGATAACATATTAGATCGCAGAGCTATTTTCGATTTTGTCCTTCATTTTCATATCTCTATCTCAAATATGCTATGCAACGTCAGGCGTGGCCTGCAGGCTATATCAATATACCGCAAGATTGCAAGAATATCTCCAGACCTCTCCCACAGCTCTACATACCATCACTGCGCTGTGAAGGCAAAAGGCAGGAAGTCATTTCTTATGAAAAGCGAGATTTTAAATGTATTTCAATGAAATCTCGCTTTTCACGAAGTTGGACATGCTGTCTTTTTCCTCCGCATATCAGGTGTCACGTCGGGACCACCCTAGCATTTACACTTCCGAGCCAAGTGGGTCAGGTGTTAAAATGACGGCGAATGAATATATCGGGGAGTAATGAACCACTGCACTGCCGACAAAAAACAACGAAACTGCAAGAGGCATAGATCCTCATGAGCCCCCGCAGTCGCGGGGGCTCATGAAGATCTATGCCTCTTGCAAACACCTCATTGTATCCATGTTCTTTGGACGGCCGGGGCTCTTTGTTGTCGACTTAACAAGGATTTCACAATTACAATCTAACTCCACTGACAGGGAAGGGGTTAACACATTGAGAGCCTGCAGGAGCCCACGGGGCTCTGTGCCTCCTCCAGTTGGACAGGGTGGGATTTAAATAAATATGTAGAGACAAAAAAAAAGCCGAGCCCTTCATATGTTTTGCTGGCGAGGGCACACTCTAAGAAATGAAAAACAAACAGCTGTCCAGCACGGTTAGTCGATCGTTGAGGGCGATTTGGTTCAGAGGACAGGCTCCGCCAAATCTGGCCTCTAAAGAGTTCTGCGTCAAGCATACCAGACTCAACTGTCTCTCTCTTGGCTTGACTTCGCGAACGAAGATTTTATAGGAGTTGCCCACGACGTCTGCAGGCTTGTTCGTGGCTGCGGAGGCCAATCCGAGACAGGCAGGTTCGACCGCAGTGGCTGCAGGGGAAGGTATGGCCAGGGTTCTGAGCTGCGGCATCTCTGTTTTTTCTCCTGAGCCGCTTGTCCTTAAGGCTAGCTCTGTGAGAGTCCTCAAAGGAGACAGCTGCCTTGTAAATGGTGGAGCGCCAGGTGTCACGGTCCGCAGCAAGCGAAGACCACTGGTGGTGGTCGATTTGGCAGGCACTAAGTGACTTCTTGAGACAGTCTTTGTATCTCTTCTTTGGTGCCCCTCTGTCACGGTGTCCAGTAGCAAGCTCGCCGAACAGGGTGATCTTTGGTAGGCGATGATCCTCCATCCTGGAGACATGCCCCGCCCAGCGGAGCTGTGTCCGCAGCAGCAAAGCCTCGATGCTCACAGTTTCAGCCCGTTCAAGGACCTCGGCGTTGGTGACATAGTCACTCCAGTGAATGCCCAGGATGGTACGCAGGCAGCGCTGGTGGAAGCGTTCGAGGAGTCGTAGTTGGCTGCGGTAGAGGGCCCAGGACTCGGAACCATACAGCAGGGTGGTGAGGACCACAGCTCTGTACACGCTGATCTTGGTGCCTGTTTTCAGCTGCTGATTGTGCCACACCCGCTTGAAAAGTCGCCCGAAAGCGCTGTTCGCTTTTGCCAGCCTGCTGTCAAGCTCCTTGTCCAGCTTGGCGTCCGACGTGATAATGCAGCCAAGGTAAGTAAACTGGTGCACTGACTTTAGTTCAGACTCGCCGATGGTGATGTGAGGAGGGCGGTACACTGTCTTGGGTGCCGGCTGATGGAGGACCTCTGTCTTTTTAAGACTGACCTCGAGTCCAAAGAGCTGGGCAGCATCTGCGAAGCAAGACGTGATGCGCTGCAGGGCTCTCTCTGTGTGTGCAACGAGGGCAGCATCATCAGCAAAAAGCAGCTCGCGAATCAGTTGGTCTAGGGTTTTCGTGTGGGCCTGTTTTTTCAGGCCCACACGAAAACTCAACTGTAAACCGACGGTGATAGCACAATGGTCGTGCCAGATCAGATTAACCAAAATATCTGCAACTGCCGGCTCTGTAGTGTCAGATTAGATTGACGCCTGTACTACTCATAGCTTCTCCTAAGGGTAGTGCCAGATTAGCTTTACGCCAATACTGGACATGACTTCTTCCAAGGATAGTGCCAGTTTAGCTTGACACCAGCACTGACCATTACTTCTCCTAAGGGTAGTGCCAGATTAGTTTGAGGTCATTACTGGCCATGACTTTATGTGACAAGGGTGGTGCCTGAATAGCTTTACGCCAGGACTGATAATGACTTCTCTCAAGGGCAGCGCCAGATAGCTTTTCGCCAGCACTGACCATCACATCTTCCAAGTGTAGTGCCAAATAAGCTGAACATCAGCACTGACCATGATTTTTCCGTAAGGTAATGTCAGAGCTGGACACCAGCACTGAACATGACATCTCACAATGCTTGACACCAGTACTGAACATGACATCTCACAATGCTTGACACCAGTACTGAACATGACATCTCACAATGCTTGACACCAGTACTGAACATGACATCTCACAATGCTTGACGCCAGTACTGAACATGACATCTCACAATGCTTGACACCAGCACTGAACATGACATCTCACAATGCTTGACGCCAGTACTGACCACATCTGCTCCAAAGTGTAGTGCCAGATTTGTCTGACGACAGTACTGACCACGATTTCTCCCAAGGGTAGTGCCAGATCAGCTACTCCTACTACTACTCCTAAGGGTAGTGCCAGAGTAACGTGAGACCATTGCTGGCCATGACTTTTTCCAAGGGTTGTCTGAGTAGCTAGGCGGCAGTACTGGTCATGACTTCTCTCATGGGTAGTGCCAGATTATATTAACACTAGTACTGACCATGACTTCTTCTAGGACTGTCGACAAACTACTCTGTCACTACCCTTGGGAGAAGTCATGGTCATGGTCAGTTGAACATTTTTTTGCTAATAGTTGTAGAAATGTGGTTCAGAGAATACTACTCCCACCGGGGTAGTGCCTGATTACTTTAGCGCCAATGTCAGCACGACCATCGAGTTGCTATGCTCCGTCCAACAAGCCCCCAAATCTGTTGTCATGTTATGTCATTTCCATTTCACCCTCTCTTCACCCTACAAGGACCGTTAATCAATGATAAAACTCCTCTGTGAACAAATCGAATTACCTCCCTTGATGGCGGCCAGATTGTGTTACTTGTCACCAGGGGGCAGTGTCAATGAAGAGCGAGGACTAACACACAAGGGTTTAGTGGGGTCTGACATGTGTTGGACTAATCAATCTGCTGGCGATGTCAAATGTGGACTGATCTATGATTTCTCACCTTACGGTTCATGTGCTGATATGTCATATTATGGGACCTTGCGGCCTGAGGCCGTAAGGTCCCATTTTACAGATCAACACAAACGCAGAGTTCCGGGAATATAGCCTTTCCCCATGAGATATTTCCATCGATAAGAAAGACGAAACAGAAAGAACAAATAATAAATAAATAAAAAGTTGTTTTACATTAGTGTGTTAAAATGATGCTGGAAGTTACGCAGGATAAAACAGAGATTGCGGTAGCTTAGTTGTCTCGCGTATCCACTCATTGTCGAAACTTCAAATAAAAGTGTAAAGGAGGGGACGCACACGTCATTCCATACCACCCTTGCCACGTCCTTTCCCGTGGTGAAAAGTTACATCCAATGCAGAGAGCCAGCAACGATAATCTCCATATCATTCTCGTCAGGTAACATGTCCTCTATGCCCCAAGTGAATACATACAACTTTGGAATAGTGAGATTACAAAGTACAGTAGGTAAAAGCACTGTCAGGGAAGACATTTGTGCATTATCGACCAATGATCTATGATCATTGGCCGATAATGCACAATTCTCTCCGCTGACAGTGCTTTTAACTACTTTACTTTGAAATAGTGAATCTTCAATACGAGTCGAAACTACAATGCGAATGCATAATACCGGACGCTTCCTCTTCACACAGATGACCTATGCATTTCAATGGTGTCAATATCGATGTAGCATCAAAATAGAGCATCTGTTCCCGGGTCTGGTTAACACCAGGATATTTATAACAGGAAGCGTGGAATGCGGCCCTGTCACGCAGTCCCCAACTACATGGACCACCATGGCATCATCATATAATCACCCTCATCTTCATCATCATGCAAATTAAAAAAAAAAAAAAAACGATTGTACGATTGTAGAACATTGGGGAAGGCGGTAATTGGAGAGGGGAGGAGGAGAACGTGGTGGTGATGGTGGGGTGGGGGTGGGGAATGGGGGTGGACAGGGAGCAACACTGTCAGATATGCCATCTTACTCTTAGTACAGGTCATTTAAAGCGGTATATGTAAGCCATCAAGTCAAGCCAGACCAAGTTTGCAGCATTTAGGATATTGTGGTGCTGGACCTTCATAACAATTCAAAAAAAAAAGAGGAAACACGCTTGAAAAGGCCAGCTGCATCTCAATTTATGACATTTTAGGGTTAAAACTATTTGTCAACTGAACGAACAGACAGTACATAAGATGTTCCACTTCTCTTTCAATTCCTAGGTGAATAAACTTCCGGCTTACACTTGTGAAAAACGGAAGCAAGCAGAAGTTCTCAGGACCGGCGTCATCTTTACCTGGCCCGCGCACGATCTTAAGCTGACGCCGGCCCGATTACCTTCTGCTCACCAGTCGCCAGAGGCCTGCCTGCTATCAAACCAATTTGGCAGTGTACATACTGACGCGCGTAATATTGAGAGAGACGTGTAATGCGATCCGCGACGCTGTCTGCATTCTGAGACTTCCACACTTGACCCCTGTCTGTGACCCCAATTTTTCCACCAGTCAATACGCACGACACCGAAAACGTCATGTTCACTCCACCAATCAAGTTTGCCCAGATAAAATAGACCGGTCATGAATCAACCAATCAATTACATCGGTGCGGAATAGGCTAGGGTAATGAGCCAATGGCGCGCCAGATAACACGCGAAGACAAGCGAGATAACCCTGAGTCCCCGGACGTCAAAAGCAAGGAGAGAAGGGAGATGATTTACATGCAAGCTGATACACAGTTATAAGCTGAAATGCTGACTGTCTTCTTCGAGCACAGAGAGAGATATAAATAAAGTTGAATTTCACAAGCTGTTTACATGCAAGCTGATAGTTAAGCTGAAGTCCAAATCAGGTGACACGCACGCCGCCTGCACTGTGTGGAAAATACAAACATAAATGAGGCTGAATCTTGCATGATGGACGTTTGCGGTGACGCAAACGTAAATTGAAACCACAATAGATGTTAAATACCTTTCAGTGCCAGCATCCGAAATATTGCTCTTGCCTGCAAGCTGGTGTCATTGGTATTCCATGGACTGCTGTACTGCCGATTTTACTGGGTAGGAATGTGTTATATCTACGGATTTTTTCTGTGGGTATTGTTGTTATGAGTCAAGGAGTTAAGGCTTAAATCCGTAAGGTCCAAAATCGCAGACCAGCACACACATGAAAATCAAATTTGTGAGAAAATAATTTATATCTATGGTACTGATCCAAATCTTTACTCATGACTAACGCGAAGAAAAAGCAATACATTTATGGAATCGTCATAAAGAATATAGTGTTCCGATGATTCCAAAAATGTCGCATTTTTTTGCGCGTCAGTATAGTTACTGTTTATGTGGCACGTACATCTCTTACTATAACCACAGCAATATTCCAGGGCTTACGAGGATCTATGCCTCTTGAAGAGAAAAGATGTTTAACGAGAATTCCTTTCAGCACAGGTCTCAAGGGCAGCTGACTTGGAATAAAATAAAAAGAAATCTTATAATGAAGAACAACTCAAACTCCCCCACCTCCTAACTTGTGTAATGGAGAAAAACGGCCTGCCCTCAGCACGAATTCACGTCGGACTTGTAAATGGAGAAAGCTGCCCTCCCTCAGCAAGAATTCAATCGTCTCGGCGACATGTTGGAACAAGATACAAAAGGTGCTGTCATTCACACATAACGGGGTTTAAATTTGTTCCCATGGTCGTATCTTTTCTTGATTAGTATTTTAGATCGGTATGACAGTGCTGATTTGTGATTTTGGACTTTGTAGCCTAGTGTCTGAAGGTCCAAGATGGAAGACTAGTGCGTAACTGGAAACACAATTTTGTCGTCGTAGTTGATTGAAGAGGGTGTTTGTATCTTAGCTAGTTAGTCTGTCAGTCAACCAGACAATCAGTCAGCAAATCAGCAAGTAAGTTAGTTAGTTAGTTTGATAACATTAACCCTTCGGCTGTCGATGGCGGTTTTTGTCGCGATGATTCCAGCAGGAATCATCGCGACAAAAGCCGCCACCGACACGCAAAGGGTAAACCGTTTTGAGTAGATCGTCACATCCAAAAGATCCCAGACCATTCATCAACGCACACCCAATAGCAAGGATTACGGGCAACGCAGACTACCCACGCAGGATTTGAAAAGGAAAATACAGGTGAGCGGGCCAGTTAGACACCGAAACACAGTCCACACAAAGAGTTAAACCTGACAGAAAAAGGCTGGCAAAGAATTTGAGGAAGAGACATCGATCCTCCTGATCCCAGAAGATACTAAGGGTCATGAAAATCAACGTTTCTTTCTGACGGAAAACGCAGACAGACAGACAAACAATTAGCTGGGTTTAACAAGGATCATGCCACCAAGGCCATCTCGCGCCGGGAGACAGAGAGCCAGAGACAATGAGATATGTACAGACGGAAGACGAGGACAGACATACAGGGGCAAGACGATAATGTGCAGACGTGATGACGGGTCCGCAGGTGCGTATCATGTCTGACCTCATTACGGGGCCACATCAGCAGCTGTGTGGGTTTTCTTACACTGAATAATAGACCAAGCCTCGCATTATTTAATAATCAACTCTTTGATTACCTCCCTTGTGCAAACCCGTTTCTACTTCCTCATTAGCCGCTGCACCTGAGAACGCAAAGCAAGAGGCATAGATCCTTATGAGCCCCTTGCAGATGCAGGGGCTCATGAGAATATATGCCTCTTGTCGACAGCTGCAGAGGCATATGAGGATCTGTGTCTGTGGCTGAGATTCTCAAAGTCACGACAGAAGACGTCACCAGAAATCACTAACCCCCTCCGACTGTACGAGACTTGGTTGGTTGGTTTGGTGCTATATGATGATCGGAAATTATTCCTGTCCTGTCATTTTGTTGTTGCGGTTTTATTTTCAAATGGCAGAGCAGAGTCCTTGAGAAATAATGGTTTAGTCGTGTTCGCGGACATATATCTCAACACACGTTTTCCATACCCCTCAACCCCTCTCCACCCTCATCCTCTTCCACGCCATCCCCAGTTTTTCGCCATGCAATTTGTCTCTTGCCTTCTATCAAAAGAAATCAGTAGTCACGACCTGCTCGCTTTATCAGCTTCACCACCCACAAGAGGCATAGACTATCATCAGCCCGTGCATTCGCACTGACTGATGAGAATATATGGCTATTGCTATCTAGGCTCGTCTCCAGCCGTCCTCCAAACTGGGGTTGTCACTTCGGTTAACGTGTCAGATTGACGTTATTTTGGGTCCATGAAGTCGCGGCGACTGTCGGAGGATGACTCTCATTGTACTCTCGTTAGGAACAGGATGGACGTTTAGATCAGGGGATGTGGGGTAATGGGGGGGGGGGGAGAGGGTGGAAGGGGAGGGGGGAGGGGAATTCGAGAGCTTGTGAGGCGGAGGTGGGAAGGTCTGGTTGGGGAAGGTGGTAGAGAGACGGGGATTGATAATGATCAACATGACAAAGGAGAAACAATTAAGTCCAGCAACAAATACTATTTCGTGTACGCTCAAGCAAAGGCTTATACAAATGTACAAGCGCGCGCGCGCGCGCGCACACACACACACACACACACACACACACACACACACACACACACACACACACACACACACACACATTTAGATACATAACAAAAGCAAAACAAAAAAACAAAACAAAAAAACAAACAAACAAAAAAAAAAAAACACAGATAAGACTGATAGGCGGAGAGACAGAAAAAAGTAACAGATATAAACAACCCTCCCTTAGTCTCGTTCCTTACCCAGCTTTTCCTGTGAAGACGAAAGGCGTCTTTTCCCTGTCAGTCTTATCTGTTTTTTGTTTGAAACAAAGCGAGATTTTCACTCTAATGCAACAACAATCTCGTTTTTCACAAAAAGAGACTTACCGCCTTTTGCCGTCACAGAGCAGATGTAAAAATAAAATAAAATCCACTTTGGTATCAGTTTCAGCCCACTTAATCAAATTTCAAATACAAACGACTTTGAATTTCCAAAAACTACAGTAGCTCGCTTGAGCTTGCCCTTAGCACCACGTGAATGTTCTGTGTTTATGTACAGTGTGTGAGTGAATGCGCGTGTTTCACGTGAGCGTGCTTGTTGGGTTCAGTTCGCGGCGGCGCTTTGAGCCGATTTTCAATTGGGATAAAGCGCCTATTTAATGCGCTTATTATTATTATTATTATTATTATTATTATTATTATTATTATTATTATTATTATTATTATTATAAAATAATATAAAAAAGGAAAAGAAACAGTCATTCAATCTCGTTCAATACCGTGCCCAGAGCACGGCAGATCGAAACTTCATTTATCTTCATCGCTGCCTGTCGAAAATTAAAAAAAAAAAAAAAGAAAAAAAAAAAGACAAGAGTGTCTCCTTGTATGATCGAATCATTAAAGTGTAATTGGACTCAGGGCACAGTATATAATGATCAAACGACACGAACATGACGTCACGGTATCCGAAATCTTCTGTGGCTTTTCGTATTTCATGATAAAAGAGACGAGTTTCCTCCCTTACCAATTTTACTTCTAAATTTCGATATGGCTTATTTTACTTTGGGATTGCAAAATCGACTTTGAAAACTTGTTAATAGGAAAGGACTATAATGACTGAGTTTAATCTATTTTTAACGGTGTGTGCCCTTGAAGGAAAGTCAATTTTATGACTGAACTGTTTACTTCATTTCACACTTCTTCTTTTTTTAAATCTGACCTGAATTTTGTCCCCATATTAAGTTGTTGCCTTTGATTAAACCTGCCAAAATGTGGTCGGGTAAATACCCTGATCCCCCCCCCCACCCCACCCCAACCTCTCCAGAGATTGGGGGAAATGTGTAAAGACCACAGTATTACCATGACTACATGTCTTCGGTCTGTCTTGTTTGTGGTCGGCGAGTCAAGTAGATGGACAAGTCGATCATAATGAGTTTGAGTTTGGACATTTGTTGTTGCTGTTGTCGGTTGGTTGGTTGGGTGAATGACGTTGCCGTTCCTGTGTTCTTGTTGTATTTTTGTTGCTGTTTGTTTTTTCGTTAGTTTGTTCATTAGTTCGTTTCTTCGTACGATCGTCCGTTTGATAGTTTGTTCGAGTGTTCGTTCTTTCGTCTGTTCGTTCTTTCGTTCGTTCTTTATTTCGTTTGTTAGTTTGTTCATTCGTTGTGTTTGTTTAGCTATTTGTCTGTTTCTATTGTCTGTTTGTCTGCCTCTCTGAGTGTTTCTTATTTTGTCTCGCAGACTAACGCTGACAACAACACAGCATCTCGTCAAGACCGCCGTCAAACAACTCCACTACTTCTGCGCCAGGCAAAACCACGGGCTTATTCGGATAGCATGTCCGTTTTAAGGTACTGAAAAATCAAAGAGGCATAGTTGCAGTGCGGCAGAATTGATCAGTGTTCAGGTCGTACTCCATAGGCAATAGCTGTCCCTGTCCCCTCCCCCCCCCCCACACACACCCCCCCCCCCCCCTTCATTGGGTCCGTTCATTATCACCGGCCCGGTGCCCTGGACATTAAATCCCAAACTGACGACATACATCTGGTAAAACATGCGAACCATTTGTGTGCGAGCCTGAGAGCTTGTGAGACCATGTACGTTAATCGTGCGGTTATAAATCACACACTGGAACACATCTGACTGAACAGAGCCTGCAGAGACCAGAGGGACTAGGGACCGGGACTCAACTCAATGAGTGAGCTTAGTCCTGCGCTAGTCATCAAGCAAGGTGCTCCGCTATAGCGCCACAACACTCACCCCGCTATAGCGGAGCAGCTTGCGTAGCGGCTGGCGCAGGACTAAGCTCACTCCTGCGACTGGATCCAGAGAGAAGGACTTCATGACAAAAAGACTCTTCATCCTAACAGACGCCTTGTGTATAAGCGGGATTCTGTCCACACCTCAGCATTGCCCGGCAAATCGGCTTCCGCTTGTTGGACTGAATTCTAAGCCTTTGACGAAGGTTACTTGATCTATTGAATTACACTACTCCCGTCAAGTGACGACAATCACTGATGTATTGACCAGCACTAACACCGTCAAGTGACGACAGTCACTCATGTATTGATTTGCGCTAGCGTCTCCAAGTGAGGACGATCTGTTGACCTGCATTAACACCGTCAAGTGACGATGAGTAATGACGTATTGACTAACACTAACACCGTCAAGTGAGGACGACCATTGATATGTTGACCTGCATTAACACCGTCAAGTGACGATGAGCAATGACGTATTGACTAACACTAATACCGTCAAGTGAGGATGAGCAATGACGTATTGACTAACACTAATACCGTCAAGTGACGATGAGCAATGACGTATTGACTAACACTAATACCGTCAAGTGACGATGAGCAATGACGTATTTACTAACACTAATACCGTCAAGTGACGATGAGCAATGACGTATTGACTTACACTAACACTGTCAAGTGACGACAATCACTGATGTATTGACTTGCGCTAACGCCGCCAAGTGAGGACGATCACGGATGTATTGACTTGCACTACCGCCGCCAAGTGACGGTGTCAATGATGTATTGACTCACACTACCGCCGACAAGTGAGGATGATCACTGATGTATTGACTTGCGCTAACGCCGCCAAGTGAGAATGATCAATGAAGTATTGACTTGCACTGCCAACGCACAGTGACAACAGTTACTGATGCATTGACTTGCACTACCACCGCCAAGTGAGGCCGATCAGAGATGAAGTGACTCACACTACCGCCGCCATGTGACGACGGTCACTAATGTGTTGGCATGCACTTGCGCCGCCAAGTGACATATACTGGTAGTTCAAGCCAAAAAGTGTCTTCCAAGCGTGTAAAACGAAAAGAAACCCCGATGCAAAGAAAGAACGCCACTTTTCTAGCTTGTTTTGTTTTCTTCGTTGTTATCTTCTTTGACAGTTCAAGCGTAGTGATTCGCTGAGCTTTCCCCGACAGTCCTTGATGTACTGCACTGCCGCCGCCAAGTAAGTCAAAGAGATGGGACGACTCAGTTGTTGAGCCTGACTGGTTTGCGGACTGAGAGAGGACAACAACATAATTATTAACCCTTTGCGTGTCGGCAGCGGTGTTTGTCGCGATGATTCCGACAGGAATCATCGCGACAAAAACCGCTACCGACACGCAAAGTGTTAAACACGTGTGGTTGCTCGTTGATTTATCGAGTTATTTCTCTAGCGTCGCCACAACACTGACTGCAAACGAGCCTGTTAGAGCTGTTCTTAATTGGACGAACTCTTTATCGGCAAACCTAGATCGGAGAAGATCGGCAATCTTTTGGTTTGTTTTTTAATTGAGTTTGAATGAACCTAGGCGAACTTCAGCAAACCAGGCTTGCCATGGTTCTCTTTCTTAACTGAAGTGCTTGATTCGGCGTACTTACTGTCTGCGAAGGTGTTCAAAATTGCTGCCGCTATACCGCTTCGCGATTTGAACGATACTTGTTTTTGTACTCCTTGCAGCAGCGATCCCACAAACAGCGTTGCGCCTCCCACATATCAATAAAAATAGGTCTTGTTCTTCGCACGAGTGAAATATCGTTGTCCGCCATAGTTGTTTTCATCGATGACTATCTTTTTATCTCCAACGCATAAGAGGGTAAAAGTTTTGACCAATCAGAGAAAAAGTTCGCCTTGAATCGCTCGACATGTCGAGCGAGCGTTTTCCGACAGCGAACTATGGTTTGCCGAGGTTTGTGAACTACTTCGAACTAGGTTCACCGTATCTTTAAATCGTCCAATTAAAAACCAACCTGGTTCGCCCGAGATCGTAAATTCTAGATCGTCATGGTTCGCGATCTAAGGTTCGTTTAATTAAGAAAAGTCTTTAGCTGGACTGGTTAACTCGTTGTGCCCGAGATTACGAAATACCCACACTCTGAGGACTGCACTACAGTTCAGGAGACAGATCGACCATGATAGTTCAAGGGCGGTGGCAGAATAGCTTGGAGCCTATCGGCTCCAAGCTCTTCTGCCACCACCCTTGAACCATCATGGTCGAGCCATATCTTGCTGTGGTGTGTCGCGGGCAGAATGAGTTAACTTGGCGCCCTCAAGAACTCAGCAGTGTTTCCTGATTAACTCAGTTTCTGAACAGCTCAAGATGGGTGCCTTTTTAAATCTTCGTCTGTTAGCCCACGAATAGTGCCTGATCAACTGTGCACCTAAAGAACTCAATGTGGGAAACTAACTAGCATTGCGTCTCAATAACTCCAAAGTCGGGACTGGTCAGCAAAATGAATTCAGTGTTGGTGATGCTGACCGTCTGTCTGTTTTGCCTGTCTGACGTCCGTCCGTGTGTTTGTCTCTGTGTCTGTCCGCCTGTTTGTTGGTGTGTCTGCCTGTCGGACGTCTGTCTGTCTGACGTCCGTCTGTCTGCTTATCTGTGTGTCTGTCTGTGTGTCTAATCTCTGTGTGTTTGTGTGTGTGTGTCTGTCTGTTTAGCTGATTGTCTATCTGTCTCTGTGCCTGTCCGCCTGTCTGTGTGTCTGCTTGTATGTATGTCTGTCTATGTGTCTGTCTGCCTCTCAGTCTGCATGTCTGTGTCTCTGTCTGCATGTTTGTCTGTCTGTCTGTGTGTTTTGTCTGACTGCCCGTGTCTGTCTGCCTGTCTACCTGTCTGCCTGCCTCTCTGTCTGTCTGCCTGTCTGACGTCCGTCTGTCTGCCTATCTGGGTGTCTGTCTGTGTGTCTAATCTGTGTGTGTGTGTGTGTGTGTGTGTGTGTGTGTGTGTGTGTGTGTGTGTGCTATTTTAGTCTCTGTGTGTCTGCCTGTCTGCTAACATGCCTGACTGACGCCCGTCCGTCTGACGTCTGTCTATCTGTTCAGCTGTTTGCTTGTCTAACGCCCGCCTTTCTGTCTGCCTGACGTCTGCCAGACTGCCTGTTGGTTTGTCTGTCTGCCTGTGTGCCTGCCTGCCTTCATATTTTTCTGACATCTGTCTGTTGGTCCGTCTGTCTGTCCATCTGTCTAGTGTCCCATCATCTTTCCGCCTATTGGCTCAAAGATTGTATCTGAACACCCTGGCGACTGTTAAAGTACCAAGCTATTCCAGACACCACCTTTGCGCAAACAGAGTCGGTAGACTTATTTCCTGAAACGAACTTCTTAGGAAAATGACGCATGACATGACTGCTCTCTGACGTCAAGACAAAAGACGGCGCGCAAAAGACTTACACGGACTGCTGCTCTGTGCCAAAAGATCCTCGGGATGAACTGAGGCCGAGTTCAGCCCGAGTATCTACGCAAACTTGGTGCTCAGTCAAGTGGAATATTGCTTGATGCTGATGGATGTCGTCTGCGGGGCTTTGATCTTACCTCCCCTGTCGGCTAAGAAAGATATTACCTCCCCTGTCGGCTAAGAAAGGACAGCGCCGGAAATCGTCTCCTTTGGCCTTTCAGACCTCCTTGAAAAAAAGAGTCAGTGCCGGAGAATTCTTCCCCTTGACTGATCCTCAGAAGACTCATAAAGACGTAAGAAATGGGGGACAACTCCATAGGACAGGAACACAATAAGGGGGACAACACAACCAGGCGGACAAAATGAGGATTGTGATATTTTGAAAGAACAATAATACAGGAATGAGCAGGGATATTTTGTCAAAATACATTGTGTTGATACATTTGATACATAAGATTTTCGCCAAAACGTTTATTGCAGGAACAAAATGTGCTCTTATTGATGGTCGACTGTTAAAAAGTCTCAGGAAATGAAAAGACGATGCAAGCTCAGTAGCAGTGTTGGGCTAAAGGTAGCACCAAGAGCCGACGTAATGAAATACCCGAAGGAAGACCAGGTTTCTCATGATCGATATTGCGCTGATTTTAACTTGTCAATGCCAGGGACTAAAATCCTGAAATCAGGCTGAGAGCCCGTTTCAGAATGTGTAATCTTACTATTGACAGTCAATTTCTTGACTATGGAATGTGTTCATGAATATGCGTACTTGTCCGGAACATGCATATTGATACATTTCTAAATCCATTGTGCATGCATACGTGCTTGCTAGGTCTTCTTGCATAATTTTTATTCTTATGTGCTGGCCGGAGCATGCATATTCACAACTTTATTCGGCCAAACGTTCAGAAGTAAAACGCTCTTGAATAGGGGCTTGCTAGAACATGTATATTCATAGCTGTTTTCCAAACTGCTACAGATAAAAGCTCTTGAATGGCGGCTTGCCAGAGCATGTATATTCATAACTTTATTCCAAACTTTCAGCGATGAAAGCTCTTCAATGGCGACGCTCTCTGTGGCTTCCCTTGAATTGCCTGCCTTGATGAGTAGCCCCAGAAATAGTCCGCACTTCATGCTTCGCCGATTGCTCCAAATTACAGAGCTTCTTACAGAGGTTTCCCCCAAAATATTGAGGACCAGAACTTCCGACGAAACTGTCGTCTGCTAGCCCGAAATAACAACCGTCAGTTCTAAGCCGAAATACACCGCTCTGCGTCAGCAAGAGGTATAGCTTCTCATGAGACCCTGCCTTCGCAGGGTCTAACGTGTATCTACGCCTCTTGCAGATAATAGAACTTGATTTACACGCCGCAACGGGAGAAAGTTGAATAGAACAAATTTGCTCGTCCTCTGAAGGGCCGCAGCTCGGCGCCGGCCGGATGTGGAAATCAAAGGGAACGACTCATCTTCTGGTGAGAGTGGCTCCCTTGAGTTAAGTCCTGTCAGCTACCCCCCCCCCCCCCCCCCCCAATATGGAATAAGGGGCCAGGGGTGGCTGCTGAAAGCCTTGAAGGGAGGAACAAAAGTATGCAACACAGGGCGATTACATCTTGCGCGTCTAGCGTCATCTGCTGCGGGAGGTGGATCGGCCGAGAAAAAGTGGATCGACCAATGGTAAAAGGAATAAGACTTATGATATGTATGCGAATATTTATCTTTAACAAAGTTTTCAACCAGTCCATCTTCATGCTGGTTAATTTATTCGACATTAACACATTCTACCCCAGGACCGAAATCCCCAGATTTCGAAGTTGCACTCTGAAGGGCTGTATTACAATTCTAGAGACAGATCGAGCATGATAGATCAAGGGTGATGCCAGAATAGCTTGCGCCTATTGAACTATCATACTCGATCCACGTCTTGCTGCGGTGTGTCGGAACTGAGTGAGTTAACACAGTGCGATGGCTTGTCATTTTAGATCTCACAATGGCTTGTCATTTTAGATCTCACAATGGCTTGTCATTTTAGATCTTACAATGGCTTGTCATTTTAGATCTCACAATGGCCTGTCAGTTTAGATCTCACAATGGCTTGTCATTTTAGATCTCACAATGGCTTGTCATTTTAGATCTCACAATGGCTTGTCATTTTAGATCTTACAATGGCTTGTCATTTTAGATCTCACAATGGCTTGTCAGTTTAGATCTCACAATGGCTTGTCATTTTAGATCTCACAATGGCGTGCCATTTTAGATCTCACAATGGCTCGCATTTAGATCCACATGCCTTGTCAGTTAGATCTCACAATGTCTTGTCATTTATCTCACAATGCTTTCAGTAGATATCAGAATGCCATCATATTAGATCTCACAATGTCTTGTCATTTTAGATCTCACAATGGCTTGTCGTTTTAGATCTCAAAATGGCTTGTCATGTTAGATCTCACAATGGCTTGTGGTCATAGATGTCACAATTGATTGTCATGTTAGATCTCACAATGTCTTTTCATCTTAGATCTCACAATGGCTTGTCATTTTAGATCTCACAATGGCTTGTCATGTTAGATCTCACAATGGCTTGTCATTTTAGATCTCACAATGGCTTGCCATTTTAGATCTCACAATGGCTTGTCATTTTAGATCTCACAATGGCTTGTCATTTTAGATCTCACAGTTCTACAACTACATGTATAATAGTTGTATGCGCTGGTCTGTGATCTTGGACCTTAGGGCTTGAAGCCGTATAGTCCAAAATCACATACTAGCCCACACTAATCTAGCTGGCATTTTGAAAAAGTATTATACGTTTTAGCCGCCGTTTGTAAATATCTGAACCTTTTGTTAGGGTCTTGGTGTATACTGTACGCAAATGATCGACTGCTTCTAAATCTGTGTTTTGCAGACGGCGGAATATTTGAGTTTTATAATTATTAGTTGAGGTGCGCACCAAACTTCGAATAAGAAGCAGGGGGCTTATTTAAAGTTTTCAGACAACCACAGTTTTAAGCTCAAAAACCTCGCATACGATTATGGGCATTTTAAAGGAGGCGGTGTTTAGAAGTTTTCAAAGAACTCCCAAAGCCTTACATTCAACTCCGAATGACTCCTTCACACTAAGGATGCCGTTGGGACGGTCTGACAGCAAGTGTCGTGATTCTCGCCAGCCCTGTACCATCGATGACTGATGAGGATCTATGTTTGTTATCAATGGTTGATTAAGAAGTGTCGGCGTCAAATGCACTTTAAAAAGGGTGCGAATAGAAACTGTCTTTGAGGGCAAGCGAACATAGGTAAATGTATCCTGACGAGCAAAAGAAATGCGACAATTACGGATTTTAAAAAAAGTCGCATTTCTTTGCTCGTCAATTTATTATCAGTTCTATCGCAGAAGTTCGTAAGAACCTACGCCTCGTCATTTTGAGGAATGCCCATGATACTCAAAGTTTTTTTTTTTTATACTAGAAGTAACTGTGCAGTCGAGATGTGGACTTGAAATAAATGAAATAAATAAATGCGGTCCGTGGCGCAGTGGTTAAGGCGCCTGCCACCAATGCTAAAGGTGCGAGGTTCGATTACGGGTTCCGGCGTCGGATTTTTCTCCTCTAGTAAGTGTCACCGTTAATTCGGGCGGACCGTCGGGGGTTCTTTCTCCGGGTACTCCGGCTCTTCCTCCCCCTCCACTTTGGTATCAGTTTCAGCCCACTTAATCAAATTTCAAATACAAACGATTCTGAATTTCCAAAAACTACAGTAGCTCGCTTGAGCTTGCCCTTAGCACCACGTGAAAGTTCTGTGTTTACGTTCAGTGTGTGAGTGAATGCGCGTGATTCACGTGAGCGTGCTTGTTGGGTTCAGTTCGCGGCGGCGCTTTGAGCCGATTTTCAATTGGGATAAAGCGCCTATTTAATGCGCTTATTATATTATATTTATTATTATTACAAATGTAGCAGACATCTCGGCTGCGTCGTTTTCTTAACTCATTCTACCCCAACATCGAAATCCTTAAATTTTGCCGTTGCCCTCTGAAGACTGCAGTGCAGTGCAGGACACAGATCGACCATGATAGTTCAAGGGTGTTGCCAGAAGCTATTCTGGCATAACCCTTGAACTATCATGGTCGATCCATATCTTGCTGTGGTGTGTCTGGGGTAGAATGAGTTAAAGAATGCTGATACTGCTTCATGATACCACGGGGGACAATGCAGGCTAGGAGTGCACTTTGAAACACTATCCAAAATGTTGCCCACATTTTTGCCTCGCTATCTTAACCCCATCGATGATAATGACCACGAATCTCGCGTCTGAAGCGACTGCATACAGACTGAAATTCGCGTGAAGAACACACATGTAAATGGAGGGCGAAAATAGGCAGAAAGAACTTAGAACTAACCTGAAACATAAATCCTCATGAGCCCCCGCTTTCGCGAGGCTCATGAGGATTGATGTCTCTTGCAGTTGGGTGGCGTTCGCCATGCCAGTTAACTAAATTTACCCCAAGACCGAAATCCTTAAATTTTGCCGTCGTCATCTGAAGACTGCATTGCAGTGCAGGACACAGATCGACCATGATAGTTCAAGGGTGGAGCCAGAATAGCTTGGCGCCCATAGGCGCCAAGCTATTCTGGCATCACCCTTGAACTATCATGGTCGATCCTTAACTGCCTGTGGTGTGTCTGGGGTAGAATGAGTTAAGGAACTAAAGACTGCTGATTGTACTCTGTGCTTCTGGACACTAAAAGCGACTATGGAGCCGACAAATGCATTTTGAAATAATATTCAAAATGCAGCAACAATATCTGTCTCTTGCTGTTGAAGAATGCTCATTGTACTCTGTGCTTCATGACGCTCGGAGGAATTAGGCACGCCAAACGTGCACCTTGCAATAGCATACACAATGTAGCCGATGTTCCTGACAACACGAGACAGATTTTTATCGCCTCAGGTGCTCGTCAGAATGTATGTCTCTCTAGATGTTTAACTCATTCAGCCCGACGGTCGTATTTTTCCCAATTTTGGGAGGCGTCATCTAACGACTATGCACCAGCTGCATGAGATGGAGCGACCATTATCATTCAAGGGTAGTGCCAGATTAGCTTGGCGCCGACAGGCGCCAAGCTTATCTGGCACTACCCTTGAATAATATTGGTCGACCCGTTCTCCTGCTGTAGTGCGTCAGGACTGAATGGGTTAGCTTGGCCCATAGTTCTTTGTGCCTCTTGAAACTAAACCCGGGGAGTGCATTTTGAAATGCAACATGCGCTCTGCCGACAGGAGACAGATATGCATCGAATTAGTGGGTCATAAGAATGAATATCTATTGCTCTTGAAAAAAGTTGACAGTACTCTGTGCTACGCGATACTAGAAGGGCCTGTACAGGCGGGAAATGTATTTTGAAGAGAACACAAAAAAGCTGATGTACTCCTCTGTAGCTGAGCACTGGAGATGTCTGAGCACTCAACAGCAGACGACAAATTAAGGGGACCGGAAGCTCTTCTTTCTGCTCCAGTGTAACCTCCCCTTTCCTGAAACACTCGCATGCGCAATGACGCCTTCCTGGGACAGGGATGAGCTCTTGGGAGGGGGCAAGAGAGAGAGAGAGAGAGAGAGAGAGAGAGAGAGAGAGAGAGAGAGAGAGAGAGAGAGAGAGAGAGAGAGAGAGAGAGAGAGAGAGAGATCTTAGTGCAACGAACAGGTTTTTTTGTAAGGCCCAAAAAGTGGTTTTAGAAGCCAAATCTTTCTTTTCTTTCTTTTTTATTCTTTTTGGTGGGGGGGGGGGGGGGAAGGGGGAAGTGGGGTCCTCCTCAAACAAACTTAACAATAAATTCACTTTAAAAAAAGAAGATAATTGTTCCTAGAGGTAAACATTCTTTGAAATTAGATGAGTGCTGGTCTGCGATAATAGATGACCACAAGAACAAATTAATTTCACGATCGCATGGGATCGAAGAGAAACAAACCACGCCATCCTAATTTCTTTTTTATTTCATTTTTTTTTAAATTTTTCTTCACTGTAGCAGCTTGCTTTTAACGTCATTTGTCTGGTAGTCCGCGACTTTGGATCTTACCGCTCTTAACCTTAAGTGCACCATGACAGCCATGTACTAAGGGACAGAGTAGGTTTAACCGTTTGCGTGTCGGAATCATCGCGTCAAAAACCGCTACCGACAAGTTAGTTTTAATAGAGTGACTTTCAATTCAAGGGTAGGAAGACACTTTTCAAGCGAATAAGACTTTGGTTGCACGACTAAACGCGATGTCTTCCTCACGCCCCCCCCCCCCTCCGCCCCCTCCACCCCCTCCCTCCAATCCCCCATCCTCCCTCCAACCCCCCCCCCCTCCAACCGCCCCCCTCCCTCCACCCGCCCCCCCCCCCCACCGCCACCACCACCACCCCCACCCCTACCTATATCCACCCCAACACGCAAACAACTATAGAGCTGAAGTGGGCCGCAGTGGCCCCGCGCACATCTGTGCGCGGGGCCACTGCGGCCCACTTCAGCCCGATGGCCTTTGCATAGTCAGACCCTGCCCTCCTCTACATTTTTTTTACCTCATTCGAGTAATGCCGCCTCCGGATAGGCGGCTTATTCCGCATATCAGGAGGCGGCACGTCGCGAATATGTTAACAATCACTGTTCTCCACCACCACACCCCTTCACCCCGCCCCCCCTCTTCCCCTAAACCTCCTTCATCTAATGCCCCCCCCCCCCCCCCACACCTCTGCCCTCCTAAATCGCCTATCACAATGGGACGATTTTCGGCTTAAAAAGCAGGGGATCCGCTAGGGTTTCCAGCGCCAAAACGTGATCTCTGAATACAAGAAGCTCATCTTTCGGGATTTCTCTCGATCCTCTGTCTTTAAATCATTGGGCGCGAAGACTGGACAGATATCCTTGTCTCGACGCGGGACTGGGGAGAAATCCTTGTAGTCACTCGAGACGGGAGAAATCGTTGTATTGACTCAAGACTAGGGAGAAATCTTTGTATAGACGCATTGCATTGATCTCAAAAGCACTACAACATGGCATCTATCATGACACCTCAAGGGCAGTGCAATGTTAATGTCGCGCCTCTCCACGCACCACTTTTATATGGCACTTCACAAGTGTCATGTTCGATCCATTTCAATGGGTCTGTCTCGATCCACTTCATGACGCTTGACTGTCATCTGCAGGACACATTGAGCTGCCCTCGACTCACACAGTTTGCACAGAGTAACTGACTGGAAGATTGTCCGACTGACTGACTGATCGACTGGCTTTGATGACTGACTGCCTGACTGCCTGACTCACTAACTGAATGACTGAGTGAGGGACGGCCTGAGTGGATTGACTGTATGTCTGATTAACAGCCTGGTCGCTTGCTGTATTCATTTTCCCTTTAGTGCTTAACACGTTCTGTGCGGAGAAGATATGAACACCACCCAACTGCAGGAGGTATAGATCCTCATGAGCCCCCGCAGTTGCGGAGGCGCATCAGGATCTATGCCTCTTGCTGACACCACATTGGATCCATGTTCCTGGAACATATAAGGGTTTTCAGCGTTGATTTAACTCATTCAGTCCTGACGCGCTACAGCAGGACTGAGATGCGTCGACCATGATAATTCAAGGACAGTGACAGATTAGCTTGGCGCCTGTCGGCGCCAAGCTAATCTGGCACAGCCCTTGAATTATCATGGTCGAATCCGTCTGCTACAACTGGTGCATAGTCATTAGACGACGCCTCCAACATGTCGGAAATATGGCCGTCGGTGCTGAATGGGTTAAGGAAGATTGCAGAAACACAGTCGGTGTCTGCTGGCACTGAACGGGTTAATTACTGCATTCACATGGGGGCGTAGCTTAGTGGATAAGACACTGCGCTGGCAGTCGTAAGATCCCGGGTTCGAATCCCCTGGTGGGCAGGAATGGGATGTGGACTTTTCCTCATTCTCATCGAGTGAAATTTACGTACAGACTCGGCTTACGGTTGCCTGTCCAGCCTTCGTGTGCACAGCACGCATAATCATAAAGTGCGCACGTTAAAAATCCCATTACCACTAATCGAAAAGAGAAGGCCCGGTAGGGCCGGTGAAATGGAAATAGAAATGTTTCACATGCACCGACGTTAATAGCCGGGTGGAGGTTTGCAACATAAAGTAGCGCTTAGTAGCAGCAGGCTTTCAAAGCTCCAGCTTCCATCCCTACGGCGGCGCCTTGAGCATCTTTAATTAGATGGATATGTGCGCCTTGGAGATACCATACCATACCATACCATACCATACCACAAAACTGGATGGATGCATAAACGGACTAAATGACCGACTGTGTGACTCTCTGACTTACAGACGGACGGGAAGACGGGCTATCCGACTGATCGTTGATTAAAATTAGTACTGACGGTCGTACGGACAGCGCCGTACAATTGACCGATCGATTGCGTGATTGATTGGCTGTCTGAATAATTGTACCTTGGATGGCTTGTAACTCGATCCAGTGACCTAGGACCGGGCTTGCACGTGGCACACAGCTCACTTGCCTGAACTCCCTCCCCTTTGACAGTTGACTCTGGTGCGCACCTCAACTCCCTCCCCTTGACAGTTGACTCTGGTACGCACAATTGACTAGTTGATCCAACCTTTCACCAGAAACCATCGCTCCCCACCAGTGGTCGAGATCTGGAGATACGTCCCCAAAACTGACCCTAGCTCCGTGCATGCAAATGTTCCTCGAACCGACGTCAGCCCGCAGTGGGCCAGCGCGCTTCCGCTTCCGCGCGGTGGCCCACTGCGGCCAAGACGTCGGTTCGACGAACTTTTGCGCTCTGACTAGTGGTCGATGGCTGACGATTTTCGGACTTCCCCCCCCCCCCCTCCCCCCACCCTCCCCCGCGAACAGTCACTGAGACCGGCGGCCGGACCCCACGGATTTGCATTCAGTTTTACTGGGCAGTAAATAGTTTCGGCGAGAAATCCGCTTCAGCTGGCGGTAAGCTAGAGAGAGAGAGAGAGAGAGAGAGAGAGAGAGAGAGAGAGAGAGAGAGAGAGAGAGAGAGAGAGAGAGAGAGAGAGAGAGAGAGAGAGAGAGAGAGAGAGAGAGAGAGAGAGAGAATATAGAGCAGGTCCGTTTATTGAGGGCTTGTATGTCTTTGTTTATCTTTTGAGCAGTAAACGACAGCAGCGTGAAAATCCGGTAGAGCTGGTGATGAGAGAGTGCAGACTGTTTATGGCTGTTTTGTGGGTCTGGTTGTCTTTCTGTGTGGTTGTATGAGTGTTATAGAGTGCGTGTTAATATATGTGTCCGTTTGCTCGCAAACATAGATTCTGCACACCGTTTCGATCATGAAAATCTGTAAAGTGTAGTGGGAGTGGTTTGAGTCTGTTTATGGAGCACTACCACTAGCGTACAGTGCACTATAATGACGCGAGTGATGGTTTCAATCACAATCTGTAAAACTTTCTTTCAATACACGATCGCACGTGAGTGGTATAGATTGAAGACTGCGGAGTTGTTGTTTTTTTCCAGTGAAAAATAATCGTGTTTGTGTGTGCGTGCGTGCGTGCGTGCGTGCGTGCGTGCGATTCTGAGAGAGTGTGTGTGTGTGTGTGAGAGAGAGAGAGAGAGAGAGAGAGAGAGAGAGAGAGAGAGAGAGAGAGAGAGAGAGAGAGAGAGAGAGAGAGAGAGAGAGAGAGAGAGAGAGAGAGAGAGAGAGAACGTGTCCATCTTGTGCGTATATTACCATCAAGAATGCAAAAGATCCTCTGGGGCCGACTCATGCTGAGTTGGTCAGAGCACACGCCCGTTCGCGAAAGTTCAGACTGACGTGGGCCAGCGACCATCCGCTTCTTATGTTTCTATGTCGTTCGATTGTCCTCTCATTCTTTTTCATTTTCATTCCAATCGATTTGCTTATTTTACCGTAACAAAACTGGTGTTCTTGTCGTAATTTTGAACCTTACGGCTTGTACGACACGTTTTTGTTTCTTTTTTTTTTTTGTAGGGGAGTAAATTTTAGAAGGGCGACAGAGATTTGTGAGTCAACGGGTAAGGATAGCGCAGGTGATTGTTTGGTCTTTACACGGGGAATTGTTGCTGTGCGAGGATGCGAGGGTCGGCACGGTGTGCCGCACGTGACTGTTCTGCGCGATCTGGTGGTTACTAATTCGCGTGAAGTAACATCGCACATTTTTCTGAGCGCAAAGTTTTGCTAAACTGTACTATATCCAAATTGTTGATCAGTCGCTTCCAAGCAGCGAAAAAGCAGCAGTCTCTGAGGGAGATTTGTGCAGGATTGGCTCACCATTAGCAACCATCCTCAAGTAGCAGTGTTGTCCTTCTGTGACGGCCCTACGATACGGCCCTCGTCACTCTGGAGCCGGTGTACTACGACGAGAGAGAAGCTGCGACAACTGAACCCCTGACTTGTCTTCTTTGTTTGTCTCCATCCCAGCCGGGGCGTTTTCACGGACGACAGTAAGTGCACACAACAACTCTTTAGCGGCCATATGCTGGGGGGGGGGGGATGGGGGGGGATGGGGGGGGGGGTATCTGTGTTTGCTTGTTATTATTATTATTTTGGTTAGTGACTGAGTATGGGGGGTTTGGCGGTAAGAATGTAGAAATGTCATTTATCTTATTTGGTAGCACTGTGTGTCGGAGGGTGAGTTATATGGTAGTGTGTAAATATGCGTTTCGTTGATTTTGAAATGATAATAATAATGATAATAATAACAATGAGTATTTATATAGCGCTTAATCTTTAAGCGCTAAGCGCTTTACAATTTGTACACAAAAATAAAAATACAATGACATATGCACACAACAATCAAAACACAATACCCGAACACACCACTTTTACAATGAACTAAAATACACAATAATTTATGTTCTAATTAACATTCAATCGTTTTGAGAGAGAGGTGAAGGAATATAAAAGACGGCAATTAAAATTGTGGGGAGGGTGATGTGATTACCTTTCTTATTCATATGTGTATTTTTGGCACTTTTGTTTTAGTGCATCCAAAGATCTAATTGGATAAGTCCGCCGCCGTTGCTGTGCGGAAGAGCTGGGTGGTACGATTGTGAGGGTGGGGGCTGTCACTCCTCGTGGGATTACGAAGCCGTACCTGAGCGCTGTCGGTGCAGACACTGCGTTTAGCCCGGTCGTCCCATTTAGTGTTTAAGCAGACATCAAGAGACTGGGAAAAGAGGTAGGCCGAGAAACTCCTGGCGTCGAGACCTCCAAGCAGACATCAAGAGACTGGGAAAAGAGGTAGGCCGAGAAACTCCTGGCGTCGAGACCTCCAAGCAGACATCAAGAGACTGGGAAAAGAGGTAGGCCGAGAAACTCCTGGCGTCGAGACCTCCAAGCAGACATCAAGAGACTGGGAAAAGAGGTAGGCCGAGAAACTCCTGGCGTCGAGACCTCCAAGCAGACATCAAGAGACTGGGAAAAGAGGTAGGCCGAGAAACTCCTGGCGTCGAGACCTCCAAGCAGACATCAAGAGACTGGGAAAAGAGGTAGGCCGAGAAACTCCTGGCGTCGAGACCTCCAAGCAGACATCAAGAGACTGGGAAAAGAGGTAGGCCGAGAAACTCCTGGCGTCGAGACCTCCAAGCAGACATCAAGAGACTGGGAAAAGAGGTAGGCCGAGAAACTCCTGGCGTCGAGACCTCCAAGCAGACATCAAGAGACTGGGAAAAGAGGTAGGCCGAGAAACTCCTGGCGTCGAGACCTCCAAGCAGACATCAAGAGACTGGGAAAAGAGGTAGGCCGAGAAACTCCTGGCGTCGAGACCTCCAAGCAGACATCAAGAGACTGGGAAAAGAGGTAGGCCGAGAAACTCCTGGCGTCGAGACCTCCAAGCAGACATCAAGAGACTGGGAAAAGAGGTAGGCCGAGAAACTCCTGGCGTCGAGACCTCCAAGCAGACATCAAGAGACTGGGAAAAGAGGTAGGCCGAGAAACTCCTGGCGTCGAGACCTCCAAGCAGACATCAAGAGACTGGGAAAAGAGGTAGGCCGAGAAACTCCTGGCGTCGAGACCTCCAAGCAGACATCAAGAGACTGGGAAAAGAGGCAGGCCGAGAAACTCCTGGCGTCGAGACCTCCAAGCAGACATCAAGAGACTGGGAAAAGAGGTAGGCCGAGAAACTCCTGGCGTCGAGACCTCCAAGCAGACATCAAGAGACTGGGAAAAGAGGTAGGCCGAGAAACTCCTGGCGTCGAGACCTCCAAGCAGACATCAAGAGACTGGGAAAAGAGGCAGGCCGAGAAACTCCTGGCGTCGAGACCTCCAAGCAGACATCAAGAGACTGGGAAAAGAGGCAGGCCGAGAAACTCATGGCGTCGAGACCTCCAAGCAGACATCAAGAGACTGGGAAAAGAGGCAGGCCGAGAAACTCCTGGCGTCGAGACCTCCAAGCAGACATCAAGAGACTGGGAAAAGAGGTAGGCCGAGAAACTCCTGGCGTCGAGACCTCCAAGCAGACATCAAGAGACTGGGAAAAGAGGCAGGCCGAGAAACTCCTGGCGTCGAGACCTCCAAGCAGACATCAAGAGACTGGGAAAAGAGGTAGGCCGAGAAACTCCTGGCGTCGAGACCTCCAAGCAGACATCAAGAGACTGGGAAAAGAGGCAGGCCGAGAAACTCCTGGCGTCGAGACCTCCAAGCAGACATCAAGAGACTGGGAAAAGAGGCAGGCCGAGAAACTCCTGGCGTCGAGACCTCCAAGCAGACATCAAGAGACTGGGAAAAGAGGCAGGCCGAGAAACTCCTGGCGTCGAGACCTCCAAGCAGACATCAAGAGACTGGGAACCACCTGGAGTAGAATCGAAGGAGAAGCACAGGACAGGATTGCTGGAGGTCTCTCGTCGACGGCCTATACCCGGGTAGGGGTGACAGGCGTAAGTAAGTAAGTAAGTAAACAGTAAAGTCTCGTCCATTTGTAAACTGGTAAATAAACGTTGAGAGACTAATTTTGTTTCCTTGTGGTGACAATACTATGAGAGGAACTTTGTCGCTTAGACAGAAATATTGTGTATTCTACTTTTTCAAAGGAAGCCATGTGCTATAAAGGACTTTATCGAGGAAACAAATTTAAACAAATTTAAACAAATTTAATTTGAGCTTGTCATTTGTGCTCCCGCAAAGGAATTTCAGTAACTTCTGAATTATATTAAGTGTTTTCTCAATTTTATTGGTATTTTATTAAGGGTATTTGTTTTATTATATATTTGATGTTATTGTATATTGCGTATGTTGGATATTCGTGTTTGGGAGTGTGGATGTGTGTGCCTGTGAATGTGATGTGTGGGTGCGTAGTTAGGATTGAGTGAGGATAATAATTTCGGATTGTTGTTATTTTTATGTGTAATAAACTTTGCCTGATTGTTCCTCTGGCGTTTGTGTTAGTTTGTATGGTAGTACTCGAGTAGTAGCGCTCATAGTTCGCGCCCGGAAGCGAGGGTCGTGACACGGCTGTAAGCCGTAAGGTCCAAAATCACAGACCTGTGCCCACAAAAATTGAATTCTTAAACCGAGAACAAATCCGGTAAGGGGAGCAACTCTCTTCCTGTCACTCTCCTGTCATACAATACCAGACACAACGACAACAAAAAAGAAAATAAGCCGCAGAAAACCCGGATCATTTGGCGTCGTGTGCGTGTCTTCTGCTCATTACACTGTGCTGCAATTCCGCGCTTCTTTGAGATCATCTCCTTGGTCCGTAATAAAATGAAGAAGTTTTTTTTTTTTTTTTCCCCGCTGTACAATTTGTGGGTATGGAGAGTCGGACATGGCGGCGTTCATTTAATGACCAAAAGCCAACCCCGTCCAAGAAACAAAGTGGTCTCGGCAAGCGGCATAGATCCTCATGTTCCCCCGCAGTCGCAGGGGGCTCTTGAGGATCTATGCCTCTTGCAGTCTGATCGTGTTCACTTTTTTTTTTCGTCAGAGAAGTGGTTAAAAGGTCGGGCCCCAGAAGTGCACCTTCGCGTTAGCCGCAGAGCAGGAGGCGCTATTCTCTCGCGCTGCCGGCTAGGATCAAATGACTCATCACGTGGTTGGTTAGTTAAGGGTTTAGCTCATTCTGCCCGCTACTCACCACAGCAAGATACGGCTCGACCAGGATAGTTCAAGGGTGGTGGCAGAATCGCTTGGCGCCTATAGGCGCCAAGCGATTCTGCCACTACCCTTGAACTATCCTGGTCGATCTGTCTCCTGAATTTTAATGCAGTCATCGGAGGATAACTCCAAAATGTGGGTATTTTGTACCTCGGGC
>BTPG01000002.1:36624377-36724377 GCA_036245525.1 Semisulcospira habei
TGAAATACACACACGTGGGCCGGCATCAACAATGTGACATTTCTCAAATGTCTTCTACCTCGCTCGCCTCCTGTGGGCTCAGCTCGTGTTTCGGAAATCCTTGTTCATTCAATGCCGAAACTCTGGTCCCCAATCCGTCCAAAGGACATGGACACAGAGTGGGGCCAGCAAGAGACATAGATCCTCATGAGCCCCCGCGACAGCGTGGGCTCATGAGGATCTATGTCTCTTGCAGTTGAACCGTGCTGACGTGGTTCTTTTTTCGGACGTGGGGTGTTGGTTGGTGGGGGGGGGGGGGGGGGGTGTTAGGGGGTTGATACATGTATATTGAACAATCGTGTGCATGATCTGCGCGTTGCTGTAAAATTAGTCAATATCAATGGTGTGCGGCACGTGGGCTTGGCGTTGACTTGGTAGTAAGTGGCTTGTGCTTGTGTGTGTGTGTGTGTGTGTGTGTGTGTGTGTGTGTGTGTGTGTGTGTGTGTGTGTGTGTGTGTGTGTGTGTGTGTGCAGACATATAGCCGAGCGGAAAGACAATCACTCAGACTGATGTACGCGCAGACCCGCAAACACGTAGATCGCCTAGTTATAAAGTCAGAGAAAAGAAACAAGTTAAACGTTTAGGGCTTAACGTCGTTTGTCCACCACAAAGGTGATTTCAAAGACGGGGCACCCAAATAGGGTCTGAACATATTCTCACCCAAGCTGGATTCGAACACGGCACCTCGCGGACGAGAGTCGAACGCTCTACCACTGAGCCACCCAGCTCCCCTTATAAAGTCAGGGAAAGGCTATGACAGAAAGACTACGTCATTGAAATTTCAAGCGATTCTATTAGTTATATCTTGGCTTGACTTCGCGAACGAAGATTTTATAGGAGTTGCCCACGACGTCTGCAGGCTTGTTCGTGGCTGCGGAGGCCAATCCGAGACAGGCAGGTTCGACCGCAGTGGCTGCAGGGGAAGGTATAGACAGGGTTCTGAGCTGCGGCATCTCTGTTTTTTCTCCTGAGCCGCTTGTCCTTAAGGCTAGCTCTGTGAGAGTCCTCAAAGGAGACAGCTGCCTTGTAAATGGTGGAGCGCCAGGTGTCACGGTCCGCAGCAAGCGAAGACCACTGGTGGTGGTCGATTTGGCAGGCACTAAGTGACTTCTTGAGACAGTCTTTGTATCTCTTCTTTGGTGCCCCTCTGTCACGGTGTCCAGTAGCAAGCTCGCCGAACAGGGTGATCTTTGGTAGGCGATGATCCTCCATCCTGGAGACATGCCCCGCCCAGCGGAGCTGTGTCCGCAGCAGCAAAGCCTCGATGCTCACAGTTTCAGCCTGTTCAAGGACCTCGCGTTGGTGACATAGTCATCCAGTGATCCAGATGGTACGCAGGCAGCTGGTGGAAGCGTTCGGGAGCGTAGTTGCTGCGGAGGTATATAGTTATATATATATTAGTTATATATATATATATATATATATATATATATATATATATATATATATATATATATATATATATATATATATATATATATATATATATATATATATATTTTTTTTTTTTAATTATTTTCTTTTGGTAAGTGTTTACTTCGGTCAGCTAAGAAAAGAATAGGTCTTGCGTGCAGCCCCGTAGAAAAATGTAATACAGTCCACTTCGCTTGTTCCGGATATATCAAAAGTCGGATATAACGACGCTTTTTCAGAGGTATCGACAACACTCCTTCGCTTATAACAAAGATTTTAAAAAGATTCTGTTCCATGGCGATCTGATGATTTTTATATATATTTCGCGAGTTTAACTCATTGGGCCCGAGGTACGAAATATCCACATTTCGGAGTTTTCCTCTGATGACTGCATTACAATTCAGGAGACAGATCGACCATGATAGTTGAAGGGTGGTGGCAGAATAGCTTGGCGCCTGTAGGCACCAAGCTATTCTGGCAACACCCTCGAACAATTATGGTCGCGTCATATCTTGCTGTGGTGTTTCGCGGGCAGAATGAGTTAATGTATACTGACGATCAGCAAAACATGCCACATTATTTGAATCACCATATGAATTACACGTGTTTCAGAGGATTTAAAAGAAGTCTAAATTTGAGGGGCTGGTTAGTGTACATAGCACGGTCAGTTATTCGCCACGCACATCAGTAAGCCAATATTTCCAATATGTGGTTTGAGTGTCCAGTTTCTGCAGTAGTATCAGAATCGCTCCAACCAATTAAGCAGCAGGGGGCCGGTGTTTGTACTTAATTTGCATGTCAAATGTTACGTGCGTAAGGTTAGCTTCCACAGCTAGTGGTCTTAGTAAGTAGAGATGGCTGACAGTTGTACTTGATTTACATAGATTGTTACTTGAGCGAATTTAGCTTTAACATCTGGAGTGGTAGTTAGTTAGTTAGTTAGATGGGTTTAACGCCGAGAAGGCAACCAAGGCCATCTCACGGCGGAGCATCTGGAGTGGTGTTAAATATTGGTTGTATTGATGAGACCTTTACGTGAATTTGATTTAGCTCTATTAGATTCATATTGCAGCCTAAGTAAGGTTGATTTTGAACAATAATAATAATACTTACGGTATTTATAATGCGCTTATCTTATAATAATTATAACTCTAAGCGCGCACTCACAACTCGCGTACGCATGCGCACGCTTTAGACAACGACTCACATACCACAAATAGCGAAAATACATTACGACGGTCTGCTTGGGGTGGGGAGTGTGGTGATATAGTGCTAGAACTGTTGAAAGAGGTGAGTTTGAGGGCGGACTGGAAGGAGGAGAGAGAGTGTTTCTGACGGATAGAGAGTGGGAGAGTGTTCCAGGTGGATGGACGTAGACAGAGAAGGAGCGGGGGCCGAAAGTGCTGAGTTTGGTGCGGGGGATGTGGAGGCGGAGAGGGTCGGAGGCGAAGAGGAGGGAGCGGGGAGGAGTGTAAGGGTGAAGTAAGTTCGAGAGATAGGCAGGAGCGTAGTCGTTCAGGGAACAGCTGGCGTTTTGTACCTGTTTCATTCAGGAAGAAGGACATTATTAAGAACAGTATGTGAAGGTAACTGGCGTTAGCTAATTAATCTGGTAATTTGAGTACATTATAGTTATAGCATCTAATGTCATATGCAGGATGCATAAGGCAAGACGTTACTCGAACATAATTAGCGTTTGTAAATGAAGATTGTAACATGAGTGAGTTTAGTTTGAATATCTACTGTCATAATTATATCAGTTGTAATTAAGAAAAAAAGGAAGATGCTTGAATATAATATTAACTAGTTAATTAATATTTCAACTTGAGTACGTTAATTTTAAGATCTAAATATATATACCGGTTGTATTCAGACATGTATTTTTATTCACTAATTAGCATTAGTAAATTAAAATTGTAACGTGAGTGAGGTTAGTTTTAACATCCGATTGTATTAATACCGAGTGTTTTAAGAAAGGAAGAGAGCTGTCTGAACATAACTAGCATTAGTAAATCAATGTTGTATCTTGAGAAAGGGTAATTCTAACCAATGGCGTCGCGATTGCATTGACACTTTAACTGGGCACAAATTGCCTCAGAGATCATAGCAAATTTAACGTCAGATAATCCCATGTGTTCAAACATCACAGATATACATGATCAGCAAGAGGGAAAAAAACTTCATGAGTCCCCGCATATGCGGGGGCTCATGAATTTTTTTCCCCTCTTGCAGCCGGGTGACGTGTGGCGTGCATTACCCGGCAGGGAAAGTGTTAAATAGACAGGTCCGTTGTGTGACTTTAATTTGCGTTGGTGACGTATTACACGAAGGCGTTTAGCTCTGACGCCTGGCGTTACGCGTGCGCTGGCTGAACAGTTATTTAAGCAGCGAATACACCTCTGGTCTGGACACCTCACACATGATGCAGGGGAAGCGAATACTCGACACGAGTGTTTAACTCATTCGAGACGGCTAGCATGCGGGCACACGGTGGTTCGCCGCGTGTCCGCATGCTGGTCGTCTCGAAAGGGTTAATTGTGTCTGGTTAGCGCCGGTGAATAAATTAAAAAAAAAAAAGATAGGATGAACCATAACCCACAAAGTTCCTTCAATATGAGAGCTGCCTTCCCTGTCAATGGTCTCTATCTTTTGTCTTTGACCTGATTCTGATGTCGAATTATCTCCTATTGAAAAAACGTCTCGCAGATCTGCCAATGCGTCTGTGAGTTCTATAAGGGACGCAGTACATACGCGTCATTGATTTGTCAAACGTCATTTGTCGTGACGTAAGTTTTAGATTTTACTTAATTTTATATTTTTTCTTGATATGAGTTTCACTTTCGCTTCATAGGCTTGAGAAAATGGTGACACACCTAGAACTTCACGGTACAATTTCTGTCTTGCTATAATTTGTGTGAAAGCAGGTTGACTTTACCTAGCTACATGATATACTAAGTACACGGGTCACTTGCATGCTCTTCTGAAAGCGCGTCGATGTGTGTGCGTGTTAGTGCGTGCGTGCACGCGCGCTCGAAACATCGCTAAGAGGCATAGATCCTCATGCGCTTGGGGAACGCACGAAGAGCTATTTCTAATGGAGATACGCGCATGTTTGTGAGAGAGAGAGAGAGAGAGAGAGAGAGAGAGAGAGAGAGAGAGAGAGAGAGAGAGAGAGAGAGAGAGAGAGAGAGAGAGAGAGAGAGAGAGAGAGAGAGAAAGAGCCGCGCGCGAGAGCGAGAATGACGTCATATTCAGAGGATTATGTCAGTGTCTGCGTGGTGACGGAGTTGCCGCACCGCCACTGTCTGACTTTCTCTAGAAGTAAAGTTTTTTTGGTTTTTTTTTAGTGTTTTAATTCTTTTCAGAAAAGAATTAATTTTTACTAAAAAAAGTTGAAAGGATACAAAGCCGGCTAACAAACTCGTCCAATGTCTTTATTCAAACTAGCTATATGCAAAAGTGCAAGTAAATATGACAAAAATTTCGGACTCTAATCTGGGTCAACCGACTTCCTATAAACGGTTGTTTATGTCTTGCATGAGATATTCAATTAAAATATGCTGGGAGGCTGTCTTAGCCACCCACTTAAGAAAGTATTTCGCCAAGTTTAAAGCTTGTGCGTACAGAAATATAGGAGATTCTCTTGTTTACATACATACGCACACACACGCATACGCACACACATACATACATACATACATACGCACATACGGCGCTTCGCGCCAAATGTATGTTCAGCAGCGAGGCTAGCATAACTAGACATGACATCATGGACATGCTTTTAAATTCGCCCCAACGCGACCCTTTTTAAAAAGTCCCTTCTATAAATAGAAGGAACTTAGAACGTTCAATATGAAAAGGTATTGACCAACGTAACAGCATCAGGTTTTAATCTTTGAGTTGAACATCGATTAAAGTTTAATTGATTTTTAAAAAATCAGATCATAGATACTTTGATATTTGAATATGTCAATAAGGCGATTAATTTGTTGCTGACGTGATCACGCGTCAGTCTGTTAGAGACTTTTGTCGCGTGGAAGCACATGTCATTGAATGGTTTCAAATAAATTCTCTGAGCCCCTTGACGAGCTAATAAATTATGTTCTCTGGAGCAAACGAAATGCGACATGTTTGGAATCACCGGAAACACGTGAGTGTTTCGAATGATTCCCCCAAAATGTCGCTTTTCTTTTGCTCCTCAGTATAGAAAGAAGCTTTCATTAAGACTACACAAATGAACAATACGAAAAATGCACAGAGGCTTTGACTTGGTTTATTAAAACGTGCATCAGACGCCGCGCAAAAAACAACAACAACAACAACAAAAACAAAAACAATAAAAAAACAGTAACAGCGTACAGTGGCGGAGAGTTAGTTAATTGGGTTTAACGCCGAGCAGGCAACTAAGACCATTTTACGTCTTGTAAAAATGCGCAGAGATTTTTTCAATACCAACAATTAACCCCTTCCCTGCCACTGCACGTGCGTTTTCGTTTTGGAAATCTTGGTCCAGTCAACGACCAAGAGCCAACACCTTCTAATAAACGTGGATAGAATTCATTTTGGTCTGAGCAAGAGAGTATCTGAATCTCTTGCTTTGGCTTGGTTTCACGTTTTCTCGGCAGTGTAGGGGTTAACTCATTCGCGGCTGGCCGCGAATCAGTTAAAGCAATAACGAACAATATAACGAACATTCTATACGAAAGAAATGTATGTGTCATGTGTATGTCACCTCTCTATAATTACATGTAATATGTGAGACGCCATATATTTACACAATAAGATGACGCGACTTACACATAAATAATACTAACCAGCAAATGAAATGCGACATTTTTGGAATCATCGGAAACACTAAAAATGTCGCATTTCTTTTGCTCGTCGATATTTTACGGAAGAAAGACGCAATGCAACACATTAGACAGAACCTATGCTGAAAACAAATTACGGCACTTGATCCCTCTAGAGTTGTGTGAGAAGAAAGAGTATTTACAGGCTAAGTTTGACTGTAACCGTGATACACGATTTTGGGCACAAACTGTCATGCGGTGTTAGCGCTCGTCATGATTCGGCGCGGGGTCTCTTTGTTAAAACAGTACAATAAATGTCCGCTTACGTCAGAGAATCCATGGTTTCCCATAATAGTCACCTCGCTAATAACCGAGTCGAAGCAGAAGTGAATGTAAGATGTGGGGAAGAGATGGGGTGGTTTAAAGTAGTGTATAATCGTGCGTGTGTCTAAGAGAGAGAGGGTGTGCTGTTGTGCATGCGCAGTGAGTCCAGTGTTATCCTGGAGAACAGCGCTATACAAAAACTATTTATTATTATTATTATTATTATTATTATTATTATTATTATTATATTATTAATGTTTTCTGTAGCTGAGGAACCATCGTTATGTTTGTGTGGTGGTCTGTGATTTTGTACTTGTGGTCTAAACCCGCAAAGTCCAAAAATTACGAACTAAAACACAGTTATTGTTCATATTTGTTGCATTGCGTTGTCTCTTCTGTTGGCTTTGCAGCACTGATTGTCTTTGTTCACGTTTGTCTTTTGAGTCTTCTGGGCTCAGGTGCATGGGTGAGCTTAAATCCAACGCCAGCCTCTAAGCAAGGTGCTCCGCTATAGCGGAGCACCTTGCTTAGTGGCTGGCGCAGGATTTTAGCTCTCTCATGCAACCAATCCTTGTTGAATAGAGAATATTTAATTCAGAAAATCATATCAGTTTTGGAATGTAAAAGCCGATTAATTTCTCTCAGTTGAATGGGGCAGGCACAAAACATTGCCACGCAGAAAACATTGCCACGCAGTGCACACAGCAAGTAGTCTCCTGGGCTCTGCCGCTTAGATTGTTTCATTCAAACTTATCTTTTTAGACTTTTGAATATTAAGGGAAACTTAAGAGAATCATACAGAAATAGGAATGTTAACCCTTTTGGCCCCGGACCCCTACAGCAGGAGGTGGCTTGACCATGATGATTCAAGGGTAGTGCCAGATTAGCATGGCGCCTGCAGGCTCCAAGCTAATCTGGCACTACCCTTGAATTATCACGGTCAAGCCATCTCCTGCAACTGGTACATAGTCGTTAGGCAACACCTCCACAATTTGAGAAATGGGACCTTGGTGCTACAAGGGTTAAGCGCTAAGTCTCTCATTTCGAGATTTATTTAAATAAAACAAAACAACAACAACAACAGCAGCAACAACAACAACAGCAACGCTATGCACACAGAAGCCTTTCATCTGATTTTGCAGCTTACGTTGTTTTCCTTCGCGACTCCTGGCGATTTAGGAATCTTTAAGAGAATCGAACTAGTTTTTACGTAAAAGCCGAAGTCTCCCGTTAAGAGAGTTTCAAAGCAAAACACTGAAACGATTATCACACAGCCGGTATCTATTAATTCTGCCGCTCGCGGTGTTTATTTTCTTTTCATTTACGTTTGTCTTTTGAGATTCTTGACGATTAATGAATCAATGAATCAATGAATCAATGAATCAACGAATCAATGAATCAATGAATCTTTTTTTTACAACGCTGAAGATATTAACAGTGTCAGTGACTATATCATTTTTCGTACCTGCCGTTGCCAAAACTACGACTAACTAAGAACAAAAATATATATAAAACAGGGACATCAAAGCACAGTGATACAAAATATACAGTCCACTAAATACAAACACACGGAATTCAAGAGAATGGTGCTGGTATAGGAACATGCATCACGAGGTCTCTCAGTTCAAGAGTTCAGGAAGAAAGACGCTGTTGTGCTGTAAACAGCAGGCAGTCCGATTGCGTTGTTTTCCTCCACGTTTGTCTTTTCAGATTCCTGACCATTAAAGGGTAAATTTAAGAATCATCAAACGGGCCTAATATGCGCCAAGCTATTCTGACACCACTCTTGTGAACTATTACGCTCGATATGTCGCCAGAAGTGCAATAGCGATTCAGAGGGCAACATTTGGGGATTTCGGTCCTGGGGCAGAATGTGTTAACTCTTTCGAGACGTGTGGCATCCGGATTTGCGGCCTTAGGCCGCAAATCTGGATGCGATACGTCTCGAAAGAGTTAAGAGAACAATACGGTACAGATATGTACCAGCCAAGCTCCCTCAGGTCAAGATGTCACAAAGACAGCATAGCTACGTTACGCATACAGCTCGCATTGCTTTTCTACGCTTTTGTCTTTTTAGACGCCTGGCCATTAAAGGAAATTTAACACAACCCCACGTGCATAGGAATACAAAACGCAAGGTCTCCCAGTAAGAAAATTAATACACAAAACATGGCCGCGTTGCGCAAACTTGGTACAGGCGTTCTGTTGACTTTGCAGCTCGGATTGTTATCCTTCTTTCGCGATTGTCTTTCTCGGCTCCTGACTATTAAGGGAAATTTAACTCATTCTGCCCGCGACACACCACATCAAGATATGGCTCGAGCATGATAGTTCAAGGGTGGTGGCAGAATAGCTTGGCGCCTATAAGGGTGGTGGCAGAATAGCTTGGCGCCTATAGGCGCCAAGCTATTCTGCCACCACCCTTAAACTATTATGGTCGATCTGTCTCCTGAATTGTAATGCAGTCCTCTGAGGGTAACTCCAAAATGTGGGTATTTCGAACCTCGGGCACAACGAGATGAGACAATCATACAAGTTTAGGGATGAAAGAGCCAAGGTCTCTCAGTTCAAGAGTTAACAAACAAAACATCGCAGTGCTATAAACAGCAGGCATTCTGGTGACGTGCATTGTGTTGAAACACACTCGTGATTTTAATCTGCTGTCAACTTACAGGGGATTGTACAGAGTCGTTTTAGAGACTCACACGTGTGTAGGAAGAAAACACTGCTACAATGCACGCTGCAAGTACACCAAAACCTCTCTCAAGCGACCACCCATGTTAGAGATCGCCTGTCATTAAAGACATTAGAGAATCGGTTTAGAGAATCATACGCGTGTAGGAATTTAAACCCAAGGTGTCACAGCTTAACAAAACACTGCTGCATTGCACGCTGCAGGTACAGCTGAACCTGTTTCCAGTGATCTTCCTTCCATATGAGAGGTTACCTGTCATTAAAGATCATCATTTAGATGATGGTTCTGACCACGACATTTCTTAAGAGAGAGAGAGAGAGAGAGAGAGAGAGAGAGAGAGAGAGAGAGAGAGAGAGAGAGAGAGAGAGAGAGAGAGAGAGAGAGAGAGAGAGAGAGAGAGAGAGAGAGAGAGAGAGACAGAGACAGAGACAGAGAGAGAGACAGACAGACAGACAGACAGACAGACAGAGACAGACGGACAGACAGTCAGTCAGGCAGACAGACAGACAGACAGTCAGACAGTCAGACAGACAGAGAGCACCTGTATTTTATTATCCTATTTTCCTGGCCACAAAAGGTGATCGCCCAGACAGGTGTTACATTGACCTTATCACCCAAGTATAATGACTAATTTAAGACAACTGATAATTAAAAAAAATCTGAGATAATCTTACTGGTACTGCCATACAAAGCCCAAAGGTGACAAACAGTACAAGCAGACAAAACATGGACTAAGGGCCGCTATTGCATGCTATCGACTTTGCGCCGTCTATGGTCCCTCAATATGTTTGTCCTTGCAGGCCTCTCCTGAAAACGTGCAGATATTGCGCGGATTTGGTTAGCGGTCGGAGAAGACGCATTTTCCTAGAACTAACAACGTGCTGGTCTGTGATTCCGGACCTACCGCTCAATGTCGGCTCTACGCCGGAAGGTCCAAAATCACAGACAATCTGACAGTGAAAGTACTACTGACCCTTAAACCGCCAGTGCATGCAGACAGTGTTTTTCAATTTCGCTGTCGATTCAATATGAAAGATCTTCAGACATCCAACCAACATGGACACACAGCGGTTCCAGCAAGAGGCATAGATCCTCATGAGCCCCCGCAGTCGCGGGGGGCTCATGAGATCCATGCCTCTTGCATTTGGGTGGTGTTTGCTTTTTCTCGGCAATGAAGGGGTTATTAGAAACTTTGAATACCTCAATACGTCTTTTTCATTGGATCTAACCCCCCCCCCCACACCCACCCCACCCACCGACCCCTACCCCCCCCCCCTCTCCCACCTCTACCCCCACCCTCCGCCTCAACTCTCCACCCCCGCCCTCCAAACTTCGTCCGAATGTTGATAATAAATTACAATACGGAAACGTCTGGCAAACACTGCCCGAGACAAAACCAAGAGATGCCATAGAAAAGTGACTTACCTGTTTGTAGTGAAAAGCGTTTTCCTCGGGTACCTTGGCACTATGTTCATCACACAGGTAATCCAACAGGTAAAACACTGAACTTGTTCCCCGTGTCTCAGTCAGGCGAAAGTCGACGTTTTTAAACTTCAACTGAATCTGTGGTGAGCGACAGCCTTTATAAGAGGTCACCTGTCACGAAAGACCATCATTTAGGTGGCGACAGCTGTCGCCACCTAAATGATGGTCTTTCTTAACAGGTGACACGTTTTGCCCTTCTCAACCTTTCTTGAGAGAACACCTGCCATTTAAGACCAGTTTATGGTTGCTGAAATCGGGTTGTGGCAATGACTATCCTGCTTGCCCTTGAGGACTTTACAGATTCAAGAATCATCAACCAGGTAACAGACACGCGCTTGTTGATACAGTGGGATTTTTAAACTCACTCATAACGTTAACCGCCAATGGTTGAATTTTTCTTATCATTCGAAAGAAACCGTTTTAAAGTAAATGTAACCCTCCTTTTCAGAGCTTTAGTTGCAAAGTTTGCAAACAGAATGCAATGATCAAAGAAAGCCGGTGTTATTTTCCGCCCAAACAAGCCCATAAATACACGAAACAAACGATTGCTGCCCGCTACAAAACATAAACAAATCGATTCTTTTCCATTCGGCTTTCTTATTACAGGAAACTCAAAAACTTCGAGTCAAAGACAGTTTGGGATAATGTTCTATGTCATATCGTTTCATCTGCAAGAGGCATAGATTCTCATGAACCCCTGCATCGCAGGGGCTCATGAGAATCTATGCCTCTTGCTGACAGACGCATGATACTCTATGACTATCGTTCAGTGAATCTAATCTATGTCTTGCTCGTCAGCATCTCAGTATCTGTCATGTTGACCTAGATCGTGTGATGAAATCTACTCTTTGCTTATAACAATATACACCTGTACAACCCATAACAATCTACGCATACTATCCATAACAATCTATTTATACTGTCCATAACACTATCCATAACAATCTACCTATACTATCCATAGCAATCTACCTATACTATCCATAGCAATCTACCTATCCTATCCACAACAATCTACCTATACTGCCTATAACACTATCCATAACAATCTACCTATGCTATGCATAACAATCTACCTATACGATCCATAACAATCTACCTCTACTATCCACACCACTATCCATAACAATCTACCTATACTATCCATAACAATCTACCTATACTATCCATAACAATCTACCTATGCTATTCACTAAACAGACCCATCTTGTCCTAGACTGAGATCGTCAGCTAGCTTGTGTTACACGCGCGATACACTCGTACACACGCAGATTGGAGAAATTCACCAGACACTAAAGCAGACGACAGGATGCGCACACCAACACTGGCTCTAGCAGACGACATTTGATCAGATCACATAAGCAGCAGGTCTGGAAGAGAGAGAGAGAGAGAGAGAGAGAGAGAGAGAGAGAGAGAGAGAGAGAGAGAGAGAGAGAGAGAGAGAGAGAGAGGTGTTCTATGTTTTTACAGTCAAAGCAAAGCGCGAGACGTTACTGTCGACAACAGCGTGTGGCTACTGACATTGACGAGAGGTCAAAGCGCGAGACGTTACTGTTACAATTGTCGACCTCGTCACTTTCAGTAACCGCACGCTGTGCATCTAAAATCAGCCTAACGCCAATCACACCGGTCTTCCGAGAAACGCGGGTAAACTTTGCCAATGCAAGAGGTATAGAATCTCATGGGCACCCGCACCTGCTGGGGGCTTTATTCATGAGGTTCTGTGTCTGATGCATTTTGTCGGTGTTCCCGGCACTTTACGTCGTTAGTGCCGGTTGGGAGCATGTTTCGTTGCTAGAATATCATTATATTTATTTATTCAACTCGTCTGCCTTATAAGGAAAACAATACAACACACGCAAAATCATTGACATTTAGCTCTTCACATGACGACCTGAAATTTCGTAACCCCCCCCCCCCCCTCCGTTTCCCCCTCCCCACCCCTCCCCCCCCAAAAAAAAAGAAAAAAAGAAAAAAAAATATAACAATAAATAAAAAATAACGAATAGTAATAATAATAATAATAAATAATAATATATTTAAAAAACAAGCAACATAAACATAAAAAATAAATAAATACAAAGGATCCTAACAGTCCAAATATATTGCACAAGAATATTTCAAAACGGTAATACTAGAAGACTTAATGACTGCGTATGGGCCTTCTGAACCGCATCTAGCTGGAACGAACCAAGACTAAACCGAAGGGAAATTAGGACAGGGGGGGGGGGGGGGAAGTGACGGTGGTGGTGTTATTAAAACTTGTTGCGTGCGGCCTGGACTTTGATACTCGCCTGGAGGTGATTGACAGGTAGTGATCAATTTCGCGCCGTGAGAAGCGCGCGTGCTGTGTTCTCGTGCCTTGCACGCGAGACAGACGTCACAGCGCAGTAAGATACAACGCAGCTTTACCAAATCGAAGAATGTCCTTTATTCCCTCGGGGCGTTTGAACCGCTCTATGTTTAAACTGTAACTACTTAAAGATTAGGGAAAACTTTTTTTTTTAAAAGACTGAACCTATAAAGAAACCTGCATTGTACAACCAAGGGAACTTCAGTGCAGCTGATATGGCCATAAGTTAGCCGATAGAATGCCAGTGCACACATATTTTGCGTCTGAAATGAATATGTATTATTTCGACGACCTGAAGCCAAACCGCCAATGCACATGGATACAAATTGGTCACAACAAGAGAGATAGATCCTCATGAGCCCCCGCGAATGCGGGGGCTCACGAGGATCTATGTCTCTTGCAGTTGAATCGCCCTCACTTTTACTCTGTTAATCCAGTCAAGAAATGCCGGCCACATAGACAGTGTTTATATGGTGCCCAGTCAGTCGTGTAATAGACACTTTACAAACTTTACAAACCAGACAAGCTGTACGTGTTAGCTGACGCAATGTGTCTAGTCTATGTTTTGACATCAGAGTGATGTCATTAATGAGAATGCCTTCGGTTCGTGTCACCGTGATCATCTATGTCACTGCGGACAGCTCTCTCTCTCTCTCTCTCTCTCTCTCTCTCTCTCTCTCTCTCTCTCTCTCTTTCTCTCTCTTTGCTCGCGCGTGTGTGTATGTGCTTGCGTGCGTGCTTGTGTGCGCGCGGCCGTCGGTACATTTGTTTGAATAGCTACGTGTAAAATCATCCATTCCTGTCCGAAGCAATGCATCAACAGACGACAACAACCACAACTCTGGCCGCCCCTAGCCCCGTAAGTCGGCGCTGACGTGCCAACCACACCGCAGACCTCACCACGACCCCGCCACCCACCAACTTAATCCATCAAGGGAGGTAATACCTTACAGGCCACACAGGGCAATTAGGTTACGCCCCCTTTTCACACACTGTTATCTGTTAGCCTCTTGCAGCATAAAACTATGAACGAAGAACTTTTCTGCCAAAACAAAAAATCCACGCGGAGCACATCACAGGAGAAGCTATTTCAGCAATTCTTAAAAAAATTAAGAGTTAGCGTTTTTCACAACACTCAAATGCACTAAGTACCCCATGACAAAACTGTCGTCTGCAAGCCTGCATACAACCGTGCACATGCCCCAATTAGGCTCCCATGAACACACTAGGTCGACTAAAATTACCCAGATTTTGCTCTTTTTCACACCACCTGTCATGCCTTTTGTTGCTCAAAACGCCAAAAAAGGCACACAATTGAAGTTTTACACCCTAAAAAAATGGCAAAAAGGGAGGAAATTTTTTTGAACTATTTCTGGCGGAAAAGTTACTACATGCACCGGAAGCAATTGCCCTGTGTGGCCACAGGAGACCTCTCCCCTCAGACATCATGAATCCTGGCCTCAGTTATCGAGCTTAGCCGCTAGGGGGCGGTGCTGTCCGCAATGCAAGATGTCCACGTTTTGATTTTTTGTTTGTTTGTTTGTTTTTGTCGACTACCTCCCACCCCCACCCCCCGCCTCCCAGTCCATCCATCCAAATCAAACACGTGTATAATATCAAGATCCCCTCATGGCAAAATATGTTCTTCTTCCCCCTCATTTCACCGTACATATTTTCTAATTGTAATGATTTTATACTCTTTTCTTGTGTAAACCAGGGTACGATAAATTAGCAAGGTGCACGGCGTCCCTAGCATGACTTAGGTGCATTTAGCATAGTAATCCCTTCTCCGCCACTGTACGTACATTATTGTTACTGAAAATATCTTCGTTATTTCAGCGACCAAAACCACACATGCAAGAAACATGGAAACGAAATTTGGTCTCAGCAAGAGACATTACTCCTCATGAGCCCCCGCAGTCGCGAAATGTCTCTTGCAGTCGCGGGGGCTCATGAGGAGTAATGTCTCTTACAGTCGCGGGGGCTCATGAGGAGTAATGTCTCTTACAGTCGCGGGGGCTCATGAGGAGTAATGTCTCTTACAGTCGCGGGGGCTCATGAGGAGTAATGTCTCTTACAGTCGCGGGGGCTCATGAGGAGTAATGTCTCTTACAGTCGCGGGGGCTCATGAGGAGTAATGTCTCTTACAGTCGCGGGGGCTCATGAGGAGTAATGTATCTTACAGTCGCGGGGGCTCATGAGGAGTTAATGTCTCTTACAGTCGCGGGGGCTCATGAGGAGTAATGTCTCTTACAGTCGCGGGGGCTCATGAGGAGTAATGTCTCTTACAGTCGCGGGGGCTCATGAGGAGTAATGTCTCTTGCAGTCGCGGGGGCTCATGAGGAGTAATGTCTCTTACAGTCGCGGGGGCTCATGAGGAGTAATGTCTCTTACAGTCGCGGGGGCTCATGAGGAGTAATGTCTCTTACAGTCGCGGGGGCTCATGAGGAGTAATGTCTCTTACAGTCGCGGGGGCTCATGAGGAGTAATGTCTCTTACAGTCGCGGGGGCTCATGAGGAGTAATGTCTCTTACAGTCGCGGGGGCTCATGAGGAGTAATGTCTCTTACAGTCGCGGGGGCTCATGAGGAGTAATGTCTCTTACAGTCGCGGGGGCTCATGAGGAGTAATGTCTCTTACAGTCGCGGGGGCTCATGAGGAGTAATGTCTCTTACAGTCGTGGGGGCTCATGAGGAGTAATGTCTCTTGCAGTCGCGGGGGCTCATGAGGAGTAATGTCTCTTGCAGTCGCGGGGGCTCATGAGGAGTTAATGTCTCTTGCAGTCGCGGGGGCTCATGAGGAGTAATGTCTCTTACAGTCGCGGGGGCTCATGAGGAGTAATGTCTCTTACAGTCGCGGGGGCTCATGAGGAGTAATGTCTCTTACAGTCGCGGGGGCTCATGAGGAGTAATGTCTCTTACAGTCGCGGGGGCTCATGAGGAGTAATGTCTCTTACAGTCGCGGGGGCTCATGAGGAGTTAATGTCTCTTACAGTCGCGGGGGCTCATGAGGAGTAATGTCTCTTACAGTCGCGGGGGCTCATGAGGAGTAATGTCTCTTACAGTCGCGGGGGCTCATGAGGAGTTAATGTCTCTTACAGTCGCGGGGGCTCATGAGGAGTTAATGTCTCTTACAGTCGCGGGGGCTCATGAGGAGTAATGTCTCTTACAGTCGCGGGGGCTCATGAGGAGTAATGTCTCTTACAGTCGCGGGGGCTCATGAGGAGTTAATGTCTCTTACAGTCGCGGGGGCTCATGAGGAGTAATGTCTCTTACAGTCGCGGGGGCTCATGAGGAGTAATGTCTCTTACAGTCGCGGGGGCTCATGAGGAGTAATGTCTCTTACAGTCGCGGGGGCTCATGAGGAGTAATGTCTCTTGCAGTTGCGGGGGCTCATGAGGAGTAATGTCTCTTACAGTCGCGGGGGCTCATGAGGAGTAATGTCTCTTACAGTCGCGGGGGCTCATGAGGAGTAATGTCTCTTGCAGTTGCGGGATCGTGTTCACTTTTCCTATAGCAGTAAAATGGCGACGTGCATTAATTTTTTTTTTTTTTTTTTTTAGCAAGCAAAGCAGCTGGCCACGTCCTAAGAAAGTCTTGTTGCTGGCGGAACGTTAAGCAATGCACAGCCTACTTCATCTTCGCAGTAATCAACGGCCGCTCGGGCCGGCGTCAGGAGCAGTTGGAAGTATGCGGGATACATCACGGAAGTATTTGTGGGATATCCTGGTTACATCCTGGGAGCATCTAGGATCCGCCATGGAAGTATTTGGGGGATATCCTGGTTACATCCATTTGATACCTTTTTGCACATCCCATGTGGGCCCCATATAGGCAGCCCATAACGGCCCCACATGCCAGCCCGCATGGGACCCATATGGGACCCATAAGACTGTGTTGACCGGATCTGCTCCTGGCGTCAGCCCAAATACCTTTGTTTCAATGGCTTCTTCATCAATTCTATTTTCTGCTGGTGCTGCGAGTTAACAGTACCAGAATGAAAAACTGATGTCATGACACAGGCGAGGGAAGGCTAGCAAGGGATGGAAACTGAGAGCACCAGGCTCATGCAGACAAATTAACCATTGCACTCCCGTGACCCGTCCGACGCCTACAGCACATTCGTATTGCAAAACCATCCCGAAGTTGCCAAAGTCGTTACTGTGTTAAGCAGATCAAATCCATTGCCACTGTTCACTCATTGTGCCCGAGTTACGAAATACCCACATTTTGGAGTTATCCTTTGGGGATCGCATTATATTTAAGGAGACAGATCGACAATGATTGTTCAAGGGTGGTGGCAGAATACTGAGCTTGGCGCCTATAGGCGTCAAGCTATTCTGCCACCACCCTTGAACTATCATGGACGAACCGTGTCTTGGTGTAGTGTTTCGCGGGCAGAATAAGTCAAGGTTCCATCTCCAACTGGTCTTTGCCTAATACAAGACGTGGTGCTGGTGATTACGTTGTGGCACTTAGTGCTTAGAGCCCTATTGCCTGGTGATTATGTTGTGGCACTTAATTAGTGCTTAGAGCACTATTGCCTGGTGATTATGTTGTGGCACTTAGTGCTTAGAGCCCTACTACCTGATGATTATGTTGTGGCACTTAATTAGTGCTTAGAACCCTATTGCCTGGTGATTATGTTGTGGCACTTAGTGCTTACAGCCCTATTGCTTGATGATTATGTTGTGGCACTTAGTGCTTAGAGCCCTGTTGCCTGGTGATTACGTTGTGGCGCTTAGTGCTTACAGCACTATTGCCTGGTGATTATGTTGTGGCACTTAGTGCTTAGAGCACTATTGCCTGGTGTTTATGTTGTGGCACAGTGCTTAGAGCACTATTGCCTGGTGATTAAGTTGTGGCACTTAGTGCTTAGAGCACTATTGCCTGGTGATTATGTTGTGGCACTTAGTGCTTAGAGCACTATTGCCTGGTGATTACGTTGTGGCACTTAGTGCTTAGAGCACTATTGCCTGGTGATTACGTTGTGGCACTTAGTGCTTAGAGCACTATTGCCTGGTGATTACGTTGTGGCACTTAGTGCTTAGAGCACTATTGCCTGGTGATTACGTTGTGGCACTTAGTGCTTAGAGCACTATTGCCTAAGCAGTGTGCACCACGTACCTCCTACTACTGTGGTATTTTTTTGTGGGCTCAGATGCGACCGATACAGTCTTCAAAGTGAACACATTCCGCGACATGTTTACGTCTTACGCTTCTAAAATTACAAATGTGCTTCAGATGCCAACGACCCCGACAATTATACGTCTCATACCAGTCCCATGATTCGCGAGAAAACCTGTTTCTGCAACGATTTTTTGTTTCTTCAAATCACTGTGGACCCTTGCACAAAACTCCTGTGCTTTCGCGTGATGCCGCCACTGTTTTCTATTACTAGTGACAAAATAAAGCCTGTATCTGACGTCAAACTTGAAACGACGCGTTTTCCTGCTCCACAGACGCGTCGTTTCAACATGCAAAAGTCTTGTTACGTCACACTTTCGCTTCAGCAGGTGCTGATGTTCTGTTGTTGGTCCATTTTGGTTGCTAGTTAAATCGCAACTTGCTAGGTAGATGGAACATTCGTAAATTACCCCAGAAAATGTTATGCTAGTGGTATAAAATCGTTTCTTTAAGACAGACTCGAACAACTTCCTCTCCTCCACCGACCCCCACCTCTCCCGCCCCCTAATTCCTGGATTCACTCACTCATCAAAGATGCTGAAAGACATGTTTGAATTGTATGCGTAAGACATCATGGACACTAACGATTTTCAATTCAATTCAAAGACCGATGTTTGGTTTAACCCATTCAAGACGTCCTGCATCCGGATACGCGGCTAAAAGCCGCGTATCCGGATGCAGGGCGCCTTGAATGGGTTAAAATCAGCTAAAACTGACATTGTCTTATTGGAATTATTCCAACGGCGGACAGGCCGCACTAACCTTCTGTCTTTTCTACCCCACCCACCCGCAAACCCACCTCCCCCTCCCCCGCCCTTTCCTGTCCACTCCCCAACCCCAACCTCACCCCTGCTCCACCCGCCACCACCCCCATTCTCCAGTGTCTCCAAAGATGCTGGGGAGCGAGTCGTGATTTAAAGGTGGGGGAGAGTGTCGGTGTTATTAACACGGGGGAGGAGGCGACTTTCTCATTATTGCCCCTGTCAAGATAAATAGCCACGTGAAGCGAGCCCACTGTATCACTTGGGGGCATTGACGGCACTGACGAAAGGCAAAGAGAGAGAGAGAGGGGGGTGGGGGCGGGGGGTGGGGGGGGGGGGTGGGGTAGGTGGGTTGGAGAAAGTGGGTTGGAGATTGGGGACTGAAAAGAGAAGAGCACTAAAAAATTCATGAAAAAAAAAAGTGATGTATGAAGGAAACTACACCAGTCACGCAGTACTGAAGGCAATGTGGATCTATTCCTCTTGTATATATAAAGAATGGGAAGGTAAGGGGAGGGGAGGGGGCGGGGGGAGGGCGCGGGGTGCGTGGGTGGGTTAGGGGGTTGGGGTTGGGTACTGAAAGTATGACAGCTGTCACTTCTAACTCAGTAGAGAAAGGATTTCATAACTATCTTCGCCTGTAATGGAATTACTCTCTCTCTCTCTCTCTCTCTCTCTCTCTCTCTCTCTCTCTCTCTCTCTCTCTCTCTCTCTCTCTCTCTCTCTCTCTCTCTCTCTCTCTCTCTCTCTCTCTCTCTCTCTCTCTCTCTCTCTCTCTCTCTCTCTCTCTCTCTCTCTCTCTCTCTTTAAGGGTGGCGCCAGAGTAACCTGGAGCTTTAACGTCTGTGGTCGATTTGCGGCGAGATGGATATAACTGTTACAGTTGAAGGGTAGGGCAAAATATGTTGGCGCCTAAAAAAAGCCCAAGTAATCTGGCACTACCATTATCTATGGTAGATCCCACCCGTTATGTACAGCACACTGAGCACACTGAGCGTTAAAGTCGAAAGTACCAAATCTGAAGACGTCCTCTCAAGATTACATTACAGTTTAGAAGACAGATCGATCAAACATGACAGTTCAAGAGTGGTGCCAAAATAGCTTGGCGCCGACAGGCGCCAAGCTATTCTGGCACCACCCTTGAATTATCATGGTCAATCCACAAACTATCATGGTCGATCCACAAAAATCTGCAGTGTATCGATGAGGACTCCATGTGTTAAAGGTAATTTCAAGTTGAGCACCACGCTATTCCGGCACCACCCGTCAACTGTCATGGTCGATCCACAAAAAAAGTGTTGGGCTCCATGTGTTAAGGGTGATTTCAATCTAGGCGCATAGTTGTTCCGGCACCATGCTTGAACTATCATTGCATGGTCGATCAAAATCTGTTGTGTCAGGGATCCAAGGGTTCAATGTTAAAGTGTTAACACAAACAGAAATAAAGACAACTGTAGATTGTGTCCAAGTATAAGCGATTTAAGCGTCACCCTTGAACTGTAATGGTCGATCCAAATCCTGTTATTGTGTCAAGGAAACAAATCCTGTTATTGTGTCAGGATCTCCATCCTGTTATTGTGTCAAGGATCCAAATCATGTTATTGTCTCATGGATCCAAATCCTGTTATTGTGTCAGTGATCCAAATCCCGTTATTGTGTTAAGAATCCAAACCCTGTTATTGTGTCAAGGTTCCAAATCCTGTTATTGTGTCAAGAATCCAAATCCTGTTATTGTGTCAAGGATCCAAATCCTGTTGTTGTGTCAAGGATCCAAATCCTGTTATTGTGTCAAGGATCCAAATCCTGTTGCTCTATCAGGGATCCAAGGGTTAAGGGTTAAAGTGTCAACACCTAGCAACAGAAACAATGAGAAAAAATGCGTCCAGCATAAGCTATTCTGGCACCACCCTTGAACTATCATGGTCGACCCAAATCCTGTTTCTCTGTCAGGGATCCAAGGGTTAAACGTTAAGTTGTTAACACCTATAAACAGAAAAGAATAAAGAAAAAAAATGCGTCCTGAAATAAGCTATTCTGAACTATCATAGTCGGTTGAACCACATATTGTTGTAGCGTCACCTGGTTTCCAAGGGACAGATCTAAAGGCGAATAACTCATGGAGACGTGCCGCATATGGACATGCGGCAAATTGTCCCACGCCGCACGCCTCTAAGGTGTTCACCCTTTGCGTGTCGGTAGCGGGTTTTGTCGCGATGATTCCTGTAGGAAGGTATAGGATTTGTTCTTATAGGAAGGTATGGGTTGTGTTTCTGTATGAAGGTATAGGTTGTGTGCCTATAGGAAGGTATAGCTTGTGTTCCTATAGGAAGGTACAGGTTGTGTTCCTGTAGGAAGGTTTGTGTTGTGTTCCTATAGGAAGGTATAGGTTGTGTTCCTATAGGAAGTTATAGGTTGTGTTCCTATAGAAGGTATAGGTTGTGTTCCTGTAGGAAGGTATAGGTTGTGTGCCTATAGGAAGGTATAGGTTGTGTTCCTATAGGAAGGTATAGGTTGTGTTCCTGTATGAAGGTTTGGGTTGTGTTCCTATAGGAAGGTTTAAGTTGTGTTCCTAAAGGAAGGTATAGGTTGTGTTCCAGTAGGAAGGTATAGTTTGTGTTCCTGTAGGAAGGTTTGGGTTATGTTGCTATAGGAAGGTATAGGTTGTGTTCCTATAGGAAGTTAAAGGTTGTGTTCCTATAGGAAGGTATAGGTTGTGTTCCTGTAGGAAGGTATGGGTTGTGTTTCTATAGGAAGGTATAGTTTGTGTTCCTATAGGAAGGTATAGGTTGTGTTCCTATAGGAAGGTATAGGTTGCGTTCCTATAGGAAGGCATAGGTTGTGTTCCTGTAGGAAGGTTTGTGTTGTGTTCCTATAGGAAGGTATAGGTTGTGTTCCTATAGGAAGTTATAGGATGTGTTCCTATAGGAAGGTATAGGCCGTGTTCCTGTAGGAAGGTATGGGTTGTGTTCCTATAGGAAGTTATAAGCTGTGTTCCTATAGGAAGTAATATGTTGTGTTCCTATAGGAGAGTATAGGTTGTGTTCCTGTACGAAGGTATGGGTTGTGTTCCTATAGGAAGGTATAGGTTGTGTTCCTATAGGAAGTTATAGGTTGTGTTCCTTTAGAAGGTATAGGTTGTGTTCCTGTAGGAAGGTATAGGTTGTGTGCCTATAGGAAGGTATAGGTTGTGTTCCTATAGGAAGGTATAGGTTGTGTTCCTGTAGGAAGGTTTGGGTTGTGTTCCTATAGGAAGGTTTAAGTTGTGTTCCTAAAGGAAGGTATAGGTTGTGTTCCAGTAGGAAGGTATAGTTTGTGTTCCTGTAGGAAGGTTTGGGTTATGTTGCTATAGGAAGGTATAGGTTGTGTTCCTATAGGAAGTTAAAGGTTGTGTTCCTATAGGAAGGTATAGGTTGTGTTCCTGTACGAAGGTATGGGTTGTGTTCCTATAGGAAGGTATCGGTTGTGTTCCTATAGGAAGTTATAGGCTGTGTTTCTATAGGAAGGTATAGGTTGTGTTTCTGTAGGAAGGTATGGGTTGTGTTCATGTAGGAAGGTATAGGTTGTGGTCCTATAGGAAGTTATAGGTTGTGTTCCTATAGGAAGGTATAGGTTGTGTTCCTGTAGGAAGGTATGGGTTGTGTTCCTACAGGAAGGTATAGGTTGTGTTCCTGTAGGAAGGTATAGGTGTGTTACTGTAAGAAGGTATGGGTTGTGTTCCTATAGGAAGGTATAGGTTGTGTTCCTGTAGGAAGGTATAGGTTGTGTTCCTGTAGAAATCTACGCAACAAAACCGCTACCGACACACGGCGGGTTAAACACACAGAAATAGCAAAGGGAAGGCAAGTGCATTTAGGCACAAAACCCATCTTTTAATTTGCTACACACAGAAACGGTAAATACATTTGAATGAATTCAATTTCGAGCACAAAGACTGACTTTGTATGTGCTAAACAGGGAGAAATAGAAAAGAAAGTTAACTGCTTTCAGACACAAAAGCCACCTTTTTATTTACAACGCATACAGAAATAGCACAGAAAATCGAATGAATCCAATTTCTCGCACATAGAATAATTTGTAATTGCTAAAGACAGAAACAGCAACAAAAAAACAATTGCATTCAGTTTCAATCAAACAACCCACATATTTATTTGCTAAACACGTGAAAAGCAAAAAATGCATTTAGGGACGGATCGGTTACCTCGAGGGGAGAGGGGGAGGGGGGGGGGGGTACAACGTTTTGTCTGGAACCTTCAACCTGATACAAAAGGCCTCCCGACGCTAGACCTTACTTCCAGGGGCTGAAAACTCGACAAGCGGGGGAGGGGCGGGAAAGAGAGAGAGAGAGAGAGAGAGAGAGAGAGAGAGAGAGAGAGAGAGAGAGAGAGAGAGAGAGAGAGAGAGAGAGAGAGAGAGAGAGAGAGAGAGAGAGAAAGAGAGAGAGAGAGAGAGAGAGAGAGAGAGAGAGAGAGAGAGAGAGAGAGAGAGAGAGAGAGAGAGAGAAGGCGCGAGCATGTGTAACTCTCAAAATATCAAACAACGGTGGGTGGGGGGATGGGGGAGGGGGGAAGGAGAGGGGGGGGGGGCATCCAAACACACCAAAAAGTGAACGAAAAAGGTAGCTGAGTGCATTCTACTGCTTTGCTATTTCTGAGTGTATTTAGCACATGAAAAGGACACAGTGATAGATACAATGATTATGTTTGTGGATCGGCCATGATAGTTAACGGGTGGTGCCAGAATAGCACCAAAAAGGGACTTTGTTGTAGCATTTTAAACGAATTTTGAGTCGGGTGAGGGGGGGGGGGAGGGGAACGTCGGGTTCCGGAACTCCTGGAACCCCCCACGACCCCTGATCCGCCCCTGGTATTCAAGCACAAAAACTACGTTTTCGTTTATTAATCCATCCCTGCCACTGCACATGCATTTTTTTTTTTAATTTTCTGAAATTGTTGTTCATTCCACGTCCAAAAGCCAACAATATTCAAGATACTTGGATGTAAACTGCTTGCAGTAAGAAGCATAGATCCTCATGAGCCCCCGAGGATGCGGGGGCTCATGAGGATCTATGTCTTTTTCAGCTGGGTCGTGTTCACTTTTTTCTCGGCAGTGAAGGGGTTAAAACAGGAAAGAAAGTCAAATGAATTCAATGTCAAAGAAAATAACTACATTTTTATTCGCGAATCACTTAGAAATAACTTGAGAAAGAAAAATCGAATGCATCAAAGCAAAAAAAAAAAAAAAAAAAATCATAAAATCATAGCAAAGAAAGTCGAATGCATTCAGTTTCAAACTGCCTTTTCACTTGCTAAACACACTACCATTAAACTACCACAGTAGATTCTTCTCCCGGGGTACTGCTTAATTGACACACTAAGCCCTAAGGTCAAAATTCAGAAATTTGGAGTCGTCAACTTAAGATTACATTACCGTTTCAAAAGACAGGTCGACCCTGATAATTCAAGGGTGGTGCCAGAATAGCTTGGCGCCTACAGGCGCCAAGCTATTCTGACACCAACCTTGAACTATCATGGTCGATCCACAAACATTTGCAGTGAATCTGTCTGTGTGTCCTTTTCATGTGCTAAACACACTTAGAAATAGTAAGGCGGTCGAATGCACTCAACTACCTTTTTCGTATGCTGGACACGCCAAAAATGCAGACAACACAATGCACTCACTGTCAGCGGTACACAATGAGAGACCGACTGAAACCCAATTAGACTGACCGCGCTGACTGCTGGCTCCATGAAACATTAATTCCGTACGTCTATCGCACTGTCTTGACACATACGAGAGAGAGAGAGAGAGAGAGAGAGAGAGAGAGAGAGAGAGAGAGAGAGAGAGAGAGAGAGAGAGAGAGAGAGAGAGAGAGAGAGAGAGAGAGAGAGAGAGAGAGAGAGAGAGAGAGAGAATCAATGAATGAATCAATGAATCAATGAAACTTTATTTTACAACGGTTTAGGCATTGACATCGTCATCGACACAACCATTTTACAAACCTGCCGTTGCTAACAACTACAAGACTAACTACAAATATACATACATATAAGTAAACATAATACTTGCAAAGCGATGACAACACTATTCACATAGACAGACATACTCATAGACTCACAGACACCCCCCACCCCACCCACCCCCCTTCACACATAGACAGAGATAAGTAGTCCAAATGATAATTGAAAAGGATAACAGACTTAATTGGGAATAAATTGGACCCAGCATAAAAAGAAACATATAATACAAGTGGTTGAGTCATCCCTACGAGTGATCCACAAAATATTTGAAGAGACCCTTTTTAAAACAGGCTAGCGAGGAGGCGGATTTTACATGGTCTGGAAGGGCATTCCAGATAAGTGCCCCTGAGAAGGATAAGCTAGTTTTATATAGATCGATCCTTGGTTTTGGGACTATGAAAAGCTTTCTGATGTTTCCAAGCTTGGACTCAGACTTACGGAGAGAGAGAGAGAGAGAGAAGATATCAAGAAACTTTATTCTTTATTTTACAACGGTTAAGGCATTGACATCGTCATTGACACAGCCATTTTACAAACATGCCGTTGCTAGAGAATCAATTAATAAATCAAAGAAACTTTATTTTACAACGGTTAAGGCATTGACATCGTCATTGAGACAAATATTTTACAAACCTGCCGTTGCTAAAAAGAGTATGAATGAATGAATGAATGAATGAATGAATGAATGAATGATACCTTATTTCTCAAGGATGGAAACAATAGGCGCACAGGCCTCTTTTCATGTTTGTCCTTGCTAAACTACAACATTAAAACAATATGTTAACAGCACAAAATAAGCGGCTACACCCACAGGTCACTTGCGTTACATTCCGATACAAGTTCCAAAGTTGCTGAAGATTACACACACACAAAGCAAATTGACAGGGTCTTGGGGCGGGGGGGGGGGGGGGTGCGATGTAAAGTGTTAATAGAAAGTGACTGCACACTTATGATACAGCTACTCATGTGTAGGAATTTAGTGAGCAGGCAAAACACCACGATAAAGAGAAATATTATGTAAAAGCTAACAAGTGCAAAACGGAGGACCACAGGAAATCATTTGCATGACTCTTTTGGACATATTATCTACGTTTCTTTCAAGTTTGCTCAGAGATGTATTTAAAAGCTTTCGTCCTAAACAATGGAAGATGTCTCGTTTGCTGTATAAATTATGTGGAGGAAGTGAGTTCCATAAATAGGCACCCGCGTAAGAAAGGCTGGATTTAAACAAGTCAATTCGGGGCCGTTCAATGACGAGACTGTTCCTCAAAGTGCTGTAAACCCTTTCGCTCTCAGTGAAAAGATTTGCCAGGTAGAGGGGGGCTTTCCCGTTCAGTGCTTTGTGCATAAGTACGCACTTATTAAACGTAAGGTGTTGATGTAAAGGAAGGAGCCCTGATGCCTGAAGCTTTTCCTCCAAAGTTAGAGAGGGGATTAGGAGGATCAGTTTATCTGCGCGATTGTATAGAGAATTAATCCGCTTAAGGTTAACGTTACTACAGCCGTCCCAAATAGTAGATGCTTAGTCAATGTGAGGTTTAATGTAGGAGTTGAAAAATAGCTTTCGTGTCTTAGTATCAATGATAGATTTTAATCTTGACAGTAAAAATAGCTTCTTTGATAATGTTTTCCCTAGTTGTGTTAGATGGGGCAACCAGCACAGTTGGTCATCAACAATTACCCCGAGGAGGCGATATTCCTTGACTTGCTCAATGGGAACTGAATCATAAGAGAGGTTAAGTGAATGGGGGCGGAGCTGATGCTTTTGGCGTGTTGTAATTAGCATGTTTTTTGTTTTGGATGGATTTACAAGCATTTGATTACTTTTGCACCACAGTGAGACCTCCTGAAGACTAAGCTGAAGATTGTTTGATATTTCAGGTACAGTTTGAAGCGTGAAGAGTTGAATCATCGACAAACATGTCACATTCGGTATTTGGATTGGATATAATGAAGTGGAAGATCATTTATAAACCAACAGAAAAGTAAAGGTCCTAGTATGGATCCATGGGGCACGCCATACTCAACACGCTTTTCAGAAGAGAAGGTAGCATTGATGTACACAGTTTGAATTCTCCCGATGATGTATGAACGTAAGAATGAGAGTGTCCCTGGGCTGTTATTGTTAAAGTAGCTGTCTAGTTTCTCTAATAAAATTTCGTGGTTTATAAGGTCGAACGCTGTTTTAAGGTCTAGAAAGACAGCACCAGACATTTTGTTTCTGTTGATGTTGAGCAGCCAAGTGTCAATCATATGAACCAAGACAGTGTGACACGAATGTTTAGGGCGAAAACCAGATTGATATTTATTCAGGAGAGACTTTTCTTCCATGAATTCGAGAAGATGTTTGTGTACATGCTTCTCAATAGGCTTCGATAGAATAGATAATATGGTTATAGGCCGAATTTTATTTGGATCAGATGTGTCTTTTGCTTTAGGTATAGGTACCACTTTAGATTTTTTGAAAGCCGCCGGAAAAATATTATTTTGAATACATAGGTTGTAAATGTAGGTTAAGCTTTCCACAATATATGGAAGAGAAAGTTCGAGGATAAAACCATTGATACCATCAATGCCAGCTGACGTTTTGTTCTTGAGACTAGAGATAAGTCTGCCCACGTCATGTACAGCGATGCAGGGGATATTAAAAGCATCGCCCGCGGACAGTCTTTGCTTACAAAAGTCAGTAAGCTTCTGCGATGCTACATGTTCCACCTGATCCAAACCTTCAGCATGTAGTAAAGATTTCGGGGCTAAAATGAAGTGGTCGTTAAATGCATCGGCTGTAAGGTTGGCAGTCGTATTTGCTGAACGATTTTTACTATCGTTAGTTAGTAAGTTTAAAACTTTCCATATTGAAGACGGATTCCCGCCGCATGTTTTATCTACCAGGGCTTTTTGTGCCTCCCGGATAAGGTATTTGACTCTGTTACGTAACATTTTAAACTCAATAAAATCATTGTCCCGCTTGTCTCGATTTCTGGCTTCCATGGTTTGTTTAATCTCCTCCGTAATCCAGGTGGGGGACTCACGACACCGGACTCGTTTCCTTTTTAAAGGGACATGCTTATTTAGCACTCCGAGGAACAGCTCAAGCCACAGTGAGAGCGCTACATCAGGGTCATTGTGATTGTAAACTTCATGGAATGGCAAAAAACTGAGGTCATGAAGGAAACTATCTCTATCTAGTTTTCTAAAACATATATAAGTAATGTATAAATATTGGGTTCGGCTCTGTTTAGGAACATAACATGACCATGTACAGGTGATGGGAATGAAGTGGAAGAGAAAAGAGAGAGAGAGAGAGAGAGAGAGAGAGAGAGAGAGAGAGAGAGGAGAGGAGAGATGAGAGAGAGAGAGGAGAGAGAGAGAGAGAGGAGAGAGAGAGAGAGAGAGGGAGAGAGAGAGGATATCAATTAATAAATCAAAGAAACTCTATTTTACAACGGTTAAGGCATTGACATTGTCATTGACACAGCCATTTTACAAACCTGCCGTGGCTAGAGAGAGAGAGAGAGAGAGAGAGAGAGAGAGAGAGAGAGAGAGAGAGAGAGAGAGAGAGAGAGAGAGAGAGAGAGAGAGAGAGAGAGAGAGAATCAATTAATAAATCAAAGAAACTTTATTTTACAACGGTTAAGGCATTGACATCGTTATTGACACAACTATTTTACAAACCTGTAGTTGCTATAAAAAGAGAGAAGGAGAGAGAGAGAGAGAGAGAGAGAGAGAGAGAGAGAGAGAGAGAGAGAGAGAGAGAGAGAGAGAGAGAGAGAGAGAGAGAGAGAGAGAGAGAGAGAGAGAGAGAGAGAGAGAGAGAGAGAGAGAGAGAGAGAGAGAGAGAGAGAGAGAGAGAGAGAGAGAGAGAGAGAGAACAAAACACATCAACTGGCAAAGAAGTACCCAACGGAGAAAGAAACACGCTTAGAAAAAACGGTACAACACAATTTATTAATATTTCGGGTAAATACCCTTTGTCAAAATAGACAAACAAACAGAGACATTAGCCGCTACTTATCTTCAGATGCAGAAGGAATGTTTGCCACATTCCTTCTGCATCTGAAGATAAGTAGCGGCTAATGTCTCTGTTTGTTTGTCTATTTTGACAAAGGGTATTTACCCGAAATATTAATAAATTGTGTTGTACCGTTTTTTTCTAAGCGTGTTTCTTTCTCCGTTGGGTACTTCTTTGCATTTCACACGCTTGGCAGTCACCTTTTTGGTCTGGATTACATCAACTGGCGTTTATTCCTGATTTGCAAATTGACTCGCTAAAGTTTACCGTCACCGAAACGGGGGCGACGGGGCGCCCAAAAAGTCCGTTCAATGAATCCTGATGAAGGTCAGAGGGCAAGGTCATCAGCGTGACCTTTCACGGCCGACGCTCCGGAGCGGTCGATGGTCTCGGCAGCCGACTGGTTAACAACACGCACAATCTAAACACGCGCGCGCTTTTCAAAATATTATTCCACTCAATATCGGTGATGAGATTTTTGTGCGCATCAATAGAGGAAAACTCAATTTTTTTCTCTGTGGACATGCGCAGCACGCTCCACCTACAAGGGGCGTGATTCTCATGAGCCCCTTCAGTCGCAGGGGCTCATAAGAATCTACGCCTCTTGCTTGCAGACACAAGCCACGTTTACATCTATGTTTTGAGGCAGTAACCCAGGTTTTGGCATTCATCTATGTGAGTGAGAGAATGGCTTTCGGCGGCTAGTGCGCTGTACCAGAGATGTGCAGAGTTTACTAGGAAAATGTCAAGAGGGGAGAAAATGTTGTTTTTTTTTTTGACAGAAATGAGAATTTTGTGTGAACTTTTTTCATACAAATTAGTTGATTGCTTGTCTCATTTTTCTCATTTTCTCGCCCATGTGCAGTGTGTGATTTTCTTGGTGTTCGGTGAAGAGGTGAAGGGGTTAATATACACGCAATGCGCTCTTTACTGCAAATCCATATTAACCCTCCAGCCTCAACTAAACTATCCCTAACCTAAACCATACACCACACCACCACTACCACATCGCGTCGATCACTACCAGCAAACACAATGTTAACATTCACATCACATTCTTGTAAGGAAAACACTAAACGTGCATATTTCTACGCCGTTCTGTGATTTTGAAACATACGGCTGAGAGAAGTAAGGCCCAGTGTCAGAGACCAACGCACTTCCTATGCTCCGTGATTTCTGATCTGACACATTCCAGTAGTAAAACGCACAATGACAAAAACAGCATTCACGTTTTGTATGATTGGGCCAATTAAAGAAATACATTTTTTTTTCAGCTACAAAGTGTTGGTCTGTGAGTTTAGACCTAACAGCCTGTAGCCGCAACGTTCAAAATCAAAAGACGCTGACGCATTTTTTTCATCCACGTTTCGCCCGCTCTAAAGGCCCCGCTACACGAGCCCGGTTTGAGGCCGATTCCCGATCAGTTTTCGAATCGGTAGGTGATCGGGCCGGATTAAAAAACGTGTGCAGTGCCACACTGACATTTCTCGACTTGTCAAGTTTAGCCGACCGGTTTGAACCGAAGATCAAAGTCGTACCTGTTCTGCAAAATGACTGCTAGTTTTGACAGTGATGATGATGTGCTTGCATTATTAGCAGTTTTGGATCATATTCGGGAAGAGGCGTGCAAAACATCAGCGGCAACGGCGGTGGTACTGATCACAACAGGCGTGTTCGGCCATTTGCAAACCGTGTTGAAACGACATGCTTTGCGAGACGCGCTCTGATTGGTTGAAGCTTACGATCGGGACCGATTCGGATCGGAAATATAGAGCAGGTTCTAGTCATCCGATTCCCAGCCGACTGGGACCGGATCGGATAATTGACGTCATCCGATCGCAAACGGATCGGAATCGGCTTCAAAATCGGGGCACAACCGGCCCGTGTGGCGGGGCCTTAACGCATTTCTGGAATGACAGAAAATAGTTGCTGAGAGACACGGTGTTGTTTAAAGGTTAATTCTGGCTCCAAAACTCTCTCTCTCTCTCTCTCTCTCTCTCTCTCTCTCTCTCTCTCTCTCTCTCTCTCTCTCTCTCTCTCTCTCTCTCTCTCTCTCTCTCTCTCTCTCTCTCTCTCTCTCGTCAAGGCGCATCGATACTTTTTTTTCTGGAAGACCTAAATTTATTTATCAAATAAAGTTACCCAGGATAACATTTAACCACCTCACCGCCAAGACAACGCGAACATCTTCTGCAAGAGTCATAGATCCTCATGAGCCCCCGCATTCGCGGGGGCTCATGAGGATCTATGCCTCTTGCTGACACCATTATGTATACATGTTGCTTGGCACGGGTGGAGCTCTTCGGGGTGGAATCAACAAAGAATCAGAAATACATTCGGCGCCTACAGCAGTCAAGTGGTTGCTTAAGCCGTTCAATGGATGCGTCTCTTGCGTTACTTATACATGCATTAGCAATGACAAGATGGAAGAGTTTAAAGAGTTCTGGAGACGGAGAAACAAAAGGTGAATGTAATCGTGATCAGACCTGGAGGGAGGGAGTGGAGTGGGTGTGGGGAGGTGGGGGGTGGGGGAGGGTTTTGTGTGTGGTGGGGGTGGGGGGGAGGGGTGGGGGGGGGGGTGTCCCAGGGCCTACCGGCGTAAAACAATGGCCACAACTGTGCATTTCCTCAAACACACGATGAAATCCAACTGAGGGATCCAAAAACCAACATCGACATAACAACCCAATGCTGAAAAGGCAATCGTGGCCAACATAGGTCGCTGTTGGCCCGCGCACGTCCGTGTGCGGGGCAATGGCGGCCGACATCGGCCCGATTGCTTCTGCGCACTGGGAAAGTTTACTCATTCCGAAAAAATATCTGCCACGCTTTCAACTTGTTAAATCCTTTATGTGTTTGGCGGTTGTTTTTTTTTTTGTACAATGCAGTAAATTCTTTCTGGAACAATCACCAAACAGATAATGGAATTTAACAAGACTCTAAATAGCGCAGAAAAGCTGTGTCTTTCGAGCGAACTGCACGGCATTTTCGGACAAGGTGATTTTTGTTGTTGTTGTTGTTGTTGTTGCGCTGGTGGAGGGGAAAACCGTGCGATTTTCTTTATTTTACAGGAAGTCAAAACTCAGACTATTAAAATTACAATGTTACACTTTCAAGCCAATTTAATTTGTTTTTTTCTCATCCCAGTACTTTTCATTGATGTACTGCTAAAATCTTGTGACGGTCTAATTATTATTACATTTATGTTTAGGCATGTTTTGGACGTGCTATAAAATCATTTGAGTGCTGTCTACCGCAAATAACATCTCAAGTGACTGTAGCAGCAGTCAATAATAAATTTGACGCCGGTGAATTTCTGGGTTAGTGTATAGGGCTCGGGTAGCTGACGTCATCACGCCAGTCGTGACGGCCATCTTGTGAGGATACGGGACTAAGCGCTCATAAGGAAATCTTTGGGTGTTTTAACGCCAGGAAAGTCCTGACGTACTATCAGCAATAACAGCAAGTCTTGCCATCACTGTAGGAAACCGTTCACCAGAATCTGGCTTTGTTTGTTTCAAAAGAGGAAGAAAAAACGAAGAAAAACGTGTTGAAAACACTATTTTGCTAGGGGTATCTTCTTAAGATGGCAGCTGACGTGCCGACGCTGCTGTGCAACGCGGGGAACTTCCCGAGCCCTATTAAATATCGTTTCTGTATAAACTTACTGCTCTTGCGTGTTCGCGGTGGCTTACTTGTTTTGGCTCAAACGCTGTCGCTTTTCGTGATTATTAGTAAACATGTGGCGTGGTCATCTCAAGAGAACGACGGCAAGAAGATGTTTAGCTTGCTGGTATCTCCCGTCAGCCTCTATGCCTCTTGCTGAAATTGATTTGAAGCTATGCCGGGATCTCTTGGTGTTGAATTTACAGTGACTGAAAAAGAAACCACAACCTGCCTCCACTTGGAGTGAAACGGTGAACGCATATGCGTGTGATATCTATCTATCTTTCTATTTATCTATCTATCTATCTATCTATCTATCTATCTATCTATCTATCTATCTATCTATCTATCTATCTATCTATCTATCTATCTATCTATCTATCTGTCTGTCTGTCTGTCTGTCTGTCTGTCTGTCTGTCTGTCTGTCTGTCTGTCTGTCTGTCTGTCTGTCTGTCTGTCGGTCGGTCTGTCTGTCTGTCTGTCTGTCTGTCTGTCTGTCTGTCTGTCTGTCTGTCTGTCTGTCTGTCTGTCTGTCTGTCTATCTATCTATCTATCTATCTATCTATCTATCTATCTATCTATCTATCTATCTATCTCCAATAGTCTTGCCGACCGTTGGGGCACCACTGATGGCTTGGCAACCAGCTCCCTCCATTCCTCTCTGTTCTCTGCCATTCTTAGTGTATCGCCCAGCTTCAGTCCTGTCCACTCTGAGATATTGTTCTCCCGTCTTTTCCTTGGTGTGTGATATAACAAGAACATTAAGCTGTGTGTGATATAACAAGAACCATAAGCTGTGTGTGATATAACAAGAACCTTAAGCTGTGTGTGATATAACAAGAACCATAAGCTGTGTGTGATATAACAAGAACCATAAGCTGTGTGTGATATAACAAGAACCATAAGCTGTGTGTGTGATATAACAAGAACCATAAGCTGTGTGTGTGATATAACAAGAACCATAAGCTGTGTGTGATATAACAAGAACCATAAGCTGTGTGTGTGATATAACAAGAACCATAAGCTGTGTGTGTGATATAACAAGAACCATAAGCTGTGTGTGATATAACAAGAACCATAAGCTGTGTGTGATATAACAAGAACCATAAGCTGTGTGTGATATAACAAGAACCATAAGCTGTGTGTGATATAACAAGAACCATAAGCTGTGTGTGTGATATAACAAGAACCATAAGCTGTGTGTGATATAACAAGAACCATAAGCTGTGTGTGATATAACAAGAACCATAAGCTGTGTGTGTGATATAACAAGAACCATAGCTGTGTGTGATATAACAAGAACCATAAGCTGTGTGTGTGATATAACAAGAACCATAAGCTGTGTGTGATATAACAAGAACCATAAGCTGTGTGTGTGATATAACAAGAACCATAAGCTGTGTGTGTGATATAACAAGAACCATAAGCTGTGTGTGATATAACAAGAACCATAGCTGTGTGTGATATAACAAGAACCATAAGCTGTGTGTGTGATATAACAAGAACCATAAGCTGTGTGTGATATAACAAGAACCATAAGCTGTGTGTGTGATATAACAAGAACCATAAGCTGCGTGTGATATAACAAGAACCATAAGCTGTGTGTGATATAACAAGAACCATAAGCTGTGTGTGATATAACAAGAACCATAAGCTGTTTGTGTGATATAACAAGAACCATAAGCTGTGTGTGTGATATAACAAGAACCATAAGCTGTGTGTGATATAACAAGAACCATAAGCTGTGTGTGATATAACAAGAACCATAAGCTGTGTGTGTGATATAACAAGAACCATAAGCTGTGTGTGATATAACAAGAACCATAAGCTGTGTGTGATATAACAAGAACCATAAGCTGTGTGTGTGATATAACAAGAACCATAAGCTGTGTGTGATATAACAAGAACCATAAGCTGTGTGTGTGATATAACAAGAACCATAAGCTGTGTGTGATATAACAAGAACCATAAGCTGTGTGTGTGATATAACAAGAACCATAAGCTGTGTGTGATATAACAAGAACCATAGCTGTGTGTGATATAACAAGAACCATAAGCTGTGTGTGTGATATAACAAGAACCATAAGCTGTGTGTGATATAACAAGAACCATAAGCTGTGTGTGTGATATAACAAGAACCATAAGCTGTGTGTGTGATATAACAAGAACCATAAGCTGTGTGTGATATAACAAGAACCATAAGCTGTGTGTGATATAACAAGAACCATAAGCTGTGTATGTGATATAACAAGAACCATAAGCTGTGTGTGTGATATAACAAGAACCATAAGCTGTGTGTGTGATATAACAAGAACCATAAGCTGTGTGTGATATAACAAGAACCGTAAGCTGTGTGTGTGATATAACAAGAATCATAAGCTGTGTGTGATATAACAAGAACCATAGCTGTGTGTGATATAACAAGAACCATAAGCTGTGTGTGTGATATAACAAGAACCATAAGCTGTGTGTGATATAACAAGAACCATAAGCTGTGTGTGATATAACAAGAACCATAAGTTGTGTGTGTGATATAACAAGAACCATAAGCTGTGTGTGATATAACAAGAACCATAAGCTGTGTGTGATATAACAAGAACCATAAGCTGTGTGTGTGATATAACAAGAACCATAAGCTGTGTGTGATATAACAAGAACCATAAGCTGTGTGTGATATAACAAGAACCATAAGCTGTGTGTGTGATATAACAAGAACCTTAAGCTGTGTGTGATATAACAAGAACCATGAGCTGTGTGTGATATAACAAGAACCATAAGCTGTGTGTGTGATATAACAAGAACCATAAGCTGTGTGTGATATAACAAGAACCTCAAGCTGTGTGTGATATAACAAGAACCATAAGCTGTGTGTGTGATATAACAAGAACCATAAGCTGTGTGTGATATAAAAAGAACATCAAGCTGTGTGTGATATAACAAGAACCATAAGCTGTGTGTGATATAACAAGAACCATAAGCTGTGTGTGATATAACAAGAACCTCAAGCTGTGTGTGATATAACAAGAACCATAAGCTGTGTGTGATATAACAAGAACCATAAGCTGTGTGTGATATAACAAGAACCTCAAGCTGTGTGTGATATAACAAGAACCTCAAGCTGTGTGTGATATAACAAGAACCATAAGCTGTGTGATATAACAAGAACTCAAGCTGTGTGTGATATAACAAGAACCATAAGCTGTGTGATAAAACAAGAACCTCAAGCTGTGTGTGATATAACAAGAACCATAAGCTGTGTGATATAACAAGAACCTCAAGCTGTGTGTGTGATATAACAAGAACCTCAAGCTGTGTGTGATATAACAAGAACCATAAGCTGTGTGTGTGATATAACAAGAACCATAAGCTGTGTGTGATATAACAAGAACCTCAAGCTGTGTGTGATATAACAAGAACCTCAAGCTGTGTGTGATATAACAAGAACCATAAGCTGTGTGATATAACAAGAACCTCAAGCTGTGTGTGATATAACAAGAACCATAAGCTGTGTGATATAACAAGAACCTCAAGCTGTGTGTGATATAACAAGAACCATAAGCTGTGTGATATAACAAGAACCTCAAGCTGTGTGTGTGATATAACAAGAACCTCAAGCTGTGTGTGATATAACAAGAACCATAAGCTGTGTGTGTGATATAACAAGAACCATAAGCTGTGTGTGTGATATAACAAGAACCTCAAGCTGTGTGTGATATAACAAGAACCATAAGCTGTGTGTGTGTGATATAACAAGAACCATAAGCTGTGTGTGTGATATAACAAGAACCATAAGCTGTGTGTGTGATATAACAAGAACCATAAGCTGTGTGTGTGATATAACAAGAACCTCAAGCTGTGTGTGATATAACAAGAACCTCAAGCTGTGTGTGATATAACAAGAACCTCAAGCTGTGTGTGATATAACAAGAACCATAAGCTGTGTGTGTGATATAACAAGAACCATCAAGCTGTGTGTGATATAACAAGAACCATAAGCTGTGTGTGTGATATAACAAGAACCATAAGCTGTGTGTGTGATATAACAAGAACCATAAGCTGTGTGTGTGATATAACAAGAACCATAAGCTGTGTGTGTGATATAACAAGAACCATAAGCTGTGTGTGTGATATAACAAGAACCATAAGCTGTGTGTGTGATATAACAAGAACCTCAAGCTGTGTGTGATATAACAAGAACCTCAAGCTGTGTGTGATATAACAAGAACCTCAAGCTGTGTGTGATATAACAAGAACCATAAGCTGTGTGTGTGATATAACAAGAACATCAAGCTGTGTGTGATATAACAAGAACCATGAGCTGTGTGTGTGATATAACAAGAACCATAAGCTGTGTGTGTGATATAACAAGAACCATAAGCTGTGTGTGTGATATAACAAGAACCATAAGCTGTGTGTGTGATATAACAAGAACCATAAGCTGTGTGTGTGATATAACAAGAACCATAAGCTGTGTGTGTGATATAACAAGAACCTCAAGCTGTGTGTGTGATATAACAAGAACCATAAGCTGTGTGTGATATAACAAGAACCTCAAGCTGTGTGTGTGATATAACAAGAACCATAAGCTGTGTGTGATATAACAAGAACCATAAGCTGTGTGTGATATAACAAGAACCATAAGCTGTGTGTGATATAACAAGAACCATAAGCTGTGTGTGTGATATAACAAGAACCATAAGCTGTGTGTGTGATATAACAAGAACCATAAGCTGTGTGTGTGATATAACAAGAACCATAAGCTGTGTGTGTGATATAACAAGAACCTCAAGCTGTGTGTGATATAACAAGAACCATAAGCTGTGTGATATAACAAGAACCTGAAGCTGTGTGTGTGATATAACAAGAACCTCAAGCTGTGTTCGATATAACAAGAACCATAAGCTGTGTGTGTGATATAACAAGAACCATAAGCTGTGTGTGTGATATAACAAGAACCTCAAGCTGTGTGTGATATAACAAGAACCATAAGCTGTGTGTGTGATATAACAAGAACCATAAGCTGTGTGTGTGATATAACAAGAACCATAAGCTGTGTGTGTGATATAACAAGAACCATAAGCTGTGTGTGTGATATAACAAGAACCTCAAGCTGTGTGTGATATAACAAGAACCTCAAGCTGTGTGTGATATAACAAGAAACTCAAGCTGTGTGTGATATAACAAGAACCATAAGCTGTGTGTGTGATATAACAAGAACCTCAAGCTGTGTGTGATATAACAAGAACCATAAGCTGTGTGTGTGATATAACAAGAACCATAAGCTGTGTGTGTGATATAACAAGAACCATAAGCTGTGTGTGTGATATAACAAGAACCATAAGCTGTGTGTGTGATATAACAAGAACCATAAGCTGTGTGTGTGATATAACAAGAACCATAAGCTGTGTGTGTGATATAACAAGAACCTCAAGCTGTGTGTGATATAACAAGAACCTCAAGCTGTGTGTGATATAACAAGAACCTCAAGCTGTGTGTGATATAACAAGAACCATAAGCTGTGTGTGTGATATAACAAGAACCTCAAGCTGTGTGTGATATAACAAGAACCATAAGCTGTGTGTGTGATATAACAAGAACCATAAGCTGTGTGTGTGATATAACAAGAACCATAAGCTGTGTGTGTGATATAACAAGAACCATAAGCTGTGTGTGTGATATAACAAGAACCATAAGCTGTGTGTGTGATATAACAAGAACCATAAGCTGTGTGTGTGATATAACAAGAACCTCAAGCTGTGTGTGTGATATAACAAGAACCATAAGCTGTGTGTGATATAACAAGAACCTCAAGCTGTGTGTGTGATATAACAAGAACCATAAGCTGTGTGTGATATAACAAGAACCATAAGCTGTGTGTGATATAACAAGAATCATAAGCTGTGTGTGATATAACAAGAACCATAAGCTGTGTGTGTGATATAACAAGAATCATAAGCTGTGTGTGATATAACAAGAACCTCAAGCTGTGTGTGATATAACAAGAACCTCAAGCTGTGTGTGATATAACAAGAACCATAAGCTGTGTGTGATATAACAAGAACCATAAGCTGTGTGTGATATAACAAGAACCATAAGCTGTGTGTGATATAACAAGAACCTCAAGCTGTGTGTGATATAACAAGAACCTCAAGCTGTGTGTGATATAACAAGAACCTCAAGCTGTGTGTGATATAACAAGAACCTCAAGCTGTGTGTGATATAACAAGAACCATAAGCTGTGTGTGATATAACAAGAACCTCAAGCTGTGTGTGATATAACAAGAACCTCAAGCTGTGTGTGATATAACAAGAACCTCAAGCTGTGTGTGATATAACAAGAACCTCAAGCTGTGTGTGATATAGCAAGAACCTTAAGCTGTGTGTGATATAACAAGAACCATAAGCTGTGTGTGATATAACAAGAACCTCAAGCTGTGTGTGATATAACAAGAACCTCAAGCTGTGTGTGATATAACAAGAACCTCAAGCTGTGTGTGATATAACAAGAACCATAAGCTGTGTGTGATATAACAAGAACCATAAGCTGTGTGTGTGATATAACAAGAACCTCAAGCTGTGTGTGATATAACAAGAACCATAAGATCAAGCGTGACGGCGCAAGAGGTTAACTCATTCACGACGTGACGCATCTGGATGCGCGGCGTTAACACACACACATATTTACACACAGTTAACTTACGACATCATACCCTGTGCTTTAACGTAGCCTTGCCCCCGTATATTTGGGAAAACAGCAAAAGCTGAAATAAACATGCAGACACTGTACCACATGTGCAGCCAATACGTAATTTTTGTTTCGTAACAATGTTGATATCCCATCTAATGTCAGTCATCTTCTGAACACTGTCATTCTGAGTATGTAACTAAACCGACAGGCGCAAGATGTCACCTGTACAATGCTCCTTAAATTTTACATGTTCCGTCAAGTTAATCAACTAAAAAAAAAAAAAAAAAAAAAAAAAAAAAAAAAAAAAAAAAAAAAAAAATTCAGCAAAGACATTAGCCGACGTTTTCGATTTTCTGCAAATCCAACATTTATTATTTTACATTATTTTTTTGTCTCCTGTGCTTTCTCGATTCGAGTTTTGCATGCTCGGTAAACAGAGTTGAAATTGAAAGCGTGTGCTGTTTGTTTCGCGATCCACTTTTTTCAATGACCTTTTGAATTGAAGCTTTAAGTTTCGGCCCTTGTCTCACAGCCGACGGAAATTAATCTGCAAAAAGCATAGATCCTCCCCAGCCCGATCAGATTCCAGGGATTTATGAGGATCTACGACATATGCTAGTACAATTATGTTGTGTTTAATGTCCCCCTGACATCTAGACATACGTCATATACCCTCATGGACGCCTCTGTTGCATGGGTCTAATGAGGATTTTCACATCCGTATAGTGCTCTTTATATCGGATGTTCACGGTAGACTGGAGGAAGATCATTACCTCACATCTACCTGAGACACAGATCTACTTCGACTCTTAAGTATAGTGCGGGCTGATGAAGACATATGCGCATCTCCCTAAGATCGTTAACACAGTTCTCTCCCTGTAGCAGAGAGCCATCGCGCATTAATGCCACTTTTTCATCACCCAGAGGGACTGGCAGCCAGCGCCAGTTAAGTTCCCTGAAGCGGTTCTCAGACAAAGATAATCTTCAAAATAAGAACTGATGTCAAGGGACTTTGTTCATTTAGTCCTGACACTCTACACGACAAATCGGTCAACTACGACAGTTCAAACGGTGGTGCCAGAATAGCTTGGCGCCGGTAGGCGCCAAGCTATTCTGGCACGACCCTTGAACTATCATGATCGACGAAGTCCTTAACTCATTCTACCCCAGACACACCACAGCAAGATAAGGATCGACCATGATAGTTCAAGGGTGATGCCAGAATAGCTCGGCGCCTTATGGGCGCCAAGCTATTCTGGCATCACCCTTGAACTATCATGGTCGATGTGTGTCCTGCACTGCAATGCAGTCTTCAGAGGACAACGGCAAAATTTGGGGATTTCGGTGATGGGGTAGAATGAGTTAACTGTAATACAGTCTTCAGAGGACAAGTGACGGGTATCAGAATTTAAATTCATGGGTCTATTGCTTTAACTCTTTCAGTCTGGCTGCATGCACAATGGGGTTAATTATGCATCTATCTGGCCTCAACAACCCCTCTCCCTTCAAGAAGAGGAGCGTCTAGGGCGTGCAGCCTACGATTGCAGAAGCCAGGAGCAATGAGATTGATTTATTGAGGGAATTCCGGAGTTGTCGATTCCTCCTTTGGGTCTGTGCACGTAACCCAAAGTAACGTCCTCAGTTCGAGAAGCAACTGGGGCCGATCTCAGCCCTCAAAAAGAGGCATACATTGTCATGTGAATCTGTGTCTGTTGTGGATAGAAGGAGATGGCCTATGGGCTGCCTGGCAAAGTGTGCGTTTGGCTCAGAAGATCTTTGCACCATAATCTTACAGATGTCTCTGTAGTTTCTCTCCCAGGATGAACTTCTTCGAGTGCCTGGAAAAGGCGACGGCTTATGGTATGATATGCTGAAGCGTTATCAGTTAGACTCACAGAGTTAACACATTCACGACGTGACGAAAAAGGAGGCGGGACGAAACATGGTTGGTTAGTTAGTGGGATTAACTTCAAGGGAACCACTAAGTCCCACCGGCAGGACGAAACCCAGAACGAAAAACGTACACTAGTCTAAATTCAGCACAGACTAGAAAAGCCGTAGTCATTCCTGTGCAAACGGGGAATGAAAACTTGCATTTTTCCCTAGTCGAAAAAGATAATAATCAATTCAGAATACATTTCAGTATTGTGCTGGCCTGTGATTTCGGACCTTACGGCTTCAAACCGTAAGGTCCGAAATCACAGCCCAGCACACACTACCCGTCTCATCCACCCATCCCACTCCGTGTGTACTGTTAATGCTAACTCTGTGATATCACCTTCACTGGTGGCAAACACGATTGACATACACGATTATTTATCTCAAAGAACCATCCATTTCCTTCTGTCTTCAATCAGCGTGGAGCGGCGGAGTTCGATCAGGGCCAGCAGAAACCAATGTCAAGTCGGAATCTGGTCGACCCAAACCCTATTCCCGTCGTTTGTTTGTCACAAAATCAATTGCACTTTCGCATTCAACAGCAATGCGACAGTGAGATCGATGATTCGAAAGTGATATCTTATTGATGATGGATACTGTGGATATTGAGGCATAAGGCAGTGCCTGGATAGCTTATTGGTTTAGCAAGCATTTTCATACGTTTACAGCCGTTTACAGGCATTTACATGCGTTTACAGCAGCAAAGCTATCCAGACATCGGCGTTGAACAAAATCTGTCTGCCAAGATGTGTACGTGAAGCTTTGCAGACGATACTTGTCATTGGATATGAAAGAGGATTGACGTATGTCTGGTCGGTTTCAGGAGACAGGGGCAGCGCCATTAATTTAAAATAATAATAATAAAATATTTGTTAAAAAATCAACAACAAAAATCACGGTATTTTCACTGCCCAGTGTAGGATCTTTCTAATGTAGTCAACTTTCTATGGTCAGTCCCTCGATTTCCTTGGACGGAGATATTAGAATATGCTCTCCCAGGATTTCTTTCGCAAAGGCTTTCTTTTCTGGGGTAAGGGAAACAACATCTTAACCCCCTCCCCACCCTCCCCTGCCTCAGTTGTTTCCCCTAAGAAGTGGCACAGCGAACTAAGGGATGTAACCATCCAGTCGTACAATTGACTGATGCAAGTTTCTTTCCCTTGGTACAGCACCGGCCGCGACAGATTTGAGTTGGGTGTGAGTGAATATGTTGCTGTTATGTAAAGAAGCGTGCATGGTCGACTCCCAATATCCCACCGCCGTTACGTGGCCTGAGTCGCCTGCTCGGTGTTAAACCCCACTAACTAACTAACTATCTAACTATCTAACTATCCATCTAACTAACTAACTAACTAACTAATTAGCTAATTAACTAACTAATTAGCTAACTCCCAACATCCCGTATGATTTTTTGGTCATATCCCTAAATCCATCCCACCCTCCCAACACCCGCACCCCACCGCCACTCCACCTCACCCTCACCACACACAACAGCCCTCAAACCCCCGAACGTTTTTTGCTTTTTTGTTTTTCTCTTTCATCCTTTGAGAATATGGAGGGCCCTGTCTTGGGTTTCCGCACCTTAACTCATTCAGCCCAACGAACCGGATTTCCAAATTTTGGAGGCATCATCTAATGACAATGCACCAGTTGCAGTAGATGGATCGACCATGATAATTCAAGGGCAGTGCCAAACAGGCACCAAGCAAATCTCTCACTACCCTTGAATTATCATGATCGAACCATCTCCTGCTGTAGGGCGTCAGGGCTGAATGGGTTAACGTTTTTGGAATAAAATGTTAATCCCAAATCAGTCCTCCCCCCTTTCCTCTTTTACAAGAAACGGATCCGCACCTGCAACTATAAAAAAAACAACAACAGAAGAAGGGAAAGGCGGTGAGTGTGGGTGCACCTAACAGTTTTAACCCTTTGGTTGTCAGTAGTGGTTTTTGTGGCGATGATTCCTGTAGGAATAACACCAGCCTGACATCCTGTAGTAATCATCGCGTCAGAAACAGCTACTGACAGCTCATGGGCAAACATTTTAAAACAAAACAAGATTTTTTAAAAAAATCTTTCCGTCCACCAGACATTGTCTATACTTCTTACTTCTATACTTTTCACGTTTTTGGGATTAATTTCACGAACTATATGGGTTAATCTTAAAACAATTGAATCTTTTTTTTTTACGAAAACCACAATCTTCTCATTAAAAGTCGCATACTTTTTTTGTGTACAATATGTACATCAGCTTACAGTGTTTTTCGGTTGTCGGGTACGATTAGGTCAATTGTGACCTGTATGCACTAGGTGTGAAAATCAGACAATTTTTTTTGCACCACCTTTTCGGAGTCATTTGTAAAACAGCTAACATAACTTAAACTTTTCTTTTAGGAAAAAAATTATCTTCTATATTAATACCCGCATGATTTTTTTTATAAACAGTGTTTGCGTAAGCCTTCTCTTTGTCCCGCCCCCGGGGTAGGACTAGGTCAAATTGTGACCTATACGCTCTAGGCATGAAAATCAGCTAGAAAATTGAAAGTTGATCCTCTGATACGTCAAATGTTAGTACTGCGATGATGACGTATAACATCGAGTCTACACTATGAACAGGGCGTCGTGTGGCTAATGATGCCATAACGTGAAGTTTGAAGTGACGTCATTTTGCTGCTCGTGCTATGCTGCCCCAGACCACAAAGCGTACGCATGACAGGAATCGCCGTGTGTCATTTATTTATGTGTGCCAGTGTGTGTGGATCGGAGGGTGGGTTAGAGTAGAATTAGATGGATTTCTGTCGATACACGAGCCCACATAGCGTACTAATGGCGGGAAGCGCCGTGTGTCCGTCTTTATTTGTGTGCGCCGACGTTTGTGTTGATCAGAGGCTGGCTTAGAGAGGAGGGAAATGGATCAGCATTATAATTGTAAAACTATGAACATCTCTGAATGTTCCTAAAATATAAACGCATCTAAGCTCCAAACAATACGTTAGATTTTGAGATGAAATCTTCTTCTTGTTCCTTTGGCTCCCTTTTTCTTTTCTGATATTTTTTTTTTTCCTTCGATCTTCACCATCTATCATCATTACATACACTTCTTTTACTCGTGCCTTCAAGTCTTTGTTATTACCAAGTCATCATTAGACACTGTTCATTAAACCTTCTATCAATTTAACACTGCCTGATTTACGAAAAGTTCTAAGTGCGTGCCCGCCTTGTCATTGTAAGCCGGGCAGAAAATTGCTGCGCACACTGTGTTATCAATTTCGTGAAGGTTTCGTGCATGAAAAATAATGTTGCACGGAACCGTTTGCAGATCTGTGATTTTGAACCGAACAGCTGAGATCAAAATTACCCAAATCACAGACCAACACACATCTCTTTCATATTTTTTCAGTTTCACAGACAAAGGAAGTTAAACTGTTACATTAATTTAATATTTGTTTTAAGCACTGAGTGCAACTTAACATAGACCAACTATATTGTCCCGGACTAGTTTAGAGCCTGCACACCCACCAAGCTAATCAAGCACTACCCTGTATCTACACCCTTAAGCTTTCAAAGTTTCTCTTGCCGGTGGCGTTAGATCTGAAACATTAAGTGCCAAGTCGAACACGGCGCTCTGAAATAGAAAATTAATGAAACATGCATAACGCTGAAAATCAAATCATTTCAGGAAAGAAATGAAAAGTAGAAAATCTGTTGAAAAGCTGTCTATGATCAGTCAGCGGGAAAAATGGATGAAAAGTAAAGAAACTACTTTTTTCTCTGTTCCGATATGTGTGTAAGAGTTAACCCACTTAGCTGTAAAAAAATAAATCGACCTTCATAATTCAAGGGTAGTGCCAGATTAGTTTGGCGCCTGACGGCGCTAAGCTAATCTGTCACTAACCTTAAATTATGAAGGTCGATCCATCTCCTGCAACTGTACATAACCGTTCGATGACAACTTCAGACTTTGAGAAATGAAGCCGTGGGGCTGAAGGGGTTAAATATAATTCTGATCACGATATAGAGCACGCGCATACATTCAACAATTCTGTACCATGGCTCGTCACAGTCTCGCCTCTTACTTGCCCCCCCCCCCTCCTCCCGACCCAATCCCCATTTCCCCGCCCCTTCCCCTCACTCTACCCCCTCTCCCCCACCTCCCGACCCAACCCCCATTCCCCCCCCCACCCCGTGCCCTTCCCCTCACTCCCACCCACCTTTTCCCGACAAAACCCCATTCCACCCCTCACCCCCCCCACCCTTCTCCTCACTCCCACCCACCCCCTGCCGACCCAACCCCCATTACCCCCCACCCTTCCCCTCACTCCCACCCACCCACTCCCGGCCCAACCCCCATTCCACCCCTCCCCCCGCCCTTCCCCTCACTCCCACCCACCCCTCCCGACCGAACCCCTATTCCCCCCCCCCTTGCAATTCCCTTCACTCCCACCCCCCCTCCCGACCCCCCTTCCATTCCCCCTATCCACACCCTTCCCCTCACTCCCACCACCCCCCTCCCGACCCAACCCCATTGCCCCCACCCCCCACCCTTCCCCTCACTCCCACCTCCCACCTCCACCTCCCATTCCACCCCCTCCGTCACGCCCACCCCCTTCCTTTCATATTTCAGCACGTTAAAATACTCGAAAAAGTCAATCGTGAAAAGTGATTGCAGGTTGTTAACAGCAAACCTCCAGTCACGAATCCATTCGGACTCTACCACCACCCTTGAGCTTTTTGGGTCGATGAATGCGTGCCGATCTGTGGGTTTAAACATGAAGACCGCAGGCCATCAGTCATTGCCAATCCGCCCGAGGACATAATGTGCATAATGACAGACCAGCGCACAAATATCACGCACATGGTGTCTAAATTGACATAATGTGCATAATGACAGACCAGCGCACAAATATCACGCACATGGTGTCTAAATTGACATAATGTGCATAATGACAGACCAGCGCACAAATATCACGCTCATGGTGTCTAAATTGAAATAATGTGCATAATGACAGACCAGCGCACAAATATCACGCACATGGTGTCTAAATTGACATAATGTGCATAATGACAGACCAGCGCACAAATATCACGCACATGGTGTCTAAATTGACATAATGTGCATAATGACAGACCAGCGCACAAATATCACGCACATGGTGTCTAAATTGACATAATGTGCATAATGACAGACCAGCGCACAAATATCACGCACATGGTGTCTAAATTGACATAATGTGCATAATGACAGACCAGCGCACAAATATCACGCTCATGGTGTCTAAATTGACATAATGTGCATAATGACAGACCAGCGCACAAATATCACGCACATGGTGTCTAAATTGACATAATGTGCATAATGACAGACCAGCGCACAAATATCACGCACATGGTGTCTAAATTGACATAATGTGCATAATGACAGACCAGCGCACAAATATCACGCACATGAAGTCTAAAATTACAGACATCACAAAAACAGACAGTCCACACAGCCATACTTTTTGTATCGGGAATATCCCCTATAGAAAAAAAAAAAAAAAATCTTCGGGCCCACAACGGCCCCATTGGGCCCGCACACAGCCGTGCGCGAGCCCGATGCGGCCGTCGTGGGCCCAAAGACCTTTGCTTATTGGGATACGAAATCGCTGCGCCCGCCCCTATCAGCAATATAGGACATCAGTCACCATTATCCTAAAGAGTATACGCTGACAAACATCAAGACAACACATAACAGACATACGACACAAGACGTTAGACCACATTTTCCGACCTTTTGTATCAGCAGGGCCCGTGTACCGCCCAGGAACGTTTTGCTCTCCGACGTTGGGCTTGTGACTTCGCTGAGGGCTTTCTCCGAGGGCGTGTTGAGGCCGCTAGACGGAGACTTGGGCATGATCTGACAGACAAGAAACGAAAAATCAAACTCGCTCAGAATGTTGGAACGGTAAAGCAGCTTGAGAATTGTGTTTCAGGGTTTATTTATTTATTTACTTATTTATTTTTGGCTCACGTGCGAAGCAAAAGTAAGTCTATGTTCTGGACCAGTGGTCGTCGTCGTCTGTCGTCTATCCGCCGTCGTCCGTCGTCCGTGGTAAACTTTAACGTTGGCATTTTCTCGGAGACTATTCAAGCTACAGTCTTTAAAAGTGGCCCATGGATGCTTTGCGGTAGGACCTTTAAAAAAATACCAATTTTGGTGACCGCTCACAAAGGTCAAGGTCATAAGGGACCAGGGAATATATCAGACATAGCTATCTTTGGACATAATTTATTTTTTCTCAAATACTATTCACAATTTCAAACCCATTCTTTGTACAGAGATACCCGATTGTAATATTTTTCTATGCATACTAATTTGGATGACCTCTCTGAAAGATGAAGGGTCACAAAAGTTCAGGAAATAAGTGCAAAAATAGCCATAATTTGAGAAAAAAAAATTATTTTTTTTTACAATTACAATTCATAACCCTAAACCCAAATTTGCTACAGAGATACCTGATGGTAAAACCTATCTATGGATACTAATTTGGATGACCCCTCGGAAAGGTCAAGGGTCGCAAGAGATCAGGAAACAGGTAAACATAATAGCCATATTTTACAAGAAATGTTTTTTTTTCGCATTTATATTTACAACTTTAAACCCAAACTTGCTACAGAGATACCTGATGGTAAGACCTATCTATGCATACTAATTTGGATGACCCGTCGGAAAGGTCAAGGCTCGCAAGAGATTAGGAAATAGGAAAAAATAATAGCCATATTTGACAAGAAATGTTTTTTTTTCCTCAATTACTATATACAACTTCAAACCCAAACTTGGTACAAAAATACCAAATGGTAAGACCTATCTATGCATACTAATGTGGATGATCTCTTGGAAAGATCAAGGGTTGCAAGAGGTCTACAAATGTGTATAAAATGTCAATAAGTGTAGTTATTATCAACATTAATTTGTGCAAACGTTTCAGTCAAATTTGGCACAAAGGTACCTGATGAATGACCTTCCTATGTATCCTAATTTAGTCAACTCATCGCAAAGGTCAAGGGTCACGAGGGTGAAACTGATTACATTTTGAGAAAACATGGATTTTGTTAGTGCAGAAGCCAGCCCTTCACTTATTGTCAGACATGTGTGGATCGGTCATACACGTGAGCCATAAGGTCTTTGCCTTTCTTGTCTTTACTTTATATTGGCCAATGCGAGGACGTTTGCGCTCCTTCCATAGGAAAGACACGTCATCACAGCGCAGAGCTATTTGCCACCTTAAGTACACTTTTATTTTTAAAATATCTAGAATGATATCAGAATGCTGAAAATCTTCTGTAATCATGAAACTGAAGCCTGTAATCGTCGGTTCGCTTTTTGCGTTGTTTTTCTGGGTGCGATCCATGGAAAGGTCGGATTTTCTCAAGTCTGATTAATATGATTGTGAATAGACGATGTTTAGCCGTCATTGCTGTTTCTTTTTCTCGACGTTTGCCACGACAAAACGTGAACCTATAGTGCGCTTGTTTTCAAACTCTCATCAACTGGGATATTTAGCACAGGACCATTCCCGACGTTTTGATATGACAACAGGTGTATTGATACTAAAAGAGCGTTAGTTTATGATAAACAACAAGGTCTCATAACCCGGGCTGTTTAGCACACGACTCCCTTAATCCCTTGTCCGCCAGTGGTCGCAGTCTGTGTTTCTTAAATCTGGGTTAATTCGACGCTAAACAGCCCAAGGGCAATGATACAAAGAGGTGTCTGCAAGAGGCATAGATCCTCATGAGCCCCCGCAACTGCGGGGGCTCATGAGGATCTATGCCTCTTGCGGTTGGGTTGTGTTCATTTTTGTATCAGCATATTATTACTTTTGTGCATGTAGTTATCAGCACAGCAACCAACACCTGTGTGTGCCTGCACGAGGGGAAGGTAACTCTTACCTGTTTGTCTTGCGGCAGTTGCACTGTAGCCGGCGGCAGTTTCAGAGTGACGTCAGCACCCTTCAGCCGCAGAGCAGACTTGACAGTCGCCTTGAATGACGTCTTTGATGACGTAGTGTCCTTCTCTCCTGAACCACCTCCCTCTTTTGCTGACGTCTGTTCGTCCTTGGATGACTCGGGAACACTCTTTGATGACGATTGCGCATCTTGTGATGATGTGTACACATCTTTTCGTGACGCATGCTCGTCTTTTGCTGATGTCTGCACAGTTTTGGATGACGCCCGCGCATCTTTGAAAGACGTGTACGCGTCTTTTGATGAAGAACGTTTTTCTTTCTGAACGTGTCCTTGTTTCGTTGCCTGTCTGTCAGCTGATGAATAAGTCTTCTTCCTGTCTTTTGAGAAAGCATGCTTGTCTTTGGAAGTTACGCGTCTGTCTTTCGATGAAGGACCACTGTCTCTGCTAGAAGATCCGTTCCGTCGTTGGCTTTTCTTGACATTGGACCTGTCGTCTTTCTTTTTATCACTGGACATGTCAACAGAAGAGGAGGGCTGGAGTGTTACCTGTGCTTGCGATGTTTTAGGAACGGGTGTGCTCGCAGGCCATGAATACACAGGTTTACGGGCCTGGCTGCCCGGCCGCAAACACACCTCCGTCTTTACAGTCTTAGCACTATCAGACGACCCTCCAACGTGACTTTCATCTGACCAATCGCCGTTCTCGCACACTGCATCACTTTCGGACATGTTTACTAGCGCACTGCCTACTTCCGGTCTTAGTTCATGTTCTCTTCCGGTTGAGTTTACCTCGGCTGAATGATTGTCTTCCGTTTCTCCTAAAACACTGTGAAAACTGTCAAAAGTAACGCTTCGCGATTTTCCGGAGAGAGTTCGGGAAACGCCCAAACGTGGAGCAAAGTTTTCCGAAGACGACTTCGTAAAGGTCCGTGATTGGGCGGGCGCGATGTATCCGTTGCTGCGGTGCTTGCGCTCCCGATCGCTCAGTGGTGGTGGTATCGATGATTCAGTCGGTGTTCCTTCCATGGCTCAGCTTTGGAGACCTGAAAGCAAATGACGATTTTCAAATTAAAGCTGACGAAATCTGACAAATTAACTCTATGTGCTGGTCAGTGATTTTGGGCCTTACGGCCTTCAGGCGGTAAGGTCCAAAACCACAGACAGGCACAGAAGGACAAACCCAGTCGTGCAGATCAACACGTTTCATAATTGAATACAGTGTAACTCTCTATTACTACAGACCCGCAGGGATGGTGGCAGGTAAATACTGCATATAGTTATGGTCTTCTTCAAGGTAACCCGAGCTGCGACAGCCTGAAGACAGGTGTCGATGCTAACGGGGCTACATAAAATTTGGCTACTAATGAGAAGAGCCACTCCACCCGAGCGCCTCTCCGAATCAGAGCCTTTATGTATAGCGTTAAAACCATTAAAGGACACAGGGTCAGAAGTCTTCAGGTAAGTCTCCTGAAGAGATATTACTGAGGGGTTATAGCACTTGACTAAAAGACGTAATTCCTCAAAGTTAGCTTGAAAACCACGACAATTCCACTGAAGCAGAGAGTCCATGATTATGTCTTATCTGGGGGTGCGGAGTTTTTCCCCCCTTTTTCCTTTGCCTTAGAAGGAGTTGGAGAAACAGAGGGGGGCCGGCTCCCGGGCCTCTTCTGGTTCTTAGGAGATGAAGGGGTTGGAGCTGCCGCAGCATCGGCAACTTCCACTCCCTCCATCTGCTCCTCCAATGCAGCATATTTGTTTTGAAGGGGGACATCAGTGTTCCCCTTCTGGGCCCGTGCGCACGGCGGTCCCATAGATTTCTTTGACTTCTGGTCCTGGGCAGCGTTCCTGCCGCTAGAGTTAGCGGCCTTAGAAGGCTGACCAGAGCCAGAAACCTTTGGTGTTGACAAACTAGCAGGTTTGGGTGGGGGCTGAGGCTTAGGGGCAGCAGAAGGCGGTGCCACCGGACCGGTAGCGTCCGCCCTCCGTGTTCCCTGGCTCCTCGTCACCACCGGAGGAGGGTTACTCTCCAGGGGTGAGAGGATCCGAGGCTCCGCCCCCAACCAAGAAGTTGGGGTTTGACAAGAGAAGTCTTTGGTGGGGCGCTTGCCTGCCACCGCAGCACTGAAAGTATACACAAAGTTGTTATTTGAGTTTGGCGCCGCCTCAGCTGCACCAGGACCGTCAACCAGTTTTTTTGCGTCCGCAAAGGACAGCCCCTTCTCCACACGTACCTGCTGAATCCTGCACTCGGAGATCCAACGAGGGCACTTCTTGTCCGAAGCCATATGCGCCCCCTGGCAATTCACACACAGGGGGATGGCTGTGCAGGACTCAGCAGAGTGTCCGGGCTTAGTGTGGCTTCAGAGCCAACAGGAGTACCACCGACATGGTCTTTGTGCTGAGACAGCTTCAGGAGAAGTGCCGCGAGCAGAACAAAGGGCTGTACGTCACGTTTGTCGACCTAACAAAAGCGTTTGACACTGTGAGCAGGCAAGGTATGTGGCAGATCCTGGAGCGACTAGGTTGTCCCCCAAAGTTCCTCAACATGATCGTCCAGCTCCACGAGGACCAGCAAGGCCAGGTCAGACTAAACAGTGACCTCTCAGAACCATTCCCCATTCGCAACGGCGTGAAGCAAGGCTGTGTGCTGGCACCGACCCTCTTCACCATCTTCTTCAGCATGATGTTGAAGCAGGCCACAGTGGACCTCGACGATGACGACGCAGTGTACATCAGGTATCGTCTCGATGGCAGCCTGTTCAACCTCAGACGACTGCAGGCCCACACGAAAACCCTAGACCAACTGATTCGTGAGCTGCTCTTCGCTGATGACGCTGCCCTCGTTGCACACACAGAGAGAGCCTTGCAGCGCATTACGTCCTGCTTCGCAGATGCTGCCCAGCTCTTTGGACTTGAGGTCAGTCTGAAAAAGACAGAGGTCCTTCATCAGCCGGCACCCAAGGAAGAGCATCGCCCTCCCCACATCACCATCGGCGAGTCCGAACTGAAGTCTGTACACCAGTTTACCTACCTTGGCTGCATCATCACGTCAGACGCCAAGCTGGACAAGGAGCTGGACAACAGGCTGGCAAAAGCGAACAGTGCTTTCGGGCGACTATTCAAGCGGGTGTGGCACAATCAACAGCTGAAAAAAGGCACCAAGATCAGCGTGTATAGAGCTGTCGTCCTCACCACCCTGCTGTACGGTTCCGAGTCCTGGGCCCTCTACCGCAGCCAACTACGACTCCTCGAACGCTTTCACCAGCGCTGCCTGCGTACCATCCTCAGCATTCACTGGAGTGACTATGTCACCAACGTCGAGGTCCTTGAACAGGCGGAAACTGTGAGCATCGAGGCTTTGCTGCTGCGGACACAGCTTCGCTGGGCGGGGCACATCTCCAGGATGGAGGATCATCGCCTACCCAAGATCACTCTGTTCGGCGAGCTCGCCACTGGACACCGAGACAGAGGGGCACCAAAGAAGAGATACAAAGACGGTCTCAAGAAGTCGCTTAGTGCCTGCCAAATCGACCACCGCCAGTGGTCTTCGCTTGCTGCGGACCGTGACACCTGGCGCTCCACCATTCACAAGGCAGCCGTCTCCTTTGAGGACTCTCGCAGAGCTAACCTTAAGGACAAGCGGCTTAGAAGAAAAAACAGAGTTGTCGTAACTCAGAACCCTGACCAGACCTTCCCCTGCAGCCACTGCGGTCGAACCTGCCTGTCCCGGATTGGCCTCCGCAGCCACGAAAATGCCTGCAGACGACGTGGGCAAGCCCTATAGAATCTTCGTTCGCGAAGTCAAGCCAAGAGAACTCTCTATTCTACAAAAACAGGAATGGAATGTAGAATTCAGCAATAAGCGTAAACTGAATTAATGACTTCAGAGAATGAAAATAATCAGCGATGAAAAGAAATAAGAAATTGAATTAGGAGAGTGCCCGAGGACAGGCTTAACAAAACGAAACGAAGCTGAAAGCCATGTTTGAACTTTCGAAAAAGCGATAGAAATGACGAAGAGAGAGAGAGAGAGAGAGAGAGAGAGAGAGAGAGAGAGAGAGAGAGAGAGAGAGAGAGAGAGAGAGAGAGAGAGAGAGAGAGAGAGAGAGAGAGAGAGAGAGAGAGAGAGAGAGAGAGAGAGAGAGAGAGGTGTTTTATCCAACAGCACACTCATGATGTGTCCACAAACTGATCCATCTTTCTCTTGATCAGGACTCAGAATCCCATGCTGCTTTATATCATTTCGCGGCCCCCTAATAGGCCGTGACTGGCTTAGAACGCTGTCAGTGTTTGTGGACCAAGTTCTAGCTTGGCTCTAGTGCGTCAAGGACAATGGATTTTTATCTCAGCAAGTGACATAGATCCTCATGAGCCCCTGTGGTTGCACGTGCTCATGAGAAGCTATGACTATTGCGGACGAGTTGGGACCGGGCATACAACCTATGTATCGTGTCGTGTTTTGATCTGAATCTGATATTAAAATCGGCCTTATTTATTTAGCAGTTTGAATATGAAATATTCATACATGCAGTGAGAACTGTTCTTAATTCAGAAGCAGGTCACAGACGGAAGGAATATTGCCCATTGACAGTGAGGACGTCTAAGTGGTTTGCTAGAGCCGTTTCCTTAGATCGTTTAATCATTGCAGCAAATGATGCGTCCAAAGAGACGGCCTGACATTTAACCTCCGGAAGTGTGCGCCAAGCTGGGCATGTAAATGAGGCAACACCTTGTGGGCAAGAGACATACATTTTCATGAGCATTCCCCCCCCCCCATACTCCCCCCCCCCCGCGTATGCAGGATGTATTTGTGACTGCGGATACAGGGGCTCATGCGAATTTATGTCTCTTGCGGATAGAGCAGGTAAGCGTAAGCCACGGAATATGTACTCTCCGTGCAATTTCTGACTGAAAGCCGTATTTCTGTTATAGCGATATAACCTTAATTCAACCCCCTCCCCCCCCCCCCTCTTTTAATACACAGAGACACACATCCATAACACAATCGCTAGTTACATCAGTGAATGCATACATCCATGCATCCATCCATCCATCCATGCATCCATCCATCCATCCGTCCATCCATCCATTCATCCATCCATCCATCCATCCATCCATCCATTTATCCATCCATGCATCCATCCACCAATAATCGTTTTGGAGATCGAGACAAACAAAAAAGACATGCGTGTCTTATTAGCTGGATAACGCTCTGCATTTTGCACTCTTAGAAGTTTCCTGTTGGGTCTGATTTCCAGTTCTAACACTGAGTACTTATCGCGTTGTGTCCAGACAGCGTGACGTGATATGACCAAGCGGACACAGTAACTCGATTAGGCCCCGCCCTCGCTACTCCACAATAACGTTACATCTCCATCATTCAATTCTCCCCCTTTATATCTTTCTCTCCCAGGGTCAGATGAATCATACACATTTCAGGATATTATTGCAATGAGTAACCCTCGTGTGCATTCACAACATACGCTTGTCCTTAAGGCTAGCTCTGTGAGAGTCAACAACACCAGTACTCTCCCAACAAAAACCGTGTCATGTGTCATATTTATCACAGGGGCCCGACTAATAAGAGACTACAATTAAGCTATTCCGATATAGCCATCTCCATAAGTGCGGAGATGGAAAACATTCGATGTTCATCACAACAGTCAAACTAATCAGACACGACAATTAAGCTGTCCAAACAGAAATATCTCCGTCTGATTTCGTCCAGACAAAGAAAAAGGCTGACTGACAAGATTTTTTATTTTTTGTTGTTTTCATTTCCAGTGGAAGTATAATTCTGTTTATTACATTTATATAATTCTGTTTGTTACTTGGACGCCAAAGAATCAGCCCTCCATAGTACACGGACTCACAGTGGTTTCAGCAAGACATAAATCCTCATGAGCCCCTGCAACTGCGGAGGCTCATGAGGATCTATGTCTCTTGCAGCTGGTTCGTGCTTACTATATATATATTTCTCGGCTGTGAAGAGGTCAATACCACACAAAAAAAAAAAACACACAGAAAGGAAGACGCTTTGAAAGGACAAGCACAAAACAGTGACTGCACGTATTTAATGCTAGGTCTTTGAAAGTGTATTTCTTTCTTTGTTAGACATTTGTTTGCCTCAGATGGCGCTCTGGGAAGGGAGGGAAATCGTAGCTTGGGCCTATCATTGAATTATGTCCCCTTATGAGGGATCGTTATCACATTAGCAGAGCTTTGGGGCAGACAACCTTCGCTAACTAATGCCAGATTAAACGAAAAGAGCGAGTGAAAAGAACGAGTGACAAATTTTCTGTAGTTCAGGCGCAAAATATCTCACTTGACTATTACTTACTTCCATAAACCATCACTTAATATCTCAACTTGTTATCCTTTTTAGCATAAACTATCACACAATATCTCACTTAATAATAATAATAATAATAATAATAATAATAATAATAATAATAATAATAATAATAATAATAATAATAATATAACTGTTCTATAGCGCAATACCCCCCAAAAGAAAGGCTCAGAGCGCTTTACATCTAGATAATCTAACTAATTGAAATTAACTAACTAAAGTACAGACAACATACAAAAAAAAAAAACAATCATTCATAGTTCCAAATGCACACTGACACAATACTAAAATAATAAACATAGCATTTCAAGAGCCTGATCAGATATATACATGTTGATGGGAAAACGTAGAGTTTATTAATCCCTTTCAAAGGCCAAGTTGAAAAAAATATGTTTTCAATCTAGCCCTGAAAATGGCCAAAGATGATACATGGCGAATATCATGGGGAAGACCATTCCACACTTTGGGAGCTTGGAAAGAAAAAGAGCGTTGTCCAACGGGTTTAAATGACACTGGGGGTAGTCAATATTCTGTCGTCACTGCTGGGGCGCAATACTCTGCCTGGTGTATAGACAGGGAGACTGGAGGACAAGTATGCCGGGAGTGCTTTATCAAAGGCCTGAAAAACGAGGGAAGCGATTTATTTTGTATTCCATTCTGAACTTCACAGGAAGCCAGTGTAACTGCTTAAGCAAGGGAGTGATGTGGTCACGCTATGATTTTTTTTAGTACAAGTCTTAATGCGTGGTTTTGGGTCTTCTGGAGCCTGTAAAGCATACCTGTAAAGTATGTTCGACATACCTGACATTACAGAGTTAAGGTAGTCAAGCCTTGACAAAATCTGTGAACAAGCGATTTGCTTACAGGCATCGTCAGTAAGGTACAGTCTAACAGAGCTAAGCATCATGAAATAAAGATAACAGAAGCGGGACAGGTGAGACACATGATCTTTCATGGACAGGACATTGTCAATATAAACACCTAGGTTTTCACACATTTTGAGAGGGATGTCCTGTCCACAAACGATCAAGGACTCATCATGGGAGACACTCACCCTGGAGCGAGTGCTACCACAATGGCACCTGTTTTTCTTTCATTGAGCTTTAGCTTGTTGTCTGTCATACAGTCCTTAACAGCTTCTATACATTGTTCCACGTCATGCAGAAGAGATGGGAACTGTTTGAAAGGAGCGTTTTTCTTCAGCTGTGTGTCTTCGGCATATTTGTGATGTTCACATCCTTTACTGGCGATCACCTCAGACACAGGCAGGGTGTACAAAGAAAACAAGACCGGACCGAGAACTGTGCCCCTGGGCACGTCATATCTCAGAGGGAGGGGAGTGGAAGTAGAATTTTGTATAATGACACGTTGGAATCTGTCAGACAAATATGAGGAGAACCAATCAAGGACCCATCCACGGATGCCAAAAGATACGCTAAGTCTGTTCAAAATGATGTTGTCGTCGAGCGTGTCGAACGCTGAAGACAGGTCCAATAATAACAAGAGTGACAAAGGTCCCTCGTCAGCGCAGGTACGCAGGCCGTTGGTCACATGAATAAGAGCTGTTTCTCTTTATTATACTTTCTTAGCATAAACTATCACATTATTCTCACCTTATTATACTTTCTTAGCATAAACTATCACATTATTCTCACCTTATTATACTTTCTTAGAATAAACTATCACATTATTCTCACCTTATTATACTTTCTTAGAATAAACTATCACATTATTCTCACCTTATTATACTTTCTTAGAATAAACTATCACATTATTCTCACCTTATTATACTTACTTAGAATAAACTATCACATTATTCTCACCTTATTATACTTTCTTATAATAAACTATCACATTATTCTCACCTTATTATACTTTCTTAGAATAAACTATCACATTATTCTCACCTTATTATACTTTGTTAGAATAAACCATCACATTATTCTCACCTTATTATACTTTCTTAAAATAAACTATCACAAAATGTCTCACTTTATTATCATTTTTTAGCATAAACTATCTCAAAACATCTCATTTTATAATAGTTGATTGATTGGTTGATTGTACATTGCTTAACGTCCCGACAGCAACAAGGCTTTCTCAGGACGTGCCTGCACTGCTTGTGAAAAAAACCCATAAAACTAAACAGAACATTGAATGTATGTCGCCAGCCGGTCCAATACGTTAAATAAACCTATGACATGAAGCCTAAATAAAGCTAAGACCATTTAGCAACACACATCCAATATCAAGAGCTACAGGCAGCGCAGACAGTAGGGAGTTTTAAAAAGGAAAATACAGGTGAATGGACCAAGGGTAGACAGAAACACGTGCCCCAGAATAGTGAGGAAAACCCACCCTGTGGGGCTGACCAGGGTGACCATGGGAACTAAAAAGTAGATAACCCCACCCAAGTCCCCCAGGGCAGACCCGGGTGGGGGGGGGGGGCATTTTATAATAGTTTCTAAGCATAAACTATCACATAATATCTCACTTTATTATACTTTTATTAAGATAAACTATCCCATAATATCTCAATTTATTAAACTATCACATAATATGTCACTTTATTGTACATACTTAGCATAAACTATCACATAACATGTCACTTTATTGTACTTTCTTAGCATAACCTATCACATAATATCTCACTTTATTGTACATTATTAGCATAAACTATCAAGAAATATCTCAGTTTATTATACTTTCTTAGCATAACCTATCACATAATATCTCACTTTATTATACTTTTATTAAGATAAACTATCCCATAATATCTCAATTTATTAAACTATAACATAATATGTCACTTTATTGTACATACTTAGCATAAACTAACACATAACATGTCACTTTATTGTACTTTCTTAGCATAACCTATCACATAATATCTCACTTTATTGTACATTCTTAGCATACACTATCAAGAAATATCTCACTTTATTATACTTTCTTAGCATAACCTATCACATAATATCTCACTTTATTATACTTTCTTAGCATAACCTATCACATAATATCTCACTTTATCTATTATCAGCATATACTATATGTTTATTTCAGAGAATATGGATTTTATGGAACCTTGTATGAAATAAATGTTTATATCAGAGTTATCCCCCATATATAACGGTCACACTACATTGTGCGGTTCCAGTTAGTTAGTTTTAAAGGTTTAACGCAGAGCAGGCGACTACATCCATCTCACGGTGGTGAACGGTCCGAAACTGAACTGCACTAAAACCTGAAACTACCTGCCAAATTGTGTGTACTTGGTGACCAACGTGCAGTGTATCTAGCGCGTTTTGCCTTTTCTACAAGGCACCGCAGAAATCAAATACGTTAACCCATTAAGCCCCAACGCCGTACAGCAAGAGATGAATTGTCCATGATAATTCAAGTGTAGTGCCAGATTAGCTTGGCGCCTTCTTGAATTACCACGGTCAAGCCATCTCCTGAACCAAGTACATAGTCGTTAAGTAGCATTTCCAAAATTTGACTAAATCTGTTAAACTTGGAAAATAACAAATCGCCAGAAGATCCAACGATATCTTCTTATATCAGAAGTATGTAATAAGCGATGTAATGTACATAGAAAGCGTGCTTCTGAAAAAGTGCTTTTATATCCGACTTGTGTTTTATCCTACCTTGTTATAAGCGAACTAGACTGCATACATACATTTGATGATACATTCACGTCGCGAACAAACTCAGACCAATAACCGTGTCTGCGCATTTCGCCGACGGCCACACCGTTGATAATAAAAGAACGCCTACATTTCTAGAAACAGCAGGAGCCACTCACGGTTTGCAAGAGACATAGATTCTCATGAGACCCTGCTGTCGCAGGGGCTCATGAGACTCTATGTCTCTTGTAGATGGCGCAGACAGGAAACATTTGACACGCTTATTTCCACACCCAGAGTAAGTTTCAATTTACATACTTCATCAAGAGGGATGCATTCTCAGGAGCGTGTGAAGCTGCAGAGGTTTATGTAAGCCTATAGAAGACTATGTCTCTGGCAGATGAAACGGGCTTCATAGAAAGCTGAAACTGACAAGCTTATTACTTCAGCCAATTGAAAAGCTTTTTGCCAAACCGGTCACGTGCATGCGAATTCAGTCACATGACAGACAGACTGTGCGTGCGTCTCATATCTTGAGAATGCTTTTGCGGCCAGGGTTATTCTGTGATGTTGGTTCTTTCTCTCGGTAAAATTGCAAAGTAATGTTGGGTAACACTAGACTCAACATTGTACCTCAATTCTTCATCGATCTAAAATATGCAACGATCCTCATGCGCACCCACAACAGGGGCGGATCTCGGAGGAGGGGGGGGGTGGTGATCCTCCGGGTTCCCAAACAGCACCTACTCCCCCCCCCTCATCCCCCACCCCCCCGACAGAACATTGTTTAAAATGCTATAACAAAGTCCCTTTTTGTGGTGTTTGGACCCTTACCCCACCCCCAGTTTTTTGGCGAGCTTGCACATACACACACGCTGCACTCCCTCCCTCCCCCCTCCCCGTCGCCGTCTTTAATTTTTTGGGGGCAACTGGAAGTAAGTCTATTGTCGGAGAAGCCTTTTGTGTCAGGTTGTAGATCCCAAACAAAAGTTAAGAAGTACCCAACGGAGAAAGACACACGCTTATAAAAACGGGTACAACACAATTTATTAATATTTCGGGTAAATACCCTTTGTCAAAATAGACAAAGAAACAAACAGAGAGATTAGGCGCTACTTATCTTCATTCGCAGAAGGAATGTCAGTCACCTTTTTGGTCTAGAATGCAAACAAAAGATGTAACCACCCCACACCCTCCAACCTCTCGAGTTAACTGATCCGCCCCTGCACAATGTTGAAGGCATTGTCGCGACGTGATTCCACTAAACCTTTAGCTGCCGGTAGCGTTTTTTTGTCGCGATGATTCCAGCATGAATAACACCAGCCTGACATCCTGCATGAATAACACCAGCCTGGCATCCTGCATGAATAACACCAGCCTCGCATCCTGCATGAATAACACCAGCCTGGCATCCTGCATGAATAACACCAGCCTGACATCCTGCATGAATAACACCAGCCTGACATCCTGCATGAATAACACCAGCCTAACATCCTGCATGAATAACACCAGCCTGACATCCTGCAGGAATAACACCAGTCTGGCATCCTGCAGGAATAACACCAGCCTGGCATCCTGCATGAATAACACCAGCCTGACATCCTCCATGAATAACATCAGCTTGACATCCTGCATGAATAACACCAGCCTGACATCCAGCATGAATAACACCAGCCTGACATTCATGCATGAATAACACCAGCCTGACATAATGCAGGAATATCAACAGCCTGGCATCCTGCAGGAATAACACCAGCCTGGCATCCTGCATGAATAACACCAGCCTGACATCCTGCATGAATAAAACCAGCCTGGCATCCTGCATGAATAACACCAGCCTGACATCCTGCATGAATAACACAAGCCTGACATCCTGCACGAATAACACCAGCCTGACATCCTGCATGAATAACACCAGCCTGACATCCTGCATGAATAACACCAGCCTGACATCCTGCATGAATAACACCAGCCTGACATCCTGCATGAATAACACCAGCCTGACATCCTGCAGTAATAACACCAGCCTGACATCCTGCATGAATAACACCAGCCTGACATCCTGCAGGAATAACACCAGCCTGGCATCCTGCAGGAATAACACCAGCCTGACATCCTGCAGGAATAACACCAGCCTGACATCCTGCATGAATAACACCAGCCTGGCATCCTGCATGAATAACACCAGCCTGTCATCCTGCATGAATAACACCAGCCTGACATCCTGCATGAATAACACCAGCCTGACATCATGCATGAATAACACCAGCCTGGCATCCTGCAGGAATAACACAAGCCTGACATCCTGCAGGAATACCACCAGCCTGACATCCAGCAGGAATAACACCAGCCTGACATCCTGCATGAATAACACCAGCCTGGCATCCTGCATGAATAACACCAGCCTGACATCCTGCATGAATAACACCAGCCTGACATCCTGCATGAATAACACCAGCCTGGCATCCTGCATGAATAACATCAGCCTGACATCCTGCATGAATAACACCAGACTGACATCCTGCAGGAATAACATCAGCCTGACATCCTGCATGAATAACACCAGCCTGACATCCTGCATGACTAACATCAGCCTGACATCCTGCATGAATAACACCAGCCTGGCATCCTGCATGAATAACACCAGCCTGACATCCTGCATGAATAACACCAGCCTGACATCCTGCAGGAATAACACCAGCCTGGCATCCTGTATGAATAACACCAGCCTGACATCCTGCATGAATAACACCAGCCTGACATCCTGCAGGAATAACACCAGCCTGACATCCTGCATGAATAACACCAGCCTGACATCCTGCAGGAATAACAACAGCCAGACATCCTGCATGAATAACACCAGCCTGATATCCTGCATGAATAACACCAGCCTGTCATCCTGCACGAATAACACCAGCCTGACATCCTGCATGAATAACACCAGCCTGACATCCTGCAGGAATAACACCAGCCTGGCATCCTGCATGAATAACACCAGCCTGACATCCTGCATGAATAACACCAGCCTGACATCCTGCAGGAATAACACAAGCCTGACATCCTGCAGGAATAACAACAGCCAGACATCCTGCATGAATAACACCAGCCTGACATCCTGCAGGAATAACGCCAGCCTGACATCCTGCATGAATAACACCAGTCTGACATCCTGCATGAATAACACCAGCATGACATCCTACAGAAATAACAACAGCCTGACATCCTGCATGAAAAACACCAGCATGACATCCTGCAGGAATAACAACAGCCAGACATCCTGCATGAATAACACCACCTGACATCCTGCAGGAATAACACCAGCCTGACATCCTGCATGAATAACACCAGCCTGGCATCCTGCATGAATAACACCAGCCTGACATCCTGCATGAATAACACCAGCCTGACATCCTGCATCAATAACACCAGCCTGACATCCTGCATGAATAACACCAGCCTGACATCCTGTATGAATAACACCAGCCTGACATTCTGCATGAATAACACCAGCCTGGCATCCTGCATGAATAACACCAGCCTGACATCCTGCATGAATAATACCAGCCTGGCATCCGGTATGAATAACACCAGCCTGGCATCCTGTATGAATAACACCACCCTGACATCCTGCAGGAATAACATCAGCCTGGCATCCTGCAGGAATAACGCCAGCCTGGCATCCTGCAGGAATAACAATAGCCTGACATCCTGCAGGAATAACATCAGCCTGACATCCTGCATGAATAACACCAGCCTGACATCCTGCATGAATAACACCAGCCTGTCATCCTGCATGAATAACACCAGCCTGGCATCCTGTATGAATAACACCAGCCTAGCATCCTGTATGAATAACACCAGCCTGACATCCTGCAGGAATAACATCAGCCTGGCATCCTGCAGGAATACCAACAGCCTGACATCCTGCAGGAATAACATCAGCCTGACATCCTGCAGGAATAACACAAGCCTGACATCCTGCATGAATAACACCAGCCTGACATCATGTAGAAATAACACCACCCTGACATCCTGCATGAATAACACCAGCCTGGCTTTCTGCAGGAATAACACCAGCCTGACATCCTGCAGGAATAACACCAGCCTGACATCCTGCATGAATAACATCAGACTGGTATCCTGCAGGAATAACAACAGCCTGACATCCTGCAGGAATAACATCAGCCTGACATCCTGCATGAATAACACCAGCCTGACATCCTGTATGAATAACACCAGCCTGGCATCCTGTATGAATAACACCAGCCTGGCATCCTGTATGAATAACACCAGCCTGACATCATGCAGGAATAACATCAGCCAGGCATCCTGCAGGAATAACACCAGCCTGGCATCCTGCAGGAATAACAACAGCCTGACATCCTGCATAAATAACATCATCCTGACATCCTGCAGGAATAACACCAGCCTGACATCCTGCATGAATAACACCAGCCTGGTATCCTGCATGAATAACACCAGCCTGACATCCTGCATGAATAACACCAGCCTGACATCATGCATGAATAACACCAGCCTGGCATCCTGTATGAATAACAAAAGCCTGGCATCCTGTATCAATAACACCAGCCTGACATCCTGCAGGAATAACATCAGCCTGGCATCCTGCAGGAATAACACCAGCCTGGCATCCTGCATGAATAACAGCAGCCTGACATCCTGCAGGAATAACATAAGCCTGACAGCCTGCAGGAATAACACCAGCCTGACATCCTGCATGAATAACACCAGCCTGGCATTCTGCAGGAATACCACCAGCCTGACATCCTGCAGGAATAACACCAGCCTGACAGCCTGCATAAATAACACCAGCCTGGCATCCTGCAGGAATAACAACAGCCTGACATCCTGCAGGAATAACATCAGCCTGACATCCTGCAGGAATAACACCAGCCTGACATCCTGCATGAATAACACCAGCCTGGCCTCCTGCAGGAATAACAACAGCCTGACATCCTGCATGAATAACATCAGCCTGACATCCTGCAGGAATAACACCAGCCTGACATCCTGCATGAATAACACCAGCCTGTCATCCTGCAGGAATAACAGCCTGACATCCTGCAGGAATAACATCAGCCTGACATCCTGCAGCAATAACACCAGCCTGACATCCTGCATGAATAACACCAGCCTGGCATCCTGCAGGAATAACAACAGCCTGACATCCTGCAGGAATAACACCACCCTGACATCCAGCAGGAATAACACCAGCCTGACATCCTGCATGAATAACACCAGCCTGGCATCCTGCAGGAATACCAACAGCCTGACATCATGCAGGAATAACATCAGCCTGACATCCGGCAGGAATAACACCAGCCTGACATCCTGCAGGAATAACACCAGCCTGACATCCTGCAGGAATAACACCACCCTGACATCCTGTATGAATAACACCAGCCTTATATCCTGCAGGAATAACACCAGCCTGACATCCTGCAGGAATACCACCACCCTGACATCCTGTAGGAATAACACCAGCCTGGCATCCTGCATGAATAACACCAGCCTGACATCTTGCAGGAATAATACCACCCTGACATCCTGCAGGATTAACACCAGCCTGACATCCTGCAGGAATAACACCAGCCTGACATCCTGCAGGAATAACACCACCCTGACATCCTGTAGGAATAACACCACCCTGACATCCTGCAGGAATGACACCAGCCTGACATCCTGCAGGAATATCACCAGCCTGACATCCTGTACAAATAACACCAGCCTGACATCCTGCAGTAATAACACCAGCCTGACATCCTGCAGAAATAACACCACCCTGACATCCTGTATGAATAACACCAGCCTGGCATCCTGCATGAATAACACCAGCCTGACATCCTGCAGGAATAATACCAGCCTGACATCCTGCAGGAATAACACCAGCCTGACATCCTGCAGGAATAACACCAGCCTGACATCCTGCAGGAATAACACCAGCCTCACATCCTACAGGAATATCACCACCCTGATATCCTGTATGAATAACACCAGCCTGACATCCTGCAGGAATAACACCACCCTGACATCCTGTAGGAATAACACCACCCTGACATCCTGCAGGAATAACACCACCCTGACATCCTGTATGAATAACAAAAGCCTGACATCCTGCAGGAATAACACTACCCTGACATCCTGTAGGAATAACACCAGCCTGACATCCTGCATGAATAACACCACCCTGACATCCTGCAGGAATAACACCACCCTGACATCCTGCAGGAATCATCGCGACAAAAACCGCTACGTATAGCCAAAGGGTCACCGCCGGATGAGTGTAAATGAAACAGGGGTGCAAGTGATGTTTGGGCGATCTCTTTTTTATGTTGTAAATCAATTTTTTTTTCAGAAATGTCGGCCTTCACGCTTAACTCATTAAGCCCTGACGCACTCAGCAGGAGATGGGTCGACCAAGATAATTCATGGGCAGTGCCAAATTAGCTTGGCGCCTGTCGGCGCCAAGCTAATCTGGCCCTGACCTTGAATTATCATGGTCGTTCCATCTCCTGCATCAGGTGCATAGTCGTTAGATGACGCCTCCAAAATTTGAGAAATACGTGCGTCGGGCTGAATGACTCAATGTGTTGACTGTTATAATGACGATCAAATGACGATACCGTTGGGCGCGAAAAACGCGTACTTACACACACAGCGTAGGCACACGGCTTTTCCAGCGTGCGCTTTCGGCAGCAACAGGCAAGGGGTTAGTGTCAGCCTACCAATAGTAACACCCTCACCATCTTCACCACCCGCACCGTAACGCTTCTTTTCAGCCAAGCAGTGTCGCCAGTAGCAGGCAAGGGCTTAGTGTTAACCGACCACTACTAACAGCACCACAACCATCACCATATCTACCACCACCAACATTTCCACAACCACCATCAACATATCTACCACCACCACCATCAACATATATACCACCACCACCACCTTTACCACTACCATAGCCTTCACCATCTCCACCACCACCACCGCCATCATCACCACCACTACCATCACCACCAACACCACCATTACCAAATCTACCACCATCACCACCACCACTACAACCATCACCATCTTCACTACCATCACCACCACCACCATTAACACCACCACCATGGCACACCACAACGACTGTCCCATAAAACGTGTTCCCAAAGAGAGAAGAGTGACCACTAAACCATCCATTCTCAGGAGTGGATTAGGTGTAAACTGCCGCCTGCCAGAACAGTTTAACTTCCAAATCACTCTCTGTCCGAATGTGGCATAGATGCTCATGATCCCCTGCTAGATTACTTCACTTCATGGCAGATTGCAAAAACCACATTGATATCAATGGTGCTCTAACAGACAAGACGGACTACAGGTTTAACTGACCAATGTGTGTACGCGGATCACTTCCAGACCAATTCTGTCAAAGTCGACGGTGAAAATAGAACGTATCTCATTGTACGATTGTACAGTTGAACCCCCTCCCCCAACCCCCCCCCCCCCCAGTGCTCCTCCATCCCCCACCCCACCCCACACCACCCTACCCCACCCCGCCAAACAACACCCTTCCCTCAAAGGATCACGGAGGCACAAATCCTTAACCCATCGAGTGCCGAGAAATTGTAAACACCACCCAGCTGCTGGAGACATAGTTTCTCATGAGCCCCAGCAAATGCGGGGGCTCATGGGGATCTGGGCCTCTACCAGACACCATTGTGAATCCACGTTCCTCGGAGAGACAGGTTTTCATTTTATTTTTATTTATTTATTTATTTTGGGTGTTGAATCACTGAAGATTCTTGACACACAGCCCGCGTCAAGTGACACCGAACGGGTTATCTCATTCTGCCCCAGACACGGCACAGCAAGACATGGATCGACCATGATAGTTCAAGGGTGATGTCAGAATAGCTTGGCGCCTATGGGCCTTGAACTATCATGGTCGATCTGTGTCCTGCACTGCAATGCAGTCTTCAGAGGACAACGGCAAAATTTGTGGATTTCGGTGTTGGGGTAGAATGAGTTAATATGTCCACTCCCTCAGATCCCGCCGGGCTCACGAGGATCACCGCCTCTCGTCAACGCGGCGTGACTTCCTTCTTCTATATCGGTGTCGCAGATAGCGTTACAAACTTGCGTACGACACATTACACAGGGGGCACAACCAAGGGGACGATAGACGAGAGCCATAGACTGTGACTGCAAGGGGCTCATGGGAACCGGTGCCTTTTGCATGTGGAGCGGTAGAGCCCCCTAGTTTAGATAAGTATATCCCTTCGTTTGACCTTGACCTCTGACCTTGACCATGAGGGACAAGAGACTAAGTCCCTGAGCGTGATGTTTGCTAGCCTCGTGCTTCACAAGCGACATTATACGCATTAGTGAAAACTTACAGAGCCCGCAATCCTTCACAGGCAGGACAGTATTGGTATTTTTATATTAAACCTGTGCCGACAAAATTTGAACACCGCTCTCAAATGCAAGAGGTATAGATCCTCACGAGCCCCCGCAGTTGCTAATCCAACCAAGACCGCCCCGAACATTCTGCTAGCATGGAGTGGATGCGATTTACATGTGTACATCATTACCATCATCATCATCATCAACGACTTTGAATCCATTTTCTTGTGGCATGAATTTTTTGTTGTTGTTGTTTGTTTGTTTGTTTGTCTTGAATTAATCACGATTTCAGAAATATGGTCTGAGTCATCTGGCACTGAAGGGCCTAAAAGTAAAACCTTGTTATAATGTACGCCCAAGTTCCAGTTTGGCATGCATTTCTAACACAAGACTTTCACATTTCTAACGAATAATGTTACAGACAGCAGTCTGCACTATTTTAATTGCCCATAGTAAACAAAAACATCTGAACCCTTTGGGTTCCTTCAGGACTAATGTCGCTACCGGCAGCCAAAGAGTTAATAGTGATTATGACAATCGTCATAAACAACATCAACAGCATTATTATTGTCATCATATCACTAATAATTGAAAGCAGTCACACACAGCCATCCCCCTCCCCCCCCCCACACACACCCCAAACTCCCCCCTCTCTCCCCCACGCCATTTAACCCTTTTCATTCTGATACAGCCATTGCTTCAAATAAACTTGACTGATAAATCAAGGGTGGTGCCAGAATAGCTTGGCGCCTCAGGCGCCAAGCTATTCTACAACCACCCTTGAACTATCACAGTTGATCTGTCTCCTAATCTGTAATGTATCCTTCATAGGACAATAGGCACATTTTTTTTCAAAACCCGCATAGGCCTCGGGATGCAATGGGTTAAGATGATAGTGTTGCAGCCTGTTCTATGCTTGCTCTACACGACTGCTAGTTGGAGTTTGTTGATCGAAGGTGAAGGTGAGAAGGCTGACCTCTTCCCGGGATGCATCCAGTTACCTCAAAATGGCCTATAATCACAGAATGGACTTGAGACCTGCGGAAATTGCACTGAAATGCAGTCTGGCTTACAGAGATCATCGGATACCTTTCTCGATCCAGTCAGCGTGGTCAGTTGGAAAAGTCCGCAAGGACTGTGCGTTAGACAGGTCCACTATGATCTATAGTTCAAGGGTAGTGCCAGATTAGCTTGGCGCCTCCAGGCGCGCGCCGGCGCCAAGTTAGTCTGGCACTACCCTTGAAAACGAACCCTTCTCCTGCATAAAACTGGTTAAGGTGATTTTTCTTTCTCCACATCTGTTCACAAACAATGAGAACTTACACGCGCGTTAACAGACGGCAGAAGACACGGTGCAATTACGACGTGGAAGAAGCTTGTCGCTGATTGGAAAGGACGGCGGGAAGGGGGATGAGAAAGAAGTAAGTGTAAGCCCTGATGGGCGAGGCACTAGAGTTGTCGGGATGAAGTTATAAACGGACAGGCAGCAATAATAAGTGAATTTGCCAGTGGGCTGTATTGCCGTGATATTATCATTCACGTTGTATGGATTGATGGACATGAAATTGGTACCAGCAGTGTCGCCTTGAGTTGATAAGAAACTCCCGCAACACAACACGTTAGACCCGAATGAAAAGAAGCATGAGGCCCTGCATGGGGGCTTGTGTCAATCTGCATGAGGCCCTGCATGGGGGCTTTTGTCAATCTATGCCTCTTGCTGGCCCCACTTTCAGTCCAATGGGGGAACTAGGTGGCTCAGCTGGTAGAGCCTTCGACTCTCGTCCGAAAAGTCGTGGGTTCGAAACCAGCTGGGGTCAAAATTTGTACGACCTCTTTTCGGTGCACCGTCTTTGAAATCACCTTCGTGGTGGACAAAAGACATTAAGTCTTGACTTTTTCAGGGATCTTTGAGGTTGAATTGACTGATTTAAAAACCGCAATGGACATCCACACACAGCGCAACGGTTTATAATAGTAGTAGGAGTAGTAATAGTAGTAGAAGTAGTATTAGTAGTAGTAGTGGAAAAAAACAAAACAAAACAAAAAGCAACAGAATATTAAATGTATGTCGCCAGCCGGGCCAATACGTTAATTAAACCTACGACATGGGGCCTAAATAAAGCTAAGACCATTTAGCAACACACATCTAATATCAAGAGCCTCAGGCAGTGCAGACAGTTGGGAGTGTTTTAAAAAGACAAATACAGGTGAATGGACCAAGGGTAGACAGAAACACATGCCCCAGAATAGAGGGAAAACCCCACCCTGTGGGGCTGACCAGGGTGACCCTGGGAACTAAAAAGTAGTTAACCCCACCCAAGTCCCCCAGGGCAGACCCGGGTGGGGGAAGAAGAAGAAGAATATAGTGCAGTTTGCATCTCTTATAACAAGGTCGGATATAACACAATTCGGATATAACGCCACTTTTTTATAGATCCCGATAGCACTCGTTATAAGTAGATTACTTCGCTTATAACAAACTTCGGACATAACACGAATAAAAATGGGTCCAATCGCTGATTTATGTCAGAAGTTTACTGTATTGATATTAGTAGAATAGTACTGGTGCTGCTGCTGCTGCTACTGCTACTGCTACTACTACTACTACTACCATGGGTCATTATATAGGCACTTTACCCATGAATCAGATTCAGTGCTGCGAACTGAACCCAGGTTGGCTGGTTAGTTCGGGTTTAACGTCCACAGCACCGAGGTGATCATGGACGTCCCTGACGAGCGGGTTATGGGGGACAGGGAAATCTATTGCCTATGGAGTACGACCTGAACACTGATCAACTCAGGCGCACTACTGAGTACTGAACCCAGCGCGCACGCTGGCATATTATCTGTGTCGCGCTCACTCGTGAGATTTCTGTCTGCCTGTAGCGGCGGGTGATGTCCGCTTTTCCCGGGCAGGGAGCAAGGTCTGGCATCTGGGCGCCCTGTCTCAGGTCAAAGGTAAAAAAAAAATGGAAACCTTCCACCCGCACCCCCACATTCACTCCGATCCACCCCTGAGGGAATGGACTGAGAGTAGACTGGCGAGGGATGCAGTATGAGATGAACGTCAGTCTGGACTCAAAAGAAGAGGGTTCCTATTACACCATTGCCAAAAACTAATCGATGACGTTGGTCACAGAACTTGCCCTCAGACAATCCGCACACCACTTACTTACTTACTTACGCCTGTCACCCCTCCCCGGGTATAGGCCGTCGACGAGAGACCTCCAGCGACCCCTGTCCTGTGCTTCATCCGCACACAGAAAATACACAGGAAATACATCCACCGGATCTCACTCCATCAGCGAGAGGCATAGATTCTCATGAGCCCTTGTCCTGCAAGGGCTCATGAGAATCTATGCCTCTTGCTGCCAGAGTTCGGTCACATTTACATTCTCAACCAAAGAGATTATTTGGGTTAAGTCTATAGCTGTGGCGTGAATGTAAGACGATGTGGGGTTTTACGTGAGATGATGTAAGCGACTCAACGGGATACTTAAAAAGACAAAAGGCAGACGACTGATTTTTTTATTTTTGTTTGCTTTTTTATTATTAATTAATTAATTAATTAATTAAATTATTTTATTATTTTTTGTTATTATTATTATTTATTTTTTATTATTAATTAATTAATTTTTACCTTTCTTCATTATTATTATTATTATTTATTTATTATTATTTGTTTATTTTTTAATTATTTATTATTATTATTTTGAATTTATTATTATTATTATTATTATTATTATTATTATTATTATTAATTTATTTATGTATTTATTTTATTATTATTTATTTAATTCTTTTATCTCCCAAAATTGAAAACGACTTTAAACAATTATTTTCGCAATCCCGATCACTACACGTGTGAGGGACACGTAGAAAGGAAATGATCGTATCGTATCAACTGAGCTGTCTGGTGGTATCAGACTGGGTCCTTCCCTTGTACGTTTTTTTATGATTGATTTCGTGATTAATCCCAGACATGTCTTTTCCCTAGAGAGGAAAGGGGAGGAGTTTTCAGAATGTGGAAGTGACATATGTGGATGTGACTTATTTCGACTGGATCCCATCACTGCTGGAAAAAGTTACACCATCCAAATGCAAGAGGTATAGATCCTCATGAGCCCGCGCAGATTAAATGCCCACCACCGCCATAACTGTTCAAAGATACACTTCTGTAACAGATGGTTACGAAACGCTAAACACAGGTCTAGAAATGGTTCATTTAGACACAGGACAATCCAGTTCAGCACACACCGTTTTGATATCAAGTAATTTGACAGTGACTCTACTCTGTTCAATAAATACAACGCTTTCAGTGCGAGAAACAGCTAAATAAAAGATTGACACGCTGAGGGATGGGCAGAATAAATAGGTGCGATCAAGAGTGTGCCTTTGCTGCGTGTCCCAACTGCTGATATCTCATTCTACAACAACACCGAAATCCTTAAATTTTGCCGTTGTCCTCTAAAGACTGCATTCCAGTGCAGGAAACAAATCGACCATGATAGTTCAAGGGTGATACCAGAATAGCTTCGCGCCCACAGGCGCCAAGCTATTCTGGCATTACCCTTGAACTATCATGGTCGATCCTTGTCTTGCTGTGGTGTGTCTGGGGTGGAATGAGTTAAAGTGCATTAGCTGTGCAGACAAGGCATAACAAACGCAAATGGTGCTGAAATGTGTCTTCAACTTTAAGCGTAATGGTACTTTAAGATCTATGCCTCTCACTGGAACCACGTTGTACACAGGTTTCGTTGAGGGGTGGGGATCTTCGGGGTTAAAATAACAGGTTATAAAAATATAGTTCAGTGGTAAAGAGGTTAACAATATACTGTAAACGCAAGGGGGACTCAGCTTTGTTTGTTGGTATATCCCAAGTTTGTAATAAGCGAAGTAATTAAGTTACATAGAAAGCGTGCTGCCAGCACCTCTGAAAAAGTGTTGCTGCATCAGAATTTATTTTTTTATATCCAAACTTGGTACCTCATTCAGCCGGACGGCGGTGTTTCTCAAATTTCGGAGACGTCATCTAATGACTATGCAGCAGTTTCAGGAAATGGATCGACCATGATAATTCAAGAGCAGTTCCAGATTAGCTAATCTGGCACTACCCTTGAATTATCATGGTCGACCCATCTACTGATGTAGTGCATCAGGGCTGAACGGGCAATAAGCGAAATATAATGTACATCGTAGTGTTTAACAAGACGAAGACTACATCCAACAGTCTACAGTATTGTTTGGAGTTCAGATGCGTTTGTCTTTTAGCAACATTCAGAGTTGTTCTTTTTTTTAGGCTTATAATGCTGATCCATTTCCCTCCTCTCTAAGCCAGCCTCTGATCAACACACGTCGGCGCACATAAATAAAGATGGAAACACGGCGCTTCCCGCCATTAGAACGCTTTCTGGGCTCGTTTAGCGACATAAATCCATCTCCTTCTACTCTAACCCACCCTCTGATCCACACACACTGGCGCACAGAATTAAAGACGATTCCAGCCATTCGCAAGCTCTGTGGTTTTCCGTAGCACTGCTATTCTGAGGAAGAATAATAGCACGAGCAGCGAAATGACGTCACTGCAAGCTTCACGTCATGATATCATTAGCCCCAAGACTCCGTGTTCACAGTGACGACTCGATGTTATACGTCATTATCGCAATACTAACATTGACGTATCAGAAGATCAACTTTGCAATTTTCTTTCGGTTTTTTTATGCCTAGAGCTTACAGGTCACAATTTGACCTAATATTACCCCAGGGCCAGGACAAATAGCAGGCTTTTGTAAACACTGTTGATAAAAAAAAAACCAGGCGGTATTAATGCGAAGATAGCTTTTATCGTAAAAGAAAATTAAATTTGTTAGTTGTTTTACAAATGACTTCGAAAACATGGTGCTGAAAACTGTCTGATTTTCACACCTAGTGCATACAGGTCACAACTGACCTAATCGTACCCGACAGCCGAGACAAACTGCAGGTTTATGTAAATATCGCTTTCAAAAATCTAACGATTATTAATGAGAATTTTTTTTTTCGAAAAAGTTTCAATTGTTTTAAGATTAACCCATATAATTCTTGAAATTAATCACTAAAATTAGAATATATATATATTTTTTTAATATATTTAATTATCACTCAAAACGTTTTAGAGGTACAATGCTGGTTAACGAACTCATTTGAGGTCTCTCTTTTATCTGGCTATATGCAAAATATATAGTAAAAATAATATAAAATAATTAGTGTGAATTCATGAATTTTTGTAAAACGGCCATTTTCCTTCCAATGAGCATCTTAATCAAAACATCGGAAAAAAAGTGTCCCGGGATAATATTTTTAGGGACAATATCCTAAAATGTCAAGATTGTCCGTCCTCAAACGCGGGCTATAGTCGCTTTCACATACCCACGCGCGCGCGCGCACACACACACAAACACACACACACACACACACACACACACACACACACACACACACACACACACACACACACACACACACACACACACACACACACACACACACACACACGCGGCGCTTTGGCGCCAAAAAGACGTTCTCTAGCAAGCTTTGCGTAACTAGACGTGACGCCATTATTATCTTGTTAATTCTTTGCCAAAAGTTCTGCCCTGAATGCCGAAAACGTCATGTGCATGCTTTGGAATGCAATCCGAACAGCCCCATTTCAAAGTCTAACGTATTTTTTTAAATAAGGTAGAGAAAAATGAAAAGCACGTACTCTAATGATATAACAATACAGGTCATTATATAGGCGTTTTACCCAATTGTGTGAATCGGCTCAAAGCGCTGCGAACTGAACCCAACACGCACGCTCACGGAAAACACAGGCATTGACTCTGAAGACAAACACAGTAAAAGACAAACACATGATATTCACGTAGTGCGAAGGGTCCGCTCATTTTTACTGAGGTTTCGGAAATTTGGATCGCTTGTATTTGAAATTTATAAATTGGCCTGAAACCGGTACTAAAGTGGATGGGGAGGAAGAGCCGGAGTACCCGGAGAACACCGACAGTCCAGTTAAGGCTTACACGCTAGGTTAGAATAGTCCCAACTCTGTAACCGGGTATCTAACCTCGCACCTTTAACTCATTCAGCCCTGACGCACCACAGCAGGAGATGGGTCGACCACGATAATTCAAGGGTAGTGCCAGATTAGCTTGGCGCCTCTCGGCGCCAAGCTAATCTGGCACTACCTTTGAATTATCAGTCGATAAATCGCCTGCAACAGGTGCGTAGTCGTTAGATGACGCCTCCGAAATTTGGGAAATACATGCGCCGGGCTGAATAAGTTAACATTGGTGGCTGGCGCTTTAGCACTGAGCCACGGACCGCCTCTAACATTTGAGAGTCTTGTCCGCATGGCAGTGACGGGGTTAAACTATTAATTTTGCAGGTTGCGGTAATCACCCGGGATATTTTGAAAGGAAGCGAGGCGGAGAACGAGAGCCTGTGTGTCTGTGGGACAATCAGCGCCATTGATAACGCAGCAACTTCCCGCGGGACGAGCACTCTCGCATGACAAGCCGCGGGACATGGAGTTGTATCCCTTTTCATTTCCCCCCCCCCCCCCCCCCCCCACAGCCCATCTTCAATAGTTAAACATCTAATCATCTCTCTTTGTGAGGTCTTACTCTCCTCCATGATCCCACTTTGTCCCTCGGTGATCGTTGGTCTTGGATACGTGTGTGTGGAGTGGGGGTGCGCCGGGCTGGTTGTGGGTGGAGGGGTTGGTGAGGGGGATTAACCCGTGGCCGTTCACTGCCAGTCATGGCCGACTGTGTTTCTGAAAACTTTGTTCACCATTTTAACACTGATACACCCATTGATTGAAATGAATTTTACTTGATAGTTCAAGGGTGGTGCCAGAAAAGCTTGGCGCCTCATTTGAACTAAAACAGTTGATCTATCTTCTAAATTGTAATGTAGCCTCTATGGGACGATGGGCACATTTTACAAAATCAACCTCCGGCGCCAAGCTATTCTAGCACCGCCCGGCCTTGAACTAAAACAGTTGATCTATCTCCTAATTAATTATAATGTAGCCTTTATAGTACAATCGACACATTTTACAAAATCAGCCTACGGCGCCAAGCTATTCTGGCACCACCCTTCAACTAAAACAGTTGATCTATCTCCTAAATTATAATGTAGCCTTTATAGGACAATCTGCACATTTTACAAAATCAGCCTACGGCGCCAAGCCATTCTGACACCACCCTTGAACTAAAACAGTTGATCTATCTCCTAAATTGTAATGTAGCCTTTATAGGACAATCGGCACATTTTACAAAATCAACCTCAGGATACAATGGGTTAACACACAAGCCATAGGCCTTTGCCCGTCCAAAGAACATGCTCACAACGTGAAATCAGCATTAAGCATAGATCCTCATCAGCAGCTGACGGAGGCTGAGTTTTCGATATCATTGTAAATTCATCGTCAAAGATCCACAGCCGGCAAAGGAACGAGGATGCCAAGTGGTTTTAGCAAGAGGCATAGATCCTCATGAGCCCCCGCATTCGCGGGGGCTCATGAGGATCTATGCCTCTTGCATTGGGTTCTGCTCGGTGTGGTCCGTCAGTCAAAGAGTTCACTGCTAAATTTCCTCATATAAAAAGGGGAGTGAATGGGTGACGGGTGGTGTGGTCCGTCAGTCAAAGAGTTCAACACTGCTAAAGTTTCCTCATATAGAAAGGGGAGTGAATGGGTGACGGGTGGTGTGGTCCGTCAGTCAAAGAGTTCAACACTGCTAAAGTTTCCTCATATAGAAAGGGGAGTGAATGGGTGACGGGTGGTGTGGTCCGTCAGTCAAAGAGTTCAACACTGCTAAAGTTTCCTCATATAGAAAGGGGAGTGAATGGGTGACGTGTGGTGGGGTAACTGGGGAAGGGGCGCGCGTGTGTGTGTGGAAAGGGAGGAGGTGGGGGGAGGGGGTATTACACTCTGCTGAATTTCTGCACACAAAAAAGCAAGGAGAATCCAAATAAATGCACCACACAAAGTGAATTTGGACGTAAACAGAGCATTTGGCTTGACAAGAATGCGCAGCTAATAACAACTATCATCGTCGTCGTCGTTATCATCGTCATCATCGTCATCGTTGTCATCGTCCTCCTCCTCCTCATCATGTGTTTAGTTCGTAAACCGCAAGACGTATGACAAAACCCTTGTACTGCTCGGTGGTTTTCAAGCAAGTTATAGTTATGTGACAGTTTAACGAGGCTAGTGCAATACTGACTAGTGAAAGATCCTGGGTGCAAAAACGCAGGGGTGCAGGAACAATTGGTGCAAATACAGTGTACTGACAAAACGACCCAACTCAACACCGTGAGGGCAAACACATACAGCATAAATTCGACGGGTCTCAGTCTATCACGCACCTCGAACCCTGTGACTTTCACCATAAAAAAAAAAAATAAAAATAAAAAAAGAGAGAAAAAAGGGAAATATGTAAATTGGATACTAATTCACCAAGCAAGAGGCGTAAATTCTCATGAGCCCCTGCCGAAGGCAGGGGCTCATGGGAATCTGCGCCTATTGGTGAGGCAAGGACCTGCCAGCAGATTAATCTCTGACACCCGCACTCTGTTCTTCCGTCAGACGATTCAGGCTTTCTTTCCGCTGCCACACTTCACCGCCTCTTCAGCCGCTCCCAGGGCCGCCATATTGTTTGAGCCCCATGTTCGATCACTCCTGGGGATCGCTATCGCAATTGCTTCCCCTGCTCGTTAACGCGAGACGAGACAGTGACCCGAGCCTGAATAGCCGAAGATGACGCGCCGACTTCGTTAAAGTCTGAACTCTCTGATTCTCACCTATCACAGAAACATAGATATAAGTGAATCATAGATGTAAGTGAAAGATGTAAGTGAGCTTCGAAACCACAAGTTGTTGAGATGCAATTTAGTTCTATGCTTATGAAAGGTCGCTGGTGCTTCATATAAATAGAGGGTTCTGAACTTCTCGTAGGTTAAACATCCAATTTTAAACCTCTCCTCCCGTCTGAAACACAGGTGAAAATAGGGTCAGAAATGAAGGTGCAGATCTCAGCGTGGGTGTAGCTTCAGAGGTAGGAAGTTAGAAGATGTTTCGCTGTCTGCCACTGAATTGCAAAGTGGTCTCAGCATGTAAAAATCCAAAGCAGCTAAATTTGATTTGTACGAAACACGAGAGGGCGCAATGCACGGAACACCCATGAATATTTTAACCCATTTTTCAGCAACACCCAAATGCGAGAGACATAGATCCTCATGAGCCACCGCATTTGCGGGGGCTCATGATGATCTACGTCTCTCGCTGTTCTCACTCATGTGCCCCTAAAGGGGTTTTTGAATAAACTTTGTAGCAACTTGAATCTAAATGACATTGTATATCTGTGTTCCGCAGACGCGTGGGGTTAACCAATACTGAACCAACGATTGTGGCATGTACCAGCGAAAGGGTTGAGTAATTAAAAAAAAAATTGTTCACTCTACTCACGTTAACTGCATAGAAAAAAAAATCATTTGAATTTTATGAGGTAGGAGCATGGCCAGAGCGAACAAAGCACAGAACACGCGTGCGCACTTTAATCATCTCGTTTACAAATCCCTGGAGATGTTTAGGAACCGCTTGTATGCGAGCCTGCCGTTCTGGGAGGGACACACAAGCTTTATGTCCTCTTCGCCTGTGACTTACAAATAGGCACAAAGTGTTGACGCGCCCTGAAGTCTAGTCAGACAACTCCAGAGACCAGCGGCATACGGACAAACGAAGTGCAAGCCCCCTTTTGTCTACCGTATTTTTTTTTTTTTAAATGTAGATTTTGAAATGGGGCTGGTCGGAAAGCATTCCGGAGCATGCATAAGACGTTTTTGGCGTGCGGGGCAGAAATTCAGGCAAAGAAGTAACACGATAAAAATGACGTCACGTCTAGCTACGCAAGCCTTGCCAGAGAAGGTCTTTTAGGCGCCAAAGCGCCGTGTGTGTGTGTGTGTGTGTGTGTGTGTGTGTGTGTGTCAGTGTGTGTGTGTGTGTGTGTGTGCGTGCGTGCGTGCGTGCGTGCGTGCGCGTGTGTCTGTGCGTGTGCGTGTGTGTGTATGTGTGTGTGTGTGTGTGTGTCTGTGTGTGTGTGTGTGTGTGTGTGTGTGTGTGTGACATCGACTAGAGCCAGCATATGAGGACGGACAAGCTTGAAATATTAGGGTATTGTCCGCAAAAGAATTATCTCGGGATCCTTTTTACGATGTTTTGATTAAGATGCTCATTGGCGAGAAAATTGCCGTTTCACAAAAATCGGCTGATCCACACTGGTGTCCGTAATTTTTTGTAATTTTTACTAGATATATTGCGTATATCTAGATAAAAGGAACATATTGAATGAGTTTGTACCTCTAGAACTTATATTTAGTGATAATTATAAATAATTTGAATTTTCTTTTTCACGTTTTGGGAATTAATTTCACGAATTACATGGGTTAATTTTGAAACAATTGAATCTCTCTCCCCCCCCCCCCCAATCTTCTCATTAATAATCGCATGATTTTTCGTATGCGGTATTTACATAAGCCTGCAGTTTGTCTCGGCTTTCGGGTACGATTAGGTCAGTTGTGCCCTAGGTGTATGCCCTAGGTGTGAAATTCAGACAGTTTTCTGCACCACGTTTTTGGAGACGTTTGTAAAACAGATAGCAAAACTTTAATTTTTCTTTTACGAAAAAAACAAATCTTCGCATTAATACCCGAGTGATTTTTCATAAACAGTGTTTGCATAGGCCTGTTATTTGACCCGGCCCCGGGATAGGACTATTAGGTCAAATTGTGACCTGTAAGCTCTAGGCATGAAAATCAGTAAGACAACTGCAAAGTTGATCCTTTAATACGTCAAATATTAGTACTGCGATGATGACGTATAACATCGAGTCGTCACTATGAACTCGGCGTAGTGGGACTAATGATTCCATGACGTGAAACTTGAAGTGACGTCAATTCGCTGCTCGTGCTCTTATTTTTCTGCAGAATAGTTATGCTAAGCTAGACCACAGAGCTTACGAATGGCGGGAATCGCCGTGTGTCCGTCTTTATTTCTGTGTGCCAGTGTGTGTGGATCATAAGGTGGGTTAGAGTAGAAGGAGATGGATTCCTGTCAATACACGAGTACAGAGCGTACTAATGGCGGGAAGCGCCGTGTGTCCGTCTTTATTTGTGTGCGCCGACGTGTGTGTTGATCAGAGGTTGGCTTAGAGAGGAGGGAATTGGATGAGCATAATAATAAAAAAAGAAATAAATAATAACAACTACTGAATGAACCTAAAAGATAAACGCATCTGAACGCCAAACAATACGGTAGACTTTAAGATGACATCCTCATCTTGTTTGTGGAACTCTGGCGTAAATTGGAGTGGCAATAGACATAGATCCTCATGAGCCCCCACAAATTGCGGGGGCTCACGAGGATGAATGTCTCTTGAAGATAGTATGCGATTGTTCAGTATGTGTCCACATTAGGCCTGAGTAAAAACGCTCGTAAATAAAGAGTTATGTTATACATTTACAACTTCAGTCCATCCATCCATCCATCTATCCATCCATCCGTTCACCCTTCCACCAATCCATCAATCCACCGGCCAGCCAGCCAGCCAGATAACTAACCACCCAGCCATTAAGCCAGTCAGCCATTATGCCAGCCAGACATTCAGCAAATTAGCCATTTATCTATCCATTCAACCACGCATTCCAACCATCCAGCCCTCCATCTTTCCATCCAGCCACTTGTTCAACCATGCAACCAACCACCCAGGGAGTCATCTATCCGGTTATACATGGGTCTATATCTGTCCTGTCCTCTCTCTCTTGGCTTGACTTCGCGAACGAAGATTTTATAGGAGTTGCCCACGACGTCTGCAGGCTTGTTCGTGGCTGCGGAGGCCAATCCGAGACAGGCAGGTTCGACCGCAGTGGCTGCAGGGGAAGGTATGGCCAGGGTTCTGAGCTGCGGCATCTCTGTTTTTTCTCCTGAGCCGCTTGTCCTTAAGGCTAGCTCTGTGAGAGTCCTCAAAGGAGACAGCTGCCTTGTAAATGGTGGAGCGCCAGGTGTCACGGTCCGCAGCAAGCGAAGACCACTGGTGGTGGTCGATTTGGCAGGCACTAAGTGACTTCTTGAGACAGTCTTTGTATCTCTTCTTTGGTGCCCCTCTGTCACGGTGTCCAGTAGCAAGCTCGCCGAACAGGGTGATCTTTGGTAGGCGATGATCCTCCATCCTGGAGACGTGCCCCGCCCAGCGGAGCTGTGTCCGCAGCAGCAAAGCCTCGATGCTCACAGTTTCAGCCTGTTCAAGGACCTCGACGTTGGTGACATAGTCACTCCAGTGAATGCCCAGGATAGTACGCAGGCAGCGCTGGTGGAAGCGTTCGAGGAGTCGTAGTTGGCTGCGGTAGAGGGCCCAGAACCATACAGCAGGGTGGTGAGGACCACAGCTCTGTACACGCTGATCTTGGTGCCTGTTTTCAGCTGTTGATTGTGCCACACCCGCTTGAAAAGTCGCCCGAAAGCGCTGTTCGCTTTTGCCAGCCTGCTGTCAAGCTCCTTGTCCAGCTTGGCGTCCGACGTGATAATGCAGCCAAGGTAAGTAAACTGGTGCACTGACTTTAGTTCAGACTCGCCAATGGTGATGTGAGGAGGGCGATACACTGTCTTGGGTGCCGGCTGATGGAGGACCTCTGTCTTTTTCAGACTGACCTCGAGTCCAAAGAGCTGGGCAGCATCTGCAAAGCAAGACGTGATGCGCTGCAGGGCTCTCTCTGTGTGTGTGCAACGAGGGCAGCATCATCAGCAAAAAGCAGCTCACGAATCAGTTGGTCTAGGGTTTTCGTGTGGGCCTGCAGTCGTCTGAGGTTGAACAGGCTGCCATCGAGACGGTACCTGATGTACACTGCATCGTCATCATCGAGGTCCACTGTGGCCTGCTTCAACATCATGCTAAAAAAGATGGTGAAGAGGGTCGGTGCCAGCACGCAGCCCTGCTTTACGCCATTGAGAATAGGGAATGGTTCTGAGAGGTCATTGTTGAGTCTGACCTGGCCTTGCTGGTCCTCGTGTAGCTGGACAATCATGTTGAGGAACTTTGGGGGACAGCCAAGCCGCTCCAGGATCTGCCACATGCCTTGCCTGCTCACAGTGTCGAACGCTTTTGTTAGGTCGACAAATGTTACGTACAGCCCTTTGTTCTGTTCGCGGCACTTCTCCTGTAGCTGTCTCAGCACAAAGACCATATCGGTGGTGCTCCTGTTTGCTCTGAAGCCACACTGGCCCTCTGGGAGTTGGTCTTCAGCGATGGCAGGTACCAGCCGATTCAGGAGCAGCCTTGCAAGGATTTTTCCCAGCAATGGACAGCAGGGTAATTCCCCGATAGTTGGAACAGTCAGACTTCTCGCCTTTGTTCTTGTACAGGGTGATAACGACTGCATCACGGAGATCTTTTGGTAGTGTTCCTTCCTCCCAGCAGCAGAGAAAGAAGTCATGGAGCTTGTTGTGCAGTGCTGTGCCTCCATGTTTCCAGATCTCTGGCGGTATTCCATCAATGCCTGCTGCTTTGCCACTCTTGAGCTGGTGGATGGCTGTGAGGGTCTCTTCAGCGGTGGGCGGTTCGTCCAATTCAACCTTTACTGGGAGGTGTGGGATTTGTAGGATGACTGCTTCTTGAACAGTGCGCTCAGCGCTGAAGAGGCTCTGAAAGTATTCCGACCAGCGGTTCAAGATGGAGGTATTATCTGTGAGGAGTGCCTGGCCATTCGCGCTTCGCAGGGGACTTTGTACCAGGTGCCTGGGGCCATACACTGCTTTCAGTGCTTCGTAGAAGCCCCTGTAGTCACCATTGTCAGCACAAAGATGGGTCCTCTGTGCAAGTCTGGTCCACCACTCATTCTGGAGATCTCTGAGCTTGCGCTGGAGACTGCTGCAGACGAGGCGGAAGGCAGACTTCTTCACAGGGCAGGAAGGCTGGGCTAGGTGGGCCTGATGGGCGGCTCTTTTTTTTGCTAGGTGTTCCTGGATCTCTACATCGTTTTCGTCAAACCAGTCTTTGTTCTTCTTTCTGGCGAAACCCAAGACTTCTGCAGAGGATTTTGCAATAGCAGTTTTCAATTGTTCCCAAAGTGTTTCAGGGGAGGAGTCTACAGGGCCCGCTGTGTCTTTGAGCCTGCGCTGTAAATCTGTCTGAAAGGCAGCTTTCACATCGTCACGCTGAAGGCTGGCAACATCAAGCTTTTTCTTGGGGGGCCCCCATTTCTTGGGTTTTGGCTTGAAGTGGAGCCTGAGTTTGCAGCGGACAAGGCGGTGGTCAGTGTGGCACTCTGCGCTGGGCATCACTCTGGTGAGGAGGACGTCACTGCGGTCCCTCTGACGCACTAGGACATAGTCGATAAGGTGCCAGTGTTTGGAGCGAGGATGCATCCAGGTGGTCTTTCGACTGTCCTTTTGCTGAAAAGTATTGTTGGTGATGACCAGTTGCTGCTCCGCACAGAACTCCAACAGTAGGCGGCCATTGTCATTGCAGTTCCCCACGCCATGCTTGCCGAGGACTCCTTTCCAGGCTTCAGAGTCCTGGCCCACTCTGGCGTTGTAGTCGCCAAGGATGATGACTTTGTCGTCTGCAGGGGTACTCTGTAGGAGGCTGTGCAGGTCAGTGTAAAACTTGTCCTTTTCAGCAGGCTCTGCCAGGAGGGTTGGGGAGTACACACTGAGAAGGGTGACGTGCTGCTGGTGTCTCAGTGGGAGGCGCATGGACATGATGCGGTCTGAGTGGCCCGTTGGTAGGTTTTCCAGCTTAGTCGCAATGGATGTCTTGACCATGAAACCCACGCCTGAAAGCCGTCTTTCTGATGCAGGCCTGCCTGACCAGTAGAGGGTGTACCCAGCACCAAGTTCTTGGAGGCTGCCTTCGTCCGGAAGGCGTACTTCGCTGAGCGCGGTGATGTCGATGTTTAACCTCTGCAATTCATGGGCAATGAGGGCGGAGCGACGTTCAGGGCATCCGCTGTCTGCTTTGTCGAGCATGGTTCGGACGTTCCAGCATGCTACGTTAAGTCCGGTCGTGGTCGTCATGAGAGTGGATCCGTTATTCTTTCTTGTTTTTTGACCGCAGGAGAAGATGCCCGTTGACCGCGGCTAGCCAACTGGGGTTGCGAGGGGATGAGCTTTGGTTAGGCCACCTTTTCTAGGCCCCTCTCCGTGTGGAGCAAGCAGTGCTGTCCCTAGAGAAGGCTGCTTGGTCGTTCAGGGTGTGCCGAGTGATGTTGTCATCCCCAGGTCAACATCAGGCGACCAATATCCTGAACCGCCTGCATGCAGGTTTGAGACTGCGGCTTCCAGTGACATCTTTCACCTGCCGTTTCGCCCCTCGCCCGTCGCTACAGGACTTGGAATGGTCAGTGTCATGGTCCGTGGACGTTTCCTAAAGCCTGCGCGGTGGAGCTTTTTGGTGGAGTGCAGTGTGCGCAGTACTGGCCCCACCCTTTAAACCCTTGGTTCATATGCCATGGCCTAGCAAGCTGGGACGATGGCATCGAGGTCCTCGGGTCGTAGGTTTTATATCAGACTGTCCTTGTCCTAGTCTCTGGCTCAAAAGCCTTCCCCGGAGACACGGGGGGCTTTGATGTCAGGGGTTTCCTCCCTTAGCCTTTCCGCATCCAAGCGGCCAGGCCTGCAAGGCAGCAGGCGACTCGTGGAGGGCGGGGTCGTCTATGTCCCGTGCAGATGTGAACATCTGCCCACTGCCCACCTGTCCTGTCCAGCACCTGGTCTGACATCGGAGCAAACAATTTTTTTCGCAAATATCTGCGCAAAGAACCACTTTTCTATATCAGTCTTAGAACAAATATCATCCAGTGACAGTTAACCTGATACGATTTATAGAACAAATATCATCCAGTGACAGTTAACCTGATACGATTTATAGAACAAATATCATCCAGTGACAGTTAGAACAAATATCATCCAGTGACAGTTAACCTGATACGATTTATAGAACAAATATCATCCAGTGACAGTTAACCTGATACGATTTATAGAACAAATATCATCCAGTGACATTTGACCTCATACGATTTACTTTTAAAAAAAACTCCAACAATGTGTCAGTTTTGTTGTACTATCGTAAACATTCGGATTTTATTTATCCATTAAATGTCTGATTTTACATCACTAAATGTGCCCCAGCTATGTCAAGCCCGTTATAAGAAAGATCATTACTCACGTGAAATGGCCGAGTTTTTAGACCTGAAACAGTTCAGGGATACATAAAGTCTGCATGCTAAACCTGGATATTGAAATCTGCCCGGGCTCTATTAATTTAGGGTATGAAAATGGCTTGTTCTTGTCTTTTAACCAAATTTTTACGACGGTAGAGCAAAATTGACAAATCATAAGAGTTCATTAAAAAGAATTCAGTATTAGGTCATTCTGGCACAACATGATAATTATGTGTTCTTTAAGTGGTACTGAAAAGTGTTTCTTTGCGGAGATAATTGGCAAAAACTTTGTGCTGTCTGATGTCAAACGGCCTATATCTATCATTCATCCCACCATTTATCCGCCCATCCACTGATTATCACACGCACGTATCTGACCTCTCGCCGTCACAGTGTCTCGCCATCAGTGGTGCTACGGCCGGCTGATCACGGACACGAGCGCTCGCTATGGACTTTATATTGCGCTTTGATGTCCCGACTCACCGCGTGCACAGTCACACTAAGCCACAATCAATACACAACACGGCAGTCATCTTTGGCTCCTGTGAAGAAATACTTAACTCATTCTACCCCAGACACACCACAGCAAGATATCGATCGACCATGATAGGTCAAGGGTGATGCCAGAATAGCTTGGCGCCTATGGGCGCCAAGCTATTCTGGCATCAACCTTGAACTTTCATGGTCGATCTGTGTCCTGTACTACACTAGAGTCTTCAGAGGACAACGGCAAAATGTGGGGATTTCGGTGTTGGGGTAGAATGAGCTAAGGTCATTGGGCACACCACGTCCGTAGTGGGCCCGAGCACGACTGTTCGCGGGCTCTCTGCGGCGGTCGTGGGGCCCGAAGGCGGTTTGCTACAGGGGGAGAGAAAGAAACACGCTCAGAAAAAAAATTGGTCCAACCCGAAAAAAAAAAACTCGCTAAAAAAGGACGAGCGTGTTCCTTTCTTTGTTGGATATGTTTGTTTGACTTTGGGGTTTCTCAGCTTGTTCCATTTGTGGGTGTTTCTTTGACTAGGCCTTTTTAAGCGTGTTCCTTTGTTTGAATATTTCGTTTGACCTAGCTGGCCTTTCTACACGTGTTTCTTTTTTGTTAAGTGTTTCTTTGAGTTGAATCCAAATTACGTATATAGTGAAAGGGATTCATAAACAAATAGACCTCTTTCTGGTCAAGTTTACATCTGTGTTACTCAGGCTGTAACAGATCATCGGGCGTTTCATTTTGTAAACCTTTGACTGCTGACGATGTACCGCTCAGCGAAAAAGACAGGTAACAAAACACCCTTAAGGTCCGTTTATACAGAGCGCGAACGCGAACGCAAAAGCGAACGCGTTTTTTCGTCCTGGAATATTTTAGTCATTTGTAGAGGAACCGTTCAAATAGAGTGCCAACGCGAACAATTTTTTGTTCGCGCGAAGGACCGCCTTGATTGCCCCCAGAGCGAATTTTCTCAGAAGGTCGCGCGGCTTTTTTGCTATCAACCAATCAGGAGGTACTTCCCTTGCATCATTTCCACAAATAGAAACTTGTACGCCTGACCTGACAATGGACAAGACAGAAGCCATGATTCTTGAAATTGAGAAGAATCATGTACTGTATGACAAAGCAGACAAAGATTACAAAGACATCACAAAAAAAGAGACATATGGAAAGCAATTGGACAGAGAGTCGGACTGACAGGTATGTGATTGAAATTAATTTTATTTTACCTGTGTCAACAATGTTATGGAACTGTAAAAAAAAAAAAAAAAAAAAAAAAAAAAAAATGTCTGCACGACTTTATTAATTAAAAACGTTTGAACTTTCATGTCAGCAGTCTTCATAATGACACCATTTTAGCTCTGACAGAAATATATATTGGAATTATGATAGAAAAAGACGAGCCGCCTCGAAAGCCGTCGACGGTTTTCCGCGTTCGGGTTCGTGCTCTATTTGAATGGCAAAACTGCTCAAAAGTCGCGTTCGCGTTCGTGTTCGCGTTGGACGCGTTCGCGTTCGCGCTCTGTATAAACGGACCCTTCCGATACCACTCGTCGTAACTACGCGTCTTTTGGGCCGAGAGGTATCGTCTGTACCATCTAAGCGAAAGACCTTCGGGCCCACTGCGGCCGACGTCGGCCCGAAGACGATCACCGTACCGGATAGCAATGGAGAGATTAATATACACTCAATCATGCACAAGGTGAATTATTTTGCTCATGAGAATGTAAGATCTTCACACAGAAGAAGTCAACGAACATCCATCTACAATAAAGGCAGCAGTATTTATAGATCTCAGTATTATATGTGTATTCGGATCTCTGCTTTCAGTAGTTAGAGGTATCTTTGCAAGACAAACACAGATTTTCAGTTCTTCTTATTCTCGAACGCCGTCACACTTGGAGTTTGGCTCTCAAAATGAAATCTGTGGTCTTCTGTAGCGCCTCCACAGACCCGTACAGTTTTTCTTGTGGAGTGGCGGGCTTCGGCCATATCCCCTCCCTCAGCAGCTGGTTGTTTCCACAGTCATGGAGGATGTGCTCTGTTGTCTGCTCTGCTTCTCCACAAGGGCACAGGGGAGATGGCACGAGGTGGAAGCGTCTGTGCAGGTGGAAATTGAGTCGGTTGTGATCGGCCCTCAAACGGAAGAGGTCACCTGCTCTTCTCTGGACAGCTGATTTTCAGTTCATCTCGTTAACACACTCAATTATTCTCAGACTGCAGTTGCTCATGAGGATGTAAGTTTTTCACACAGAAGAGGCAAAACACATCCATCTACAATAAAGACAACATTATTAGATCTCAGTATTGTTTGTGTATTAAGATCTCAACTTTAGTAGTTAGAGATATCTTTATAAGACAAACACAGATTTCATTCATCTCCATAACACACTGATTAATTCACGGACTGCATTTGCTAATGAGAATATAAGATTTTCGCACTGAATAGGTCAACAGACATATATTTGCGATAAAGATTACAGCATTTAGATTTCAGTATTGTTTGAGTATTCAGATCTCTAAATCAGTAGATAGAGGTATTTTTACAAGGCAAACAAAGATTTTTCAGTTCATGTCGTTAAAACACACTGAATTATACACAAACTTCAGTTGGTCATGAGAATCTTAGAAGTTCGCACAGACGAGGTCAACAGATAATTATCTACGATCTAAAGGCTAAGTCATTTAGATCTTAGTATTATTTGAGTATTCAGATATCAACTTCAGTATCTTTACGAAGCAAACACAGGTTTTCTTTTAATGTCGCTAAAACACACTGAATTATACACAGATTGCAGTTGGTCATGAGAACCTTAGAAGTTCGCACAGACGAGGTCAGCATACATCTATCTACGATCTAAAGACTACGGCATTTAGATCTTAGTATTATTTGAGTATTCAGATATCAACTTCAGTATCTTTACCAAGCAAACACAGATTTTCAGTTCATCTACGATGCAATCAGTGTCAGTGTTTTCGTCTGGCGGCCAGACGTGACTTGATATTCGTAGCCCAGCTCTTCCCGTCAGCAAGTGTCACAGATGTTCATGGACCACTGCAGTCGCATGGTCACATAATAATCAACACCTCTTTATGTTACGGCTCTCCTTCATGTACGTATACGGCGCTGCAGAACGAACACGAAGCTGAGTTTAGCCAAATATCTAAACATGACTTTTTAGTATGTTTAAACTCATTCAGTCCTCACGCACTACAGCAGGAGATGGGTCGAACATGATAATTCAACGGTAGTGTCAGATTAGCTTGGTGCTTGTCGGCGCCAAGCTAATTTGGCACTGCCATTCAATTATCATGGTCGATCCATCTCCTGCAAATGGTGCATAGTCGTTAGATGACGCCTCAAAAATTTGGGAAATACTTGCGTCGGGCTGAATGAGATAAAATAATGAAACCATCATGAAGGACATATTCTCATAAGCCCGTGTAGTTGCAGGGCCTCATGCTAATGTATACCTGGAATCTTCAACATTTATTTGTACTCATACTCATACAGAGCAAGACGCGGGCAGATTGTATGCAGACTAAAGCGTCTTTGTAGTGTTTTTATCATTTCCTTGAAATAAACTGTGGGTGGTTGGGGAGCGTGAATCTATCACCTCGCTATTAGTGAAAGCAATATTATCGACGGCAGAGCAATGCGGAGGAGACACCACTGGAATGTAGAACACTGCGCGGAGGCACAGTTGACGGCCGCGGAGACTTTTTTTGTGTGTGTGTGTGGGCTTTGCTTTTTCTGCACCAGGAGACTGTATGTGTTCTTACACCAGGGCACTAGATATGGTAAATTTAACACTTTGGCTGTCGGAAGCGCGTTTCTGCCGCGATGATTCCTTACAGGAATCATTGCGGCAGAAACGCACTACCGACAGCCAAAGGGTTAACCCATCGATGCCTTTTAGAATCGTCACTTCCGGAGACATCTACAAGAACTGAATCTGTATGCCGGCTGACATTGGGGGATGCTTCGACCATGATAGTCCAAGGATGGTGCCATATTAGCTATGCCCCAGGATAAGAGTCTGTTAGGAAACCATGGAGACCTAGAAAACCAGGAAGCAAGAGGTACGTAGGTTGACACAGACCCGATGGCATCTCGCTCACTGGGACACGAATAATGGGAAGACTGTGAAGTCTAAAAACAGAGCAGACACGTTGTCAGCCATAACTAACGATGTATGAGATGCGATTTTTTTTTCCTGATATCACCTTCCTTAGAGTTTCTCATGATTCATCCTTTAACACACTGGTCGGCAAACGTCTCCACGGCATAACCCTTTATAAGCCAGTGGTTATAAATAATAATAATAATTTAAAACGAAACACACGACCGTACACTGACTACATGGCAATCAAAATGATGGCAGATGTTAAGACATTTAGGGCTCGACCACTTTTGCCACTAAGCAGGTAATTTCAAAGCCACATTTTGATCCCTCTGTGTTTCGAACCCACGACCTTACGATTGAGAATCCCATGCTCTACCACCTGAGCCAACCCGGTGTCTCAATCTCCGCTGAAGGAACATGGATATAAATGATCGAACAAACGACATAGACACGCGTTATCCCCAGCGAATCCTGGGGCTCATGCGTGTCTATGCCTCTTGAAGTTGAGGGAGAAGGGAGAGTTGAGGAGGTGGGGGGGGGGGGAGGTGGGGGGGGGGTCAATACCGCGCTCCGAAATAAAAAGGGTTAAGCTTGGAATTGAGAGAAACTCACACCGACACGTGTCAACAAAACTCACCCACGCGTGAGGGCTCCCTGGTCATTCTCGGATCGGCTGTAAAGTCGATGGTACGGAGTTGGCTGTACTCATGTGTGCGCGCGCGCGCGCGTGTGTGTGTGTGTGTGTGTGTGTGTGTGTGTGTGTGTGTGTGTGTGTGTGTGTGTGTGTGTGTGTGTGTGCCGCTCTGTGAGTTTAGACCACACGGGTCTACAGAAGTAAGGTCCAAAATCACAGAGCAGCGACAGTTATCTTCTACCGAATGTTCTCGTGGACTGGATGTCTAAAAGAGATGGAAATGGTGCTAGAAATAAATCCTTTTCAACTTATACAATAGTAGTAGTAGTAGTAGTGGTAATGATGATGATGATTATGATGTTGATTATGATGATGATGATAATAATAGCAAGATTGGATGAATAATAACCAACAAAGTCCCTTCTATATGAGAGCTGTCCTAGCTATCAATGGTCTCTACCTTTTGTCTTTGACCTGATCCTGATGTGGAAATATCTCCTATTGAAAAAGTCTCGCAAATCTGCAAATGCGTCAGTGAGTTCCATGAGGGGCGGAGGACATACGCGTCATTGATTTGTCAAACGTCATTTGTCATGACGTAAGTTTTAGTTTTTCGGTAATTTTATTTTCTACGTGATATGAGTTTCACTTTCGCTTCGTAGGCTTGAGAAAATGGTGACAAAACTAGAACTTCACGGTGCAATTTCAGCATTGCTATAATGTGTGTGAATGCAGGTTGACTTTACCTAGCTACATGATATACTAAGTACAAGCGTCACCTGCATGCTCTTCTGAAAGCGCGTCGATGTGTGTGCGTGCGAGCGCGCGCGCTCCAAATATCACCAAGAGACATACATCCTCATGCGTCTGGAGGGCGAATGAGCCGGATCTATTCCTCCTGGAGATGCGCGCATGTTTGTGTGTGTGAGAGAGAGAAAACCGCGCGCGACAGAGAGAATGACGTCATATTTAAAGTATTATGTCAGTGTCTGCGTGATGACGGAGTTGCCTCGTTACATTACCGCCAGTCTGACTTTCTCTACAAGTATTTTTTTGTAACTGCATTAATTCTTTTCTGAAAATATTTTTTTTTACTAAGAAGTTGAAAGGATACAAAGCTGGCTAACGAACTCATTCAATGTCTTTCTCTAAACTAGCTATATAATAAATAATAATAATACATAGTATTTATATGGCGCATTTCTCATATTTATAATATAACTCAATGCGCAGAAGTTCAAGTAAATATGACAACAATTACGGACTCTGGTCTGGGTCAACCGACTTCCAATACACGGTTGCTTATGTCTACAATGAGACATTCAATTACAGTATGCTCTGAGGCTCACTTAGCCACCCACTTAAGAAAGTACTTTGCCAAGTTTCAAGCTTGTATGTGCAGAAATATCGGAGATTCTCTTGTTTACATACATACTCACACACATACATACATACATACATACATACATACATACATACATACATACATACACACATACATACATACATACATACATACATACATACATACATACATACATACATACATACATACATACATACATACATAAGCACATGCATACATACATACATACATACGCACATACAGCTCTTCGAACCAAATGTACGTTCAGCAGCGAAGTTAGCGTAACTAGACATGACGTAATTTTTATCTTGTTACTTCAATTGTTAGAGGTTCAGCCTTTGACATCATGGACATGCTATTAAATTCGCCCCAAAGTCCTAAAAATACCTCACTACCGAAGCTGCCACCAAACTCGCTGTCTCTCTCATCTTATCTCGCGTCGACTACTGCAACTCTCTCCTTTCCGGCCTTCCTCACTCCACCACTCTCACTCTCCAGCGCGTCCAGAACAATGCTGCCCGCCTCGTCCTTAGAAAGAAAAAATCCGACCACATCACTCCCCTGCTCAAGCTCCTTCACTGGCTCCCCATTCCCAACGCATCCTATACAAGATTCTTTCTCTCTGCTACAAATCCCTGAACAACTACGCTCCTACCTATCTCTCCAACTTACTTCACCCCTACACTCCTTCCCGCTCCTTCCGCTCCGCCTCCGACCCTCTCCGCCTCCTCATCCCCTGCACCAAACTCAGCACTTTCGGCCCCCGCTCCTTCTCAGTATACGGTTCATCCACCTGGAACACTCTCCCACTCTCTCTTCGTCAGAAACACCCTCTCTCCTCCTTCCAGTCCGCCCTCAAAACTCACCTCTTTCAACAGTTCTAGCACTAGATCACCACACTCCCCACCCCAAGCTAACCGTCGTAATGTATTTTTATTATTTGTGGTACGTGAGTCATTGTCTAAAGCGTGCGCATGCGTGTGCAAGTTGTGAGTGCGCGCTTAGAGTTATAATTATTATAAAATAAGCGCATTATAAATACCGTAATTGTTGTTGTTATTATTATTATTATTATTATTATTATTATTATTACTATTATTATTGTTATTATTATTATTATTAATTATTATTAAATATCTATATGAGAAATCATGCGATCGTTAATGAGAAGATTGCTTTTGTTGGTTTTTTTTCGTTAAAAAAAAAACAGATTCAATTGTTTTAAGATTAACCCATGTAATTCGTAAAATTAATCCCAAAAACGTGAAAATATTTTTTTTTCAAAATATATTTTATTATCACTCAAAAAGTTATATTGGTGCAATGCTGGTTAAGACACTCATTCAATATCTCCGTTTTATCTAGCTATAGGCAAAATATATAGTAAAAATAATAAAAATTACGGACTCCAGTGTGGATCAACCGGTTTTTGTGAAATGGCCATTTTCTCGCCAATGAGCATCTTAATCAAAACATCGGAAAAAAAAGGTCTCGAGATAATTCTTTTAGTGACATTATCTTAAAATGTCATGTTTTTCCGTTCTCAAACGCGGGCTCTAGTCGCTGTCACACACACAAACACACATACACAGACACACACACACACACACACGCGCGCGCGCGATCGCACGCACACACACACACACACACACACACACACACACACGCACGCACGCACGCACGCACACACACACACACACAAACACACACACACACACACACACACATACGGCGCTTTTGCGCCAAAAAGACGTACTCTAGCAAGGTTTACAAATCTGGATGTTAATTCTTTGCACGGCCATAACTTCTGCCCCGAACGCCAAAATCGTCACGTGTATGCTCCCGAATGCGCTGCGACCAACCCCATTTTAAAGTATACTGTGTTTATTAAATACGACAGACATAAAGAGAAACTAAAAAAATATATTTAAACACAAAACCCCATAGCATCATTATAATTTATATACAGGAAAAATAATAATAACACTCATCATACACACGTGCACACACGCACAAGAGAGAGAGAGAGAGAGAGAGAGAGAGAGAGAGAGAGAGAGAGAGAGAGAGAGAGAGAGAGAGAGAGAGAGAGAGAGAGAGAGAGAGAGAGAGAGAGAGAGAGAGAGAGAGAGAGAGAAGCCGATATTTGTTCCTGACATACTGACAGTCGAATCTGGTGCGAGTCAATTTCACGGTGAGTGACAAGAGAGAACTGAGCCAATCACACACCGTCCTTACCGCGTCACTTTCTTGTTGACTGACACATTAAAAGTGTGGAACTAAAGGGTGGAAGTGTAGGGAGCGGAGAGTAGGAGTAGGTTAAAGTTGGGAGTGTATGGTGGAGGAGGCGTGTGTGTGTGTGTGTGTGTGTGTGTGTGTGTGTGTGTGTGTGTGTGCGTGTATGTGTGTGTGTGCATGTATGTGTGTGTGTGTGTGTGTGTGTGTGTGTGTGTGTGTGTGTGTGTTGGTGGAGGGGGGATGCCTAATGGTGAAAGCTAACTCTACATCATGCTATAATGACTCGCGTTCAGTTGCATGATTGAGCTTAGTCCTGCGCCTGTCTCTAAACTATAGCGGAGCCCCTTGCTTAGAGGCTGGCACAGGACTAAGGTCACTCATGCAACTGGCGCTCGGTGATTAGGAACATTAACTCATTCGAGGAGTTCTGTATTCGGAAGCGCGAAGTCTGCCGGCAATCCGCACTCTGCCGCGTATTGTGATGCGTCACATATGGAATGTGCTAAATGTGCATGAGGTACGTTTGACAATCTCAAAAATGCCTGCAAAAGATTCACGTCTTAGTGCACACATCTAACACACACACGCTCGCTCGCAGGCACGCACGCGCGCGCGCACATACCTAGTAATCTACATCTAAAAGTTAGAATAAATAAAATGATAACATAAAAATAAAATACAAATGAAATGAAAAAAAAAAAAACAGCTCTAAACCGAACAAATTGCAGCCAGAATTAAGAAGAAACGTTGACGACACAAGAAAATTCGCACCTTAGAAAAAAAAAAGAATGTTTCAGACATAAGTTTAGATGAAGAAACACATAAAACCCAATTGCAGGCCTAAAAACACACATCACAAATAGTTCAAACCTCTGAAATCTGACATCAAACTCCACATCAAAAGTCACGCTATTATGCGCTCGCTAACGGCCTGACAACTTGATAAAAGATTGTTTTTATTTTGGGGAGTTTGGTCTTTGATTTAAATACCACCGACAGCCCGGGCTAAAGAACTTCTATGTCGATTAATAACTCATTGAGACCGTTTCATTAAAAACCCTTCCTGTTGAAGACTCTCTCTCTCTCTCTCTCTCTCTCTCTCTCTCTCTCTCTCTCTCTCTCTCTCTCTCTCTCTCTCTCTCCCCTTCCCCCCCTCCCCCCCCCCCACCACCACCCCCGCCCCCTCAAGTCCTCTCACCCTAGTCACGCTGTCGACAAGTCAAACGAATCGAGGAAATTCCAAATGTCGATTCTTAAAAGTAAAATATAAAAAAATAAATAAAACCAATTACGCATTTATACTGTTAACTCCCGAATATTTCCTCGCTCCGAGGGACAGCAGGAGTCTTTGGTACCAATCACGGCTTCCAGTTAGCATGGCGCAGGTTCTCACGGACCGATAGATATCCGCGCGTCTTGAAAACAGATGGAGGTAGAATAAAACACAGATTCTCACGGGCTGACGGGACCCGACGCATCTTGAAATACAGAGGGGCGTGGATGAAACACACATTCTCATGAGCTGACAGAGCCCCACGCGTCGGAAATATATATTAAGGGGTTGATGAAACTCTGGGATGAAAGATCGAATCATCCAATCAAATTGAAACTGGCGTTCAACATTTCTCTTGCCTACTTCCTAAGTTCCGGAGAAAGACTTGGGTTATATAAGAGACCTGATGCATTCTTTTTTGAGAATGCAAATGATCGTCTTATTCTATACCTGCGTATTTCTCTGTGGGCTGACGATTGAGTGCCTGATAGGCGGGGGCAAGGGATCTAACTGTTTGTCTATCCAGCGCTGAGTGATTCCCCTTGGTTTGTGTACAATTCTGCCAGCGCTAGCCTCACCTATCTGGTTTGTGAGTATCTATAACTCGAGGCAAATTTGTATCGTTATATCGTTACATTGTTGTGTAATGTTCTGTGCATCTACTGTGGGAAATCAGGGTATTTACCCGACCACATATAGTAGTGCACCTTCGTGTTTATGTATGTATGTTTCTCCTGCCTACTTCCTAAGTTCCGGAGAAAGACTTGGGTTATATAAGAGACCTGATGCATTCTTTTTTTGAGAATGAAAATGATCGTCTTATTCTATACCTGCGTATTTCTCTGTGGGCTGGCGATTGGGTGCCTGATAGACGGAAGCAGGGGATCTAACTGTTTGTCTGTCCAGCGCTGAGTGATTCCCCTTGGTTTGTGTACAATTCTGCCAGCGCTAGCCTCACCTATCTGGTTTGTGAGTATCTATAACTCCAGGCAAATTTGTATCGTTATATCGTTACATTGTTGTGTAATGTTCTGTGCATCTACTGTGGGAAATCAGGGTATTTACCCGACCACATATAGTAGTGCACCTTCGTGTTTATGTATGTATGTTTCTCCTGCCTACTTCCTAAGTTCCGGAGAAAGACATGGGTTATATAAGAGACCTGATGCATTCTTTTTTGAGAATGCAAATGATCGTCTTATTCTATACCTGCGTATTTCGCTGTGGGCTGGCGATTGGGTGCCTTATAGGCGGGGGCAGGGGATCTAACTGTTTGTCTGTCCAGCGCTGAGTGATTCCCCTTGGTTTGTGTACGATTCTGCCAGCGCTAGCCTCGCCTATCTGCTTTGTGAACATTTTGACTGCCGAAACACGACGAGCAGAACCCAGAACCCAAATTCAAGAGGCATAGATCCGCATGAGCCCCCGCAGTCGCGGGGGCTCATGAGGATCTATACCTCTTGCTGACCCCACTTTGCATCTATGTTAACCATTTGCGTGTCGGTAGCGGTTTTAGTCGCGATGATCATCGCTACCGACACGGAAAGGTTTATGTGGCCGGATAACATTTTTTTTTGTAGCGTTGAGTTAACAAGGATTTCAGAAACACAGTCTGCGTGCACTGGCATTGAAGTGGTTAATGGACATAACGCCTTGTCATGCCGGCAAGTGGCCAGATTTATTTGAAAGTGAAGGAGAGAAGCCCATTCAAAAAGATGAACTGTTTTTAACCCGTATCATACTGAGGTTAAAAGATTCAAATGTGTACACTGCCATATGCAAGCTACATTATTGTACTTTCAGATCATGGCATAGACCAATGGCTTTTGTTCAAGGTGTGGTGCCAGAATAGCTTGGCGCCTAGAGGCGCAAAGCTACTCTGGCACCACACCTTGAACTATTTTAGTCCAACTTATTACACACACTGATGTATTCCGAATGGTATGGGTAAAACAGAACTGTTTGTAAGGCCAACCTAAGCGGACATTCCTGTGTAACTAAAAAAATCCGAACCACCCAATAAAAAATCAGGTGGAAATGTTTGCCAAAGGCACATCCTGTCCCGCTTAAAAATAAAACTGAAACCAGTTTGTAAAAGAAAGCCATACAAACTTCTCCTAAGATAAAGACAAAATCTGGCTATGCCTTTTTCTAAGTTTTTTCAAGGAAAAAAGGGCTAGCCTGAAATAAACTGAACGAGACGTCATTACACACGTCCCATTCAAAATGGACACACGTTCAACCAGCTCAGCGCCAGTCGACGCGGGCTGTGTTTCGACAGTTCAACACGTCAACACCTTAGCTGTTGTTCCAGGAACATGGATACAAGGATACAAAATGGTGTCAGCAAGAGGCATAGATCCTCATAAGCCCCGGCAACTGAGGGGGGGGGGGGGGGCTCACGCGAATCAATGCACTTTGCTTTTGGGTTGTGTTCAAGACTTTCTCGGTTCTGAACGTGTTGATCCAAACAGCCCTGACGCCCTACAGCAGGAGATGGGTCGACCGTGGTAATTCAAGGGTAGTGCCAGATTAGCTTGGCGCCAAGCTAATCTGGCACTACCCTTGAATTATCACGGTCGATCCATCTCCTGCAACTGCTGCATATTCGTTATAAAAGGCCGCCAAAATTTGGGAAATAGGTCGTCGGGATGAATGCGTTAAGATTAAAATAACTATCAGTCTGACGGAGAGCTGACACCCGTCACTGTAACTATCAGTCTGACGGAGAGCTGACACCCGTCACTGTAACTATCAGTCTGACGGAGAGCTGACACCCGTCACTGTAACTATCAGTCTGACGGAGAGCTGACACCCGTCACTGTAACTATCAGTCTGACGGAGAGCTGACACCCGTCACTGTAACTATCAGTCTGACGGAGAGCTGACACCCGTTACTGTAAGCAAGAGAAATAGGTTCCCTTCAATAAATAATAATAAAAATACTATTTACGGTATTTATGATGCGCTTATCTTATAATAATTATAACTCTAAGCGCGCACTCACAAATAACGCACGCATGTGAGGCTTTAAACAATGGCTCACACACCACAAATACGTTACGAAAGTCCGCTGGGGGTGGGGTGTGTGGTGGCGTTAGAGTGCTAGAACTGTTGAAAGAGGTAAGTTTTGAGGACGGACTGGAAACTGCGTGGGCCGATGCAAATCTATGTCCCTTGCCAAAGGGGACAGTAAACAGACAATTCGTCAGCAACCCGAAGAGGGAAGTTCTCTTGTAAAAAAAACAAAAACAAAAAAAACAACAGAAAACAACTATCCTAAAATGAAGCGAACCAGTAGAAAACGAAACTGATCCAAGTTCTCTTTGAAAACGGCCTTTCTCAGCCAATCCTATAATAGAAGTTTGCCGGGCACACAGCCCCTGGCCAATCAAAATAGGGCCTGCGTGCGCACGCAACGGGGGATCCAATCAAAACGAGTCATTAGCGTGGGCTATCGGGAAAGCATACAGCACGAAAACTCGACAACATGTTGTAATTGCGCTGTGCTCCCCCCCCCTCCCCCCCTTTTGCACGGATCTCAGGAGCTTATGCCTATCTATGTCTCTTGCAGAAGCAAATTTGTTTGAAATCGAATCCGTTAGGAGAGATTCCCGGTTTTTGAGTAAAGCCCATTTCAATGGAGTTTTTACCCTCTCCATGGTCGAGAAAATCAACTACTAGCAGTTTGATGCCGGGGCGCAATTTTTCCCCATTTGCCTTTTTCCTGTCTGTTTAACCCCTTCCAGCACAGGGCGAAGCACAGTCTCCTGCTTAGGAGCAAATTGCTTAGGACCAACAAATATACAGAAGAATACATAATATGCAACATGATTTAGAAACGCCCCCCCCCCCTCCCCCCTCCCCGAATCCTTCCCCAAACCCATTAATAACCGTGCATGACTGTGTTAGACACATGACAAGTTTCATTTTGTAAATTTATTTCTGTGAATGTCTATGAATCAACTTTCAGGTGGTAAAAACGCTAAGCCCTGAATTTTTTGTTGTTGTTAGTTTGTGTTTTTTTTTTTTTTTTCCCCGCACAGGAAACGACTCAATTCCACGCATAGACAAAGGGATATGATGGCCATTGAATTGTTAGTATGCAGGTTGGTTTTAACATAAATACTATATTAACATACTCCAGGCGTGACGCACACGAATACGCGACAAGAATCACACTTCGTGGCGTGCTGCAGACGGACACGCGGCAAGAAGCCAGCAAGAGCCATGTGACCGTGTGCGGCACACCTCGAGTGCATGAATCGTGGTGTGTATTTTCATACACAAAAGGCAGCAAACATGGTTTGCGAAGGCCCCATGGACGCACTAATTAGAATGGAGAGAGTATTCTGACTTCCTGCTGTAAGCCGAAATGGGCCAGTTGCATAGCAGGGGCCTACAAAGGACAGTTGCACGAGTGAGCTTATAAAATCCCACCCCAGGTCACTGGGCGCTCAAAATTAAACATGGAGACCCTCTCAAGGGAGACTTCTAAATCACTACTATCAGCAATATATCCTGGGGCTGACATTTGCCATAGTTGGCATACGCACAGCTGTGGACACACACACACACACACACACACACACACACACACACACACACACACACACACACATGAGCCGTGCAAAGACAAATGCACACACACACACACACACACACACACAAACACACACACACACACACACACACACATACACACGAACACACACACACACACACACACACACACACACACACCACACTCGAGAGTGGGCCATCTATGTGTTGCGCCAGCCTAAAGATGTTTTGTTCGATTATTAATGACTTGGGATGTGTTCTTTTTTCTTTCTGACTCTGAGGTTGCAATCTAGAAGCGACAACGCTACACGACACTTCCGTAGCTATTGATGCGGGGCGTCTTGAATGAGTTATTCAAATTAAAAAGAGC